>CAWUFW010001258.1:0-317500 GCA_963921515.1 Calotriton arnoldi
CTGGGGACTCAGGGTAGCCTCGGAGAAGTCTGAAAATCCACCTCTGGTGATGCGATGACTTCGGCGTCCGACGGGAGCTTCAGAAATGCGGAGCCGGACAGATGCTTCTTTGGTGCCTGCCAAGCAGGGGAGTCACTCCTTGACCCCAAGGGAGATTCTTCAGTCCTCTAATCTTGTCGTAGAGCGTCAAAGGTCCAGGATTCAGTTTCAGAGTTTCGTCCAGGTATAATCTAAAGTCCTAAGGACTGGGTTCCTATCTTTATACTAAAGATAGGGGTTGGACTACTCTGTGGCCCCACCTATGGGTGGGTCAGGGCAGAGGGGTGGCTACACCCTTTCCCTTTGTCCAGTTCACGCCAAAGCAGGGGCTGCAAGCCCCTGATCCGGTTTGAACTGGGGTATGCACTAGGGACACCAAATGTGCCCCCAGTGCAGGACTTCAAAGCACCCGAAAGTGCTCCCGCCCAGCCCCAATACACATTATCCTGTCTGGGGAGGTGGTCACACCTCCCTGGGACAGGAAACCTATTGTCCAGGCCTCCCCTGCCGGAGTTTCGTCCAGCAGCAGGAGGCCAGACTCGTGTCTGTGGCAGCAGCATCCATTTTGTGATGCCAGGGCTCTGGAAAGAAGTTACCGGACTAGTCAGAGTTAACATGTCTTTCCCTCTAGAAGGGTGGAATGCTACCCCCGCCGCCAGGATTGGCGGCGGGGGTAGTATTCCAAGATGTTTGACACCAAACACGACATGTTTAGGTGCAGCCATTCCAAAGTTAGCATTTTACCGCGAGGATATAATGCGCTTAAGAGTATATGGTCAGGCTGCACTACAAACAGCATCAGAGATGGTCTCCGAACACTGCAGAGGGGCCCTGCTCATGCAGGGGCACCCTCTCACATAGGAACCATGCACTCTGCCTTTAGAATTGATAAGGCCTGCCTTAGGAGTGACTTATAGGTTTATATGTGTGTATGTATTTAGTGATATAGGTAACCTATATCACAGTAAGGAGTGCATGCACCACCTTACCCAGGCTGCAGTAGCAGACCTGTGGTGTCAGTTTGGATGGCCTTCCAGGGGTGGCACAATACATGCTGCAGCCCCTGGTAGGCCTCTGAGGTACCTATGCCCTTGGTACATAGTATACCATATACTAGGGACTTATAAGGGCACTCCAGATTCAATCAGAGATGTGCCTAAGGCACATGGAAACCTTTTACAGAGAAAGCAGATAGACTGGGGCCCTGAATAGCAGGATCCCAGTCCAACTAAGTCATAAACCAGCAAAACACCATAAAAAAAGTGGGGGCAACCATATAGTCAGATTCCACCTTCCTACAGTAACTACACATGTGAAAGGCTGTATATGTGAGTGTTGGAGTATATAAATGACTATATGTGAGAGTGAGTGATTGTGAGAGTGGCTGTATGGATGAGTGTGTGCTTGTGTCAGAGATTGTATAAGAGAGATGTGTTAGTATCTGTGGGGCCGATTCACAGAACTAATCTGAGACAAAATCCTCAACTTACTACTTTTGGTATTCACAGAAGGCACTTATGATTTATGGTATTCACAGAAATCGCTTACGACTACTAATTTCACGTCCTCACTTGGGCCGGAATTTCCACACCCGGAGCGGAAGTTCCGCACCCGGAGCGGAATTTCCGCCTCTGGGCCGGAATCTCTGCCTCCGGGCCAGAATCTCCTCTTCCAGGCCGGAATCTCCGAAATTGAACTGGTACCCATTATTTCATACAGGAAATGACATACAGGAAATGGGAGACAGGAAATACATCACAGGAAGTTGTTGGCAGCCATTTTGGGTTCATTCTGAGTCATCCTCTTTCACAGATCAGATCTTCTGCCATCCTGCTGCTCTTTTTGAACTTATTTCCCCCAAAATGGCTGAGGGTTATGAAGAGAAAGCACCCCCTTTCAGTGAAAGGGAATTGGACATCTTAGCTGAGGGGGTGATACTCAAATATCCTCAGCTATATGGGGGGCCAGAGGACCAGCTGAGTAATGCAGCACGGGCCAGACTATGGGCCGACATTGGTGAGCGCTGCAGCACTATGGGCATTCACACCAGGAACGCAAGGGCATGCCGCAAGCGCTGGGAGGACCTAAAACGCTGGGCCCGGCACAAGGCCGAAGAGCGACTGGGCCAGTCTTCCCAGCACCATGTACATCGTCCTCGCCTCTCGCCACTGTACAGGAGGGTTCTGCGTGCAGCTCATCTGACCCTCCATGCTCAGCTGGAGGAGCATGAGCAGCAGAGACCTGGTAAGTGCATTATATGCAATATGTGTCTGGAAGTATGATGTGAGTGAAGACAGAGCTGTACCATCGTGTGTCCCATGCCTCCACTCACCTATTCTGTGTCTATGCAGCAGTCATCATGAAGCAAAAGGCTCACTGTAGTGCATTGACTGTACAGGGCAGTGTGCATTCTGGGAGTTGTATTTTCATCATGACAACTGGGGAATTGAGCCACACAGCTGCATTTGTATAGAAATTTGCACTGCCAGTACCACTAACAGTGAAACAAGGGAATCATAACTGATGTGCGCATTGGATGAGGAGTGGTACAGACACTGTCCAGTGTGTGTATGAGAGGCCAATGGGTATTGGATGCTGTGACTTGCATTGCTTTCGGTGAGTTTGGGTTCTGATTGAGGCAGATCATCATGTGCCATGGAGTCAAGACAGACTTTGAGATTCTTGCCTCACTCTTAAGTGTTTCCAATTTTGCCAAGTGTGTCCACAGACACACGTATTACCCCCAGTGGCTTGTATGCCATTTTTCATGTACAGGTAGCTGTAACAATGAGACACTACCGTTCACCAGTGCACAGCACTACCTGATCAGTCTCCGAAGCCAATATGTGGTACTGGATTGTCAGCTTTTGTGAGGGAATATCAAAAGGTTAGACTCACAACCTAGCAAACCTAATTGCCCAGACCCCATATGGATATGTGACCCTCAATCGGCATTTGTGTTGTCCCATACAATGCTACACAGCAGATAACATTTTTCCAGACGTAAAAGTGCAGAGGCTCCATATCACAGGCCCTTTTCAATGCCATCTGGACTCCCTCTTATCTCCTTTTGTAGACTGGGTTTGGAACCTGCCCATGTATCAGTGACAGGACACACAGGTCACAAGAATGCCAAAGTTGAGGGTTGGCCAGTACAGATGTGCAAGTCACCAAGAATCTTGTGAGATGTCCATGTCAGACTCAAATCAGGAGATGACAGTGAACATACACGTAATTTAAGCTCATAAACACTGACAACTGTATAGTGAGATCAGAGGAGAACAAAGTCGGACCTTGGCTCATATTGATATGTGTCTTGTCCTGACGTGTACAAACACTACATAATGATTTGTATTACATTTCAGTGGGCTCAGCTGGCCGAAAGGAACAAATGCAGGACCCGGTTCGGAGCAGGACATCTTTGGTGTGCCGGCGGCTACGACCTCTTTCCACCAGTGAGGAAGAAGAGGATGAGGCGGGACCCTCAACATCAGGAGGCAGGGGGATTGTGCCCACCCGGACTGACCAGGAAGCCAACTCTGGTGCTATGGACCGGGTGGACGCTGAGGACAATGAAGTGGGGGGGAAGAACTGGACACCTCTGGCCAAGGGGGGTGGAGAGCTACTCTCGCCCGGACCATTCTCCTGTTAGTTTTGCCGAGGTATCCCCAAGCAGGCCACTATGTAACCTGGGCCTGCCTTCAGCCCCTCCCTAACTCTAGAGGCCCCATTCCATCGGGGCCTCCAGCTGCACCCCCTGAAACCAGTCCCCTGACCGTAGCTGCCAGGTCGATACCCACATTGGCTCCGAACCTGAGGCCCCACACCCTTCATGTTTAACCCAAACCCCTCCCTGTGTTGTTCCTTTTGTGGCTGTACTAGAGGACTTGATGTGGGCATGTGAGGGTCAGCCAGACATGTCCTCTCGCATAATGATGCAGATGTGTCTAGGGGTGTGCATGATGTGAGAGGAAATTGCCCAAGCTCTGGCCACCCTCACTGACAGTGTCAATTCACTGACTGCAGCCATGTCGTCTTTCATTTCCCAACCTCCTTCCCACACCACCGTCAATGTCTCCCCCTGTCCGTTGCCCCACACTGTTTCCCCCCATACTCCTCGTGTGTCCCGACCCCGTGTGGTACCTGTTCCTGCACCGGCCAGCTAGGAGCCCGCATCGGACTCAGAGGATCTGGACATTGTGGTACTAGAGGATGACCAGAAGGACACTTGATCTGTTGGACAGATTTTTCTTGGTGGACAATTATTTACTTTTCCCCTTGTAAATAGACTGGTTTCCCTGACGCTCCCTGACGTGTTATATTTATGTTGCCCCACCCCAATCCAAGTTCCCTTCTCCTTCTGCAGTAAGAACATCATTTGTTTTTCTTTCTCCCTTCCAAACGGACTGTTGTTGTTTTTCTAACCCCACACTTTTTTTTACATAAAATCTTATTTTGAATCATACTTTCTCTATCTTGTTTAACTTCATTGTGAATGTCTTGTACAAAATATGGACATGTATTTTGGAAGTCATCTGCTCTGCACATGAGGGCTTGCTGCAATGACGGGGTTACACTTGTACATGTGTCACACACACACACACATACATCCTCATACCTCACAGGCCACCGAAATTGGTGAACATTAGCCTATCATGACATGATACGCAACAGAGTTGTGACTTGTGAAGAGAATTTCTTTTTATTTACACATTTTCACACTGGTGAAAAAGTTCCTGGGATGTGATCAATGGGGATCGTGCTTGCAGCTTCGCAATTTCGGAGGTGAGGATCGCTGTGAGGGATCATGTCTGGGTTGTCGCCGAGGTGCAGGCTGGTGTGGTGCATCTGCCTGTACAGAGTGAAGTTCATGTGCAGGGGCGGATGGTGTCTGTACAGCTGGTGTTTGTGCATGGATAGGGGGTTGTTGTGCAGGTGGTGGTAGTGCCTGTTCAGGGGGTGGTGGAGGTTCTGCAGGTGGGGGGAGTGCCTGTTCAGGGGGTGTTGGTGGATGTGCAGGTGGGTGGAGTGCCTGAATAGGGGGCGGTGGTGTGTGTGTACCCTTGCTGTGGTCCTGTGTAGTTTGTGGTACAGGTGTATGGGTGTGATGTGCTGCAGGCAGATGTGATGGCTCCCCTCCCTGCGTTGACCATGAAGGGAGACTTTGGATCACTTTCATCATGCCCTCCATCCTCTTCATGGCCAAGGCATGGTGTCTTAAACTCTCTTCCCTTTGGATAGATATGATGTCTCTGATATTCTTACACATGTCTTGCCAAGATCTATCCATCCTATCCAAAACATGGGTCTGTCTTTCCACCACCTGAGGGAATTGGCGCAGGGCCTCATACATGTCTGACAGGGTGGCCCCTATGGCACGAATGTCCTGCCTCACATCTGCCTGCGGTTGGAAGAAGTCCTGCTCCCACTGGGCACCATGGCCTTGTGCAAGCCCTCTCAGCAGGGGTCGGCCATGGATGAGACCGCCAGGTCCAACAGCAGGGGGGAGGGTGGCATGTGGAAGCCTGTGGACAGGAGAATGGTGACCAGGGGATACCTGCACCACAACAGGGTTGGTACTTCCATCAGATGGTGAAGAGAATGCCTGGGATACACTGTATAGGGAGGAGTGTGCAGGGGAACCACCACCTCTGTCCTGGATGTGAGGGCTGTGAGGGAGTGATGTCTGTGTTGGGGTGTGTGTGAGCTGTGGCTGGTTAGCTCTATGCTGGGGACAGGCAATCTTTTGTTTTGGAGGAGGCTGAGGCACTTTGCTGGGTGGAGGGTGTGAGGCCTTGCAAAATGTGGGCGATGTGGGAATATTTCTGTCCATGGCATCAGACTCTTCATTCTCTGAGAGGATGAACAGATAGTCACCATTATCGTCCAATCCTTCATCCTCCTCAGGTACTTCCTCCTCCTCCTCTTGCACAGTACTTCCAGCCGACATTACTGCCTGGAAGAGCAGTGAATTTTCCCTTTTGATTGCCTATCGCCCAACACTGGTGGAAGGTCCATCCTCCTCATCACCTGGAACACAGAGGTTGCAACAGGATAAGTAATTGACCTAGTATAAGGTCTGGTGCAACACAAGGGTTGGCTCTACTGTACTTTGCATCAACAGATGACTCACATGTGACCTGGTTTGGGTACCCCTACAAGTGACAGCTCACACCATAGCACTGAGGGGTGAAACGGAGATGTATATTGCACAAGCAAACTCACCGGCTCCAGCCACAGCTTTGTGTCCCTTTGCGATCCCCCCTGATGTCAACTGCTGAACCATGCTCCTCATAGGTTTTGTTGACGAAGCAGTCCCCTATCCAGCAGCTGTAGGGGGAAGTGACACCATTCTCAATCATCTGCATTACTAATTTACAAACAGGCACATGTGACACTTATGATATGTATGTAACTTTGTAAACACCAACTGCAGGTTCTATGCAGAAGGGGATTTTGATCTTAGTCATGGTTTTGATAGGGAAACACTTCACGCCACATTTACCTGATGGACATGTGCAAGAGGGTTTCACTGCTGCAGCCAGGATGTCTTGCATTCCCCGGGATGGTGTTGTACGCTGCACTGGTGTCATCCTGTCAGCAGCTGTGATGAGACATACATGTCCATATTCCAGTACACCAGATGGTAGCTATGAGCTAACATGTATATGTCATTCTCAATGACCATTGATAGGATATTCCTGGACAATGTGCAGCATGTTTACGTCATGGACTTTACATGTGGGCCCCTGCTCACATGCAGCAATTGCCAGCTGTTACCTCCACACAGCACTGACATCAATGAGATGACACATCAACAGACAAACGTGTATGAGAAGGTTACTGATATTTGAAGGAAGGGGAGAAAAAATCAGGACGCCACCGCATTACATTGATTACACCTTCACCGTTAAGACTAACATGTCTCATGAGTATGATGTTGTCTGTTAACAAGTTGAAAGGAGTGTACATCCGCAGGCTGACCAGTTTCACATTTGCACATCAGTTCAAACATTGCATTGCAGCGTTCGTATGTGAGATGTGCAATAGTCAGGTACATTTTGTGTGTCATTTGTGCTTCCCTACTCATGAAGTCACAAAGCTCATTTTGGAACGAGATATCGCACATTTGTAATGTCCATCTTTTGAGTGTCCTCTGTTCCCATAATCCATTTTCTACATCATGGTAGAACTAAGCTGACAATGGATGATGTCTTGTACAGCAGACATCCTAACCTCATATATTATACACTCACTTATGTAGGTGGATACAATAGAAGAGGAGGCAAGAAGAATGCAACATTTGACTCAGATCCCACATTGTGGGTAAGTTGTGAAGATTTGATGGTTCCCGCCTACACTGGATTTGTGTTGTGCCTTTCAGCCAAGAGATTTTATAATGTAACTTCCTGAAGATTCACGGTAGCAGCCCATACATCCATCACAAAAGTATACAACTGGCATCAGTGCGACCCTCATCCACACCAATTTCAATATGATTTGTCCATTGGAATTTTGCTAGGGAGTTTTCATAACATTGAATTACAATCCAGTTGTGTCTAGTACACTCAATATGACACTCAATACTATTTTTATGTCCATTCAGAACTCACTTGTCATACATTTTCTGTCATCCTTTCACTAGCCACCATGGTGTGATCTGGTATGTGGTTAAATGCCATATCTAGGCATATTGTGATGCAGGACAACAGTTATGTAAAACACATACAACATACAGCGGAGATTAAAGGCACATTTCATGGGCATGAGCATTCAGGTACATTATTCTTGGGTTTACTTACCATGGCCCCGCATCTGCACAGTGTGTGGTCCCTGACCAGATGTCACAGCCAACCTTGTAGCAGAAGTCACTGTGGGTCTTGAAATCTGGGAGGACATCATTGGACCTACAATGATAAGTGTGTTTGCAACTTTACATTTCTGCTGCCACATGTGATGCACTCAATTTCAGGCACAAAGGATGAGCACAAGCAGTGTTGACCCTACCGTTGCAGAAGTGTGTAGCACTAATTATCATGAGTGATCACACATTCAACTTGAGCATGGTGGGCGATGGTAGGTACTTGAAATGATCATCAGACCCAATTTCGTAGATTGCGGCCCGGAGGTGGAAATTCCGGCCAGGAGGGGGAAATTCCGCTCCCAGTGCGGAACTACCGCTCCGGGTGTGGAAATTCGAGCCCGAGTGCAGAAATTCCGGCCCGAGTGCGGACATAAAGTTAGTAGTCGTAAGTGAGTTCTGTGAATACCATAAATCGTAAGTGCCTTCTGTGAATACCAAAAGTAGTAAGTTTAGCATTTTGTCTCAGATTAGTTCTGTGAATCGGCCCCTGTATGAATAAGTGAAGTGGTATGTGTATAACTGTATTGGTTAGTAAATGGGAGTGTGATTGATTCTTTGCATGACTGACTAGGTGTGTGAGTAACTCTAAAGGATGAGTGGCAGTGTGTTAGTGTCTGTATAGGTATATGAGTGCATATGATAGTGCTGTATTGATGAGTGACTGCATGTATGAGTGACTGTATGGGTGAATGAGTGGATGTGTGTGTAGACCTAGGATTCAGTGAGCAGGTATGTAGTAACTGGTATTGGTGTGTCTATGGTTTCGAAAATGGTGGTCTATATTTTAGAGTGGATGTATCAAAGGTTATATTAGGGTGTGGGGAGGTGCATCAGATTATCACGTAGATGATGTAATCAGTGATGTCATCAGTGATGTCATTTGAGATGTCATCAGTGATGTCACTGACCATGTCATGAATGATGTAATATGTGACATCATCAGCAGTGCATTGCGGAGGCGCGAGTTATAGTTACCTCAACAAACTATAACGGCCGAATTTCCCTGGTTTTATACGAGTGAAATGTCCAACGAACTATAACGTCCTTGAAACCTGTGATTTTTTCAGTGAATTTCTAAGGCTTTTTAAATGCTAATTTCTAACTATAACGTCCCTGAAACCTATAGTTTTTCAGTGAATTTCAAAGGTTTTTTAAATGCCAATTTCTAACTATAACATCCCTGAAACCAATGGTCTTTTCAGAGAATTTCAAAGGTTTTTTAAATGCTAATTTCTAAGTATAATGTCCAAAAATTACTTTTTCTTAATTTTGAAATTTTTATAAAAATAATGTGATGTTTTCTCTTTTCTAAAATATGAATTTACATTTCTTTTATTTATTTATATATATTGTTTTTAAAAACTGGATTCACGTACCAATCGTGGAGAGGTGTGGTGCAGCGGCCAGGGCAGCTGACTTCGGAGCACAGGGGTCACGGTTCGATCCCTGGCTCCGGCGGCAGCTCAGCTCAGCACCCTGTGACTCTGGGCAATAGCTCACTTAATTTCCACAACGGCCCCCAGCGCCTTGAGACCCGTAAGGGTGAGTAGTTTGCGCTTTACAAATACGGATTTAGATTTAGATTTAGAATCGTGTACCAATCTCGGTGGGGGCGCGAATCTAATAATTTTGCCGCCATATTGGTTAAGTCGTGTATGATGCGCGTATGGTATGCGAAGGGTGCTCGCCCGCGTAACGTCACGTACGAATTTCCGAGGGTCGCGCCGGGTGCGCGAATCCATCGCAAATCTTTAAGTTTTAAAAGTATATGCATATAACTTTTATATGTATGTTATACCAAGAGATTATTTAATCTAATTATAAATATCATATATTTGTAATTGTAATAAAGATATATTATTGTTAAATATATTTTCCGGAAATCGCGTCGGGTGCGCGCTGGTTGCGTGCTGGGTGCGCGAATCTCATGTGACTTCAAAAGAAACAATTTTATTGGTTAAGAACCTTTTGATTCTAGAAATTGAAGGACCCCACCCATTTTTTTCATTCCTTCAAGAGCATCTCAGCAGACACACCTGTTCTCTTCTGCTCCTCTTGTTTTCTTTTTTTTGGTGTTTATTTTTCAACTCATCGAATAATGGCAGCTGGCGATGCACCTCAGAAGGTTCCACCTGAAGAGGAAGAAGACCTTGAGGAACCCGTCAAGAAAAGATACGAAATTATCATGTGGGCATTTTTCTCCATTCCACCTGGGGAGAAAAAGGTGAATGCCCGAAAAGTCACCTGCACTATTTGTGAGGAAGTCCTCTCACGAGGTTTGGAAAAGAAATATTCCTGCGGGACGTCATCGATGTTGAAATGCTTCAGACAATACACCCTCATCGTCTTGCTAGAGAACAGCTTCGACAGGAACAAGAAAGGCAGGCAACTGACGACAACGCTGCGGGCCCTAGCACGTCATCTGCTTCAACATCATCTGGCACACCCAACATCATTCCTGACTTCGCTAGAGTCGAGCAGCATTGTGTCAAATGTAAAAAAAAATCCTATGTTTTGGTGAGCAATCACTGGATGCCATCCTGGTTGCTATTAGGAACCACTAGTGTTATTTTTTTTTTCTATGCAATCAGTTCATATTTGCATAATTCTTTTAACATGTTCACTGTTGGTTCTGATTATTATTATTTTTTTTTAAACACCAAAAAAATTCAAAAAAGAATAAAAATGGTTCTTTTTAGAACCACCTAATTGGTTAAAAATAGACAAACTTGTATGTGTTCTATGAATGACTGCAAGGGTAATGTCTGAGTCATTGTATGAGTGAATAAGTACTGTCTCAGTGCAGCAGTATTGCCTGAGTCATTGGATGAGTGCATGGATAGTGTTTGAGGGAATGAATGAGGGCAGCAGTAGTCCTTGAGTGATTGCATGACTGCATGGGTACTGCCTGGCTTATTGCATGAGTGCATGGATAGTGCCTGGATGACTGACGGAGTGCAAGGGTAGTGCCTGGGTTTTTCCATGAGTGCATAGATAGTGTCTGGGTGATTGCATGACAGCAAGAGTAGTGCCTGAGTGATTGAAGGAGTGCATAGGTAATGCCTGTGTGATTGCATGAGTGCAGGGGTAATGACTGGGTGATTGAAGGAGTGCATGGGTAATGCATGGGTGCATGGAAGAGTGCATGGGTAGTGCCTGGGTGCATGTAGGACTCCATGGGTAGTTCCTGGGTGATTGGAGGAGTGCATGAGTAGTACCTGGATGATTGCATAAGTGCAGCAGTTGTGCCTGGATGATTGGAATACTGCATGGGTAGTACTTGGGTGATTGCATGAGTGCCGCAGAAGTGCCTGAGTGCATGTATGAATGCATGGGCACTGCCTGAGTGATTTAAGGAGTGCATGGGTAATGCCTGGGTGACTGTATGAGTCCAGGGGTAATGTCTGGGGGATTGAAGGAGTGCATGGCTAAAGCCTGGGTGCATGGAAGAGTGCATGGGTAGTGCCTGGGTGCATGTAGGACTGCATAGGTAGTTCTTGGGTGATTGGAGGAGTGCATGAGTAGTACTAGGGTAATTGCATGAGTGCAGGAGTAGTGCCTGGATGATTGGAAGACTGCATGGGTAGTGCTTGGGTGATTGTGTGGGTGCTGCAGAAGGTCCTTAGTGCACATATGACTGCATGGGCACTGCCTGAGTGATTGAAGGAGTGCATGGGTAATGCCTGGGTGATTGCATGAATGCAAGGGTAATGTTTGGATGAATGGAGGAGTGCATGGTTAGTGCCTGAGTGATTAGACGAGTGTATAGGTAGTGCCTGGGTGATTTTATAGGTGCATGGGTAGTCGCTGGGTAATTGGAGGAGTGCATGGATAGTGCCTGGATGACTGGAGGAGTGCAAGGGTAGGGCCTGGGTCTTCCATGAGTGCATAGGTAGTGCCTGGGTGATTGTATGACTGCAGGGGTAGTGCCTGAGTGGTTGAAGGAGTGCATGGGTAATGCCTGTGTGATTGCATGAGTGCAGGGGTAATGTCTGGGTGATTGAAGGAGTACATGGGTAATGCCTGGGTGCATGGAAGAGTGCATGGGTAGTGCCTGGGTGCACGTAGTACTGCATGGGTAGTTCTTGGGTGATTGGAGGAGTGCATGAGTAGTACCAGGGTGATTGCATGAGTGCAGGAGTAGTGCCTGGATGATTGGAAGACTGCATGGGTGATTGCATGAGTGCTGCAGAAGTGCCTGAGGGCATGTATAACTGTATGGGTAGTGCCTGAGTGATTGCATGAGTGCATGGGTAGTGCCTGGGTGATTGCATGAATGCAGGGGTAAAGTCTGGATGACTGGAGGAGTGCATGGTAGTGCCTGAGTGATTAGATGAGTGCATTGGTAGTGCCTGGATTATTTTATAAGTACATGGATAGTGGCTAGGTGATTGGAGGAGTGCATGGATAGTGCCTGGATGACTGGAGGAGTGCAAGGGTAGTACTTGGGTTATTCCATGGGTGCATAGGTATGCCTAGGTGATTGTATGACTGCAGGGGTAGTGACTGAGTGATTAAAGCAGTGCATGGGTAATGCCTGTGTGATTGCATGAGTGCAGGGGTAATGTCTGGGGGATTGAAGGAGTGCATGGATAATGCCTGGGTGCATGGAAGAGTGCATGGGTAGTGCCTGGGTGCATGTAGGACTGCATGGGTAGTACTAGGGTGATTGCATAAGTGCAGCAGTAGTGCCTGGATGACTGAAAGACTGCATGGGTAGTGCTTGGGTGATTGCATGAGTGCTGCAGAAGTGCCTGAGTGCATGTATGACTGCATGGGTAGTGCCTGAGTCATTGCATGAGTGCATGGATAGTGCCTGGGTGATTGCATGAATGCAGGGGTAATGTCTGGGTGAATGGAGGAGTGCATGGGTAGTGCCTTGTTGTATTCCTCTTAGGGTGTCCATACACGTGCTTTCCTGTATCATGCACTGAATACAACGTGCAGTGTCAAGCATATCTAAATGAACCAGACCGTCAAACGACACCCAAGGCCTGGCCCGAAATTAATTCCGTCGCCTCTAGGAAATCAGGGACAGACCAACTGCAGAGTCATGCATGTCTAAATGAACCAGACTGTCAAACGACACCCAAGGCCTGGCCCGAAATTGGTTTTACTGTCTCAAGGAATCCAGGGACAGACCAAATAACTGAGGTCCAACAAACGGCCCAAATTAACGCCATCAAAAGGCAGATAGGAAAGGGGAGAAGAGAAGGCGCTCCTGGCCCAAACGGAATTCCACCAGTACTTTACAAACAGGAGGTAACTTTTGGGCAGAAGCACTGGGTCCACTCTTCAGAGAAATTAGAACGTTGAACATCTTGCCTAGCTCATGGCGAGGCTCAATTATTTCCCCAATCCATAAATCTGGCGACAAGTCAGAACCACAAAATTACCGATTAGTGGCTCTATTAGATAACGAAGCGAAATTTTTGCAGGCTTGTTATTGGAGGACCTCCAGGCATGGGTGAAAGAAAAATCTGCAATTCCTCTTCAACAGACCGGCTTCACAAAATCAGTCGGGACAACAACTAATATATTAAGCATGGCTATGCTTATGGACAAGGCCGAGGTTACACGGATGTCTCTATACCTTTGCTTTATCGACTACAAGGCCGCTTTTGATCATGTTAACCGTGTTAGACTTTGGTCCAAATGACATCGTTGGGGGCTCCCCAGCCCCTACTTAATCTGATCACAAATCTGCATACGGACACGTGGTTACAGGTGAAGCTGGGTAATGGAACCTTTTGTCAAGACATATTCCCACGGAAAAAGGCCTGAAACAGGGTTGTGTTTTAGCACCCACCCTCTTTAATCTGTATGTAGCCGATCTAGTTCCGCTCTTAATCAGCTGCAATTCACATGCTCCGAAATTAGGTGACACGGCATTACCCTGCCTACTTTATGCAGACGACATAGTCCTGATCAGCAAAACAAAAATAGGGTTACAACATCTAATAAACACAACGCAGGACTTCTCCCAAGCAAATGATCTATCGATCAATTTGGATAAAACAAGAACAATGACAATTGGGAAAAAAAGGCGACAAACTGCAGCCTGGTTTTGGGGAGAGACCAGAATAGAGGACACAACAGAATATAAATATCTTGGTGTGAAGATGGATACTAGCGGCCATTTCCTGGCACAGAAGAACAGTATAAGGCGAAAAGGTTTAATAATCGCAATCTCCATAAAAACATTAAACTCTAAATTATCTGGCCCATCGATCCGGCCACTGGCAGAGGTGGTTCGAGCTAAACTCTTACCAACAATCATCTATGGCAGCGAGGTACAGAAAGGTAGGGATGCGCAAATACTCGATGCCACAGTAACAATGGCATACAGGATCATTTTTGGGTTGCCGAAATACACTTCACCCGCGCAAATTAGACTTGAGTTTGGCGTCTTAAAACAATCAATTGCCAGACAAGGGGCCTTCATTACTGCTTGGGATAAAGTGCGAAAAACACCGCGGGGAACGTTGAATGAACAGCTGTGGAAAGAGCTACAATTGCACACTACATCACCAGCTGCGAAATATCTATATAGCAGTATACGCAAATTAGGGCTAAACCAACTCTGGGAAACATCCACAACCACACTAATACTCAAAAAAACAGTGTGGAAGACAGCGAAACTACTCTCATGGCTGGAGGACAAGGCTGCACTTTCAAAGAGAGCCCATGGATGGATGATCTTGAATACATACACGAAGCCGGGTGCCCAAGCTTACTTCAATCTGGGATATAACAAAAATATAAAAACTGCATTTATGAAATATAGATTTGGCCTGCTCCCCTGCGCGCAGCATCTTCCACCATGGCTACGCAATAAAGCAGGTTCTGCGTGCCGTCTATGTGGTACAGCTCAGGAAGACCTGCTGCACTTACTATGCTCCTGTAAAGAACTCCTCAAAGAACGAAAGAAACTGTTGAAACAACTGTTTAATCAACGAGGATTCGAACAAGGAGGCAAGCCCTGCTGGCATGCTTTGCACCTAGCGATCCACAATTGAACTGTAGAGCAGTAAAGTTTCTGAGACGGTGCGGAAGCAAAATGTCAGAAATGGAGATATTAAGAACCCAGCCAGAAACAACATAAGCTAACGCGCAAGCCAGCCTGAAGTCATTTTTTACATAATCAAGTATTAAATTGACAACTTATTATGCTGCTATAGCTGTTCAAAACCAGCGGTTTTAAGACATGAGTGTTATGAAGGAATACGTTTTATGTATGTAAATGACAGTTTTTTTTTAATTGAATATATTCTTCTTTTGTATTGCAACGGTTTTAATTAACTATGCAAATAAAAATTTACTTTATTTACTACTTTACTGTATCATGTCCTTATATAGGCACAATTCGCCCTGCCCTTATATAGGCATAAAATCCCAGTCCTTATTTAGGCATTAAACCGTGCACTCCAAATACAGGCATGGTCTCCGACATCCGTCCACCCTAACGTCACAACGAGTTCTTGAAGAACAGACCCTTAGGCTTCGGGAGTTTCCCTAGCACAGGACTATTGATTTCTTCAAGGACTCATCTATTATGCATGAACCGTTATACCTTAGGGGTTCATTCATGACGTCTTCCGCTGTCCGACTCACGTCAATGCTAACATTATGAGGTACCTCTCAGGTATAAATATACCTTCCCTAGCCCTTGTAAACCAGAGGAGACCTCGACTTCAGAGGAGCCCGTTTCCCGGCCTGACGCACTGAGAAGATGCTGTCATCCCTGCACGCAGAGAGTCCAGCTTCCAGTGATCTGACTTCCCTTGCGGGGTGTTGGAGTTCGAACCTGGCAAAGAGATTCCCACCTCTCTCATTCTAAAGGTATGGAGCTGACTAGAACCTAGAGGGACTCTTGGCATACTTGGTATACTTGGTGTACTTGGCATACTTGGTATACTTGGCATACTAGGCATACTAGGCTTAACATACTCTTAGTATACCATAGTAAGGAATACTTCACCTACTTCATACCTCTCCCTACACCTAGGTTAGGTTAGGAACATTGGGGTAGAACTAGCTTAGAAACGCATCGTATGAGTACTCGCATTTTTAGTCTATGTTATTTATGTGAATGAATATCTGCTAAAAGATAATGCTATCGCAGTATTATTTATTTCTACTGCTTCTGCTGTACATTATTTATCTTGCATACTGTCTTGTGATCGTAACAGCACATTTTACTTACACGAGAAACAAGACTGTTCAATAAATATTTTATTGAAACGCCCGTCTATTTCTTTCTGTGTAACTTTGAAGAAAACTAAGCATGCACGATTGAGCTGAGTGAAATAGTTATCTATTGTTTCTACGACTCTGGGACACGTTCTGATTCTAAAGGGAAACAAAGTTGTCATGTTTTGCGGCTGCCAGAAACTACTCCCTTCTTGTCGTCACGGAGTTTCTAGTGGCCTCTGAGCTAGCTGGCACAAGTAATTAAGTTTAATATACTCGATAGGGACATACTGACCTTAGTCCTATGTCAAACCTATAGGGGATATTATTCCAATGCGCAGAGCCTATTAGGGAAATAGGAGCTACACTACATGGCGCCCAACGTTTGGTAAGGCGGTAATTTAACGTTAGATACTGAGTAACTCAGCCATGCTTTTCTCTCAGAGACCCCTACCCATATACTCCAAAAGACGTCTGGAGTGGGCAGGGTTAAGTATCCACCACGGCTACATAGGGCAGTACCCTATATATTAGCTGTTTGGTTTGCTCAACGTTGAAGGATACAGTGTTCCAAAATATTGTGCACCTTATCTTTGTTTCCTTGAAACTTGTTCTACATTTTTCAAAAAACAAAATGACTGAAGCCGGAAACGGTGAAGCTGCGGCTGATCCAGCCCAAGCAGCAGTTTTTAACATTACAGGTTTAAATGAAACCGAGGAGGGTGTTATAGACATCGCTCCAAACTTAAGAAGAGCCATCACTCTAAAACTTATAAAACATGGCCCACCACCGAGAGGTGGTAGAGCAGTTTTCGTGATAGAGGCACACGAATCCTTTCAGACAGAGGTATTCTATTCATGGGTAATATTTCCTGAATCCAATCCAGTAACACACATATTTCACTTCTACAAAGAGGATGATCCACCAGAGCAATACATTCCTTTCGAGGATATAGAAATTCCATTAACATACCAAGAGCATCAGCTCTGGTTTAAAGGCGCCCTAAAACATCACAAAAACATTACCAGGCTCGGTCCACTAGGTAGACCAGGAGCAACATGGCCGATTCTAGCCGGCTACACACCTCATCCTGAACTTGATATAATGTCAGATGAGGAATTACTTACTCAACTTACAGATTTAATAAAAATCTACAGACATTGGTCCAATATGTTATGCGGACTTTCACAGTCCAACCACCATTGACACTTCCAAATCAGATTCCTCAACAAGGGAATACACTAAAAATTACACCACAGACTCTATACGCAGTCATGGGTAAAATGCCCACAAAACGTGAGCAAATTCCATTCTGGATAGCTCAAAAAATTACTCAAATCGAAGCAGTATTTCCAAATACTAGCCCATATGAGAAACACAGAATCCTAACACTCAGTTTACCGATGGGGATCACACCACAACTGGAAGACTGCACCACTTGGGGCTCAGTCTTTGCTGCCATCTATACTAAAACGCATGGCATTCCGTCAATTGCGGTAATACCAGATGTCCTGAAACAAATTCAAAATGAATACGGGGCAGAGCCTGCTCTAAAGTTAGATATGAAATTACTGAAAAATTTCGACCAGGTCTCAACAATAATATTATCTAATATTAAAGGGGAGGCAGCAGCAGTGGCGATCCGCCAAAAGTTAAGGGAATTTGATGTTACAGAACATCAAACAGAGCTACCCAGAATTTTAGAACAATCTTATGCAGAATTAGGCAGAGATAGTTTGGGTGGAAGACCAGTGAAGCCGAAACTATCTGAAAGTCCTGAGAAGGACTCTATTAAACAAACTCCTACATCTTCTAAAAAGAAGTGGGAGACTAATAAACAAAAGTCAAATGAGAAACGTTCTCAATCCCGAGGTAGGTCTCCTCAAAAGGAGCCCTCTGAAAGGAGGTATAACCTCAGGAATAGGGATAATTTGAGAAAACCTGACAGGTATCAAGATAATGATACACGTTCCTCTCGTCCCTTTCAGATCTCATCACAGACTTCGGAAAGAAGAGGACGATCAGAACATAGAGAAGAACGCGTGAAATCCAAAGAAGAAAAACACGCTCCAAAAAATAAAACAAAACCTCAATTCTCCAAAAAGAAAGTAGCTGGTCTGAAGATCAGACATGCCGAGAATACTGAGAACACAACTCAAGAACAGAGAATAGGCTCAGACAATGCTGGACAGTGCAGCAGAAGTCACAATAGCTCGCCAGAATCTGAAGGAACTTCTGGAGATAGTGGACTTGAATGAGTACATTACAGTTGAGACTGTAGACACCAGGGTTAGTACTCCACAAAAGTTATATGAAATAACACTCCGGATGGAGGGAGAAAACCTAGACAGGTCAAAGCACTTTTTTGGGAAAGACTATCAAGGGGCTATGACATACTTCTAGCAGAAAAAGACTGGCCACCACAATTTGTCAGGGAGTGCCCACACGGCGAGGACATTATTATGCCTGCCTTCTCCAACCATATTCCAATTCACCTAAAATATACATATGACAGGAAATGGGCAGTGGCCCAGGCCCCAGCATTATATAAAAATCATGTAGGATGGGATGAGGACTCACCTCACCATAAAATTCATCTGAAACATGAACCAACTGCACAAAGGCAGTACCCAATAAAGCAAGAAGCTAAAAAACAGGTCAGGGAGATCTTAGATAAACTTGAATACCAAGGGGTGATTGAAACATGCACCTCCTCAATGAACAATCCTTTGTTTCCTGTCTCCAAACCAGACAATACATATGGTCTAGTTTTGGATTACAGACACCTAAACACTTGTTCTAAAACTTTTGCAGTGCAAAATGCACATAGCACAGCATTAATGAATAACATTGTGCGTAAAAAATATAAAACAACATTAGACATCTCAAATGGTTTCTTTTGTCAAAACATAGCACCTGAAAGCAGGTACTTAACAGCATTCTCCCTAATGGGGACCCAGCGTCACTTTTGTCGACTCCCACAAGGGTTCAAGAACAGCCCAGGTTTATTCACAGCGAGGGTAACGGAGTTACTACAAATTTATGACAATGAGGCATTGTCCTATGTCGATGACATATATCTGACGGACGATGACCTGGACAAACACTTGAACAGGGTAAGCACCATTATACTGGGCTTCGCCTCTGAGGGCTACAAATTCAACTTTAAAAAGTCCTGAATTGCCCATCTCAATGTCCTATTTCTAGGATAGGAGCTTTCAAGTGAAGGCAAGAGCTTGGCAGCTAACTTTTTAGAAAAGTGTGCGCAGCTCCAACCTCCAAAAACGCTAAAAAACTTACAATCCATCCTGGGTTTCCTAAATTTTGGAAGAACATACATTCTAAATTACGCAGAAAGGATTAAACCTATCTACGCATTAATTAAACCTGATTATTCAATCAAAAGCTGGACACATGAACACACAGAAATCTTGCGTTCACTCCAGGCTAACATGTTAGCAACAAATCACTTACAAACACGCGTAAGTCAACGAAACCTGGTGATCCGAATAATTTCGGGTCAATGCGGATTCATCTACTTAACATTTAATGAGGGTGAAAAAATACCAATCCCATACAAATCTCATTTGTACACACAAGCGGAAATGCGCTTCAGTTCAACTGAAAAAATTCTAACAGCTGTTCAAACCGCTGTAGCAAAAGAAAGAGCCCTAGCACAAGGGAAACGCATTATTGTTGTAACCCCAGTACCAGCTTTAGAAGCGGTCACAAAAGCAAGCATTCCAAATGCAAAAGCATTACATCCAAGATGGAAACAATGGGTGAATTCTCTTGCTGCAACAGATGTTGAATATGTTTTTGATCCAGATTTAAAAACACAAGCATTCCTGCAATATGAACAAGAATGTCCTCTGCCTACTAAAATTCTGCCTCTCGATCAGTACGAATTCATAATTTACACTGACGGATCCGCACAGCCCGCAACAGGGAGTAAGCAAGCTTACAGTGCAGTGTGTGCAAAAGTTAAAGGTCGCATACGAGATGGCATCTTCAGACCTATGGTCACAAAAACGCAGTCTCTAGGAGATTGTACAGCTCAGCGAGCTGAACTACAAGCATTCAAACTGGCACTTGAAAGTACAGATCGAGAATTCCCCACACTAATAGTGTGCGATTCCTTTTACTGTGTTCAGTCGTATAATGAATATATACAAAACTGGCTTGAAAATGGGTTCAAAGATGCGAAAGGTGGCACAATAAAGCACAAAACGCTTTGGGAACAAGTAGTTCAGTTGAAAAACGAACTACCAAAGGCTCACGTGACCCACACACTGAGTCATCAATGTGATGGCGTTCACGTTGCAGGGAATTCATTGGCTGACGAAGCCGCAAAGGGGGCTGTTCAGACGGCTTCCGTAGCTGCGATCACTCGCTCAAAAATAAAAATAGACGGTGAGATAATGTTGGCTGTCAATGCTTCAAGCAAAGGCAGCAGTTCAGCGTTACCAAAAAAGTTTCCACTCAAGTACTCTTATGTAATTGATGTGAACAACGTTCCTTTTGCTCGAATCCCTGGAGTGGGGGATAGGGTAATTCCAAACAAGGAACGCAGATTAGGACTAATCCTAGCAGCACACGAAGGGATAGCTTCTGCCCATGCAGGTGTTTCTGCAACAGTATCTTTACTCAAGCAAAGATATTGGTGGCCTGGCATTAGAAAACAAACAAAGAACTATGTTTTAGAATGTGATATATGCCAACAGATGAAAGTCTCCACAGTGAAACGCCCTGCGCAGACACCCCTGTTAATTTCAGACAAACCATTAGCTTGTGTTTACCTGGACCACTGCGGTCCCTTGCAAAGGGACGGTAACTATAAATATATCATGGTCATAGTGGATTCTTGCTCTAGGTTCCTATGGATACGGCCTCAGCGCTCGGCTGACGCTCGAACTGTTATAAAAGATTTGCGAGTCTTTATCAGCACATACGCAATAGGCACGCTACATTCTGACCAGGGCCCTGCGTTTAGCTCTCGGGCTTACAAAGAAGCCATGGCCAGTCTGGGCGTTGCATTGCGGTACTCCTTTCCATTCCATCCTGAGGGAAATTCGGTTGTGGAAAGGAAAAACCGGGACATAAAGCAGTCTATAACAGCTAGGGTAATAGGTCGGGTGATGGGTGGGTCAAACATCTTAATGGGGTCCAACGCTCATTGAATAATATGCCAAGAAGTTCTCTAGGGGGTGTCACTCCATATGAGGTCCTATTTGGGACAAGAATGTGGGTACCAGATTTCGATGACGTAGGCACAGTGGTGGAAAATAAAACATTTGATATCAAAGATCGTTTGGCTGTTTTACAGGAACTGAATGAGTTAAGAACGAAACAAAGCAACGTATCCCTACAGCCAACCACCACTGGGGAAAAAACGGCGGTCCCAGCAAGGCCTGTCTGGATTCCAAAAGTTGGGGATCTAGTCAGAGAAAAGATTGCGGACAAGAAGGAATTTGGACCTTCTTACAGACAACCAGTACCTGTCCTAGCAGTTCAAGGAACAAGAACAGTACTTCTGCCGCCCCTTGCAGGAAGAAAGGAGAAAAGATTTGTGTCCATCGACCTCATCAAACCACAGTATGTGGCCAATACTAAATAGTAGACCACGTGGACTCCGACCTAGTAGCAGACGCACTCTTCTCGCTACAAACCAAGAGGTTCAGACTGAAAGACTGATAACTATCGACAATTCAGCAGTAACAGATGAAGGACTAAGCAACAATGCTATGGAACTCATCCCTCTTGAAAATCAAATAACAGTTCGTCCAAATACACCTGTCTACACCAATGTAGCAAGTGATCAACTGGTTCCAGCGATTTCTACAAATCCTGATGCAATTCCAACAATTGACAGAACTGCTTCTGGCTATTTCATTAACTTTGATACGTTCTCAGAAGATCCGAGTGAACCTGAAACGACACCATCATCATTGAAATTCAAGCAGCAAGTACAAAACTTTCTTCACCTTCTGAAAAAGACTTATTTGGTTTCTCCATGGATTGAACTCTGGATTACATCTGGACTTTTTGTTTTCCTGCTCTGGCTAGCTTTGGTTACAACTGTGAGCGTGCTTATAAGTGGCAGATACATCCATGTGAACACTGAAGGAAAAGACGTGAACGTACTTTTGAAACCTCATAAATCTTCCCATCGTGAAGCAAGAGACTTGTCATCAGTGAACATCACAGCCGTTCCTATACAGGATGGTATAGTGTGGGACAAAACGGATTTTGATATCTTCGGCCCGACGGAACAATTGAACATTCCACATTTGTTTAAAATTTCACTAAGTGATCTAATTTCGTCCAGTACCTATTCTGATGATTGGGACTTTGAGACTGTTAATGACATAATGTTTGACTTGGGAAATTCTGCTGCATTTTCTAAAAATGAATATTTAGAGGGTTCAACAGTCTATGAAGAGCTGTATTGCTATAACCATTATGGTCATCATTATTTGCATAAATCTGCATATCCTAGAAATGTGTTTATGTTTAACCAATGGGAGCATTGTCCTACACCACCACACGGTAGTTCAAAAACATTTGCTAACAAGTTTCCATATTTTTCAGGATACAATACATCTAATCCAGAAATGTTTTACTATAAAGATGTAAACAAGACAGGACTGAAAATTATGTTAACAAATACAAAACAGATTTATTCTGCATTATTTAATGCCCAACTGTCTAGACAGGGTTTCGACTTTTGGAAAGACACAATAGACACAAAAACTGTCTGGGGTACTAAAGATTGGCAAGTGCAAGGAATGGAAGCTTTATTTAGAGCGTGCATCATCCCTGAACAAATAATGTTTTTGAATGAAACTGTCCAACAAACATCTTGTCTTGGACTAGCCAAGATCAAAGAGATGAACACACCTTCTGTACCAACACCTGCCACTATATATAATAATACACAGGCAGTGGTGACAGTTGACAATATACTACAACTCAACAGATCTAATCCTGATTGGAAAAAATGGTTGATCTGGCCCATAGACACGAACAACTGTCAGGAAAGATTCCTGAATAAAACTCAGGGCTTTACTATTCATAGGCCAGACCCAAGATACGTCCAAAGACAGCATCCGGGGGTAGTAACAACATACAGTGTAGGAAAATTATGCCTCGATTGGCTTCAGAAATCTACCCTACAGGATGTGAAACAACACTTATCCTTACTTAAAGAAGACGCAGACATTAGGGAATTCTTGCTTGGACCAAGAAAACCGCGTCAAAAACGTTTCTTATATGCCGGCATTTATGCTACCTATAATGAAGCATGGAAAGTATCACAGATGGAGGCTGCAGAACGAATACGTGAACTTGATCGTATTAATTTAGAGAAAACACTCTCTGTGGTCGACAATGGGTTAACAACTTTGTCCTCCAGAATATATTCATTGGATGGCATTGTATCCTCTGCTATCGACATACTGGAACAAGATTTGGCGATCTTACAACAAGGCCAATCTCAATTACGTTCTATTATGTTATTAAGCTGGACGCTGCAATCTTTGCGGGCGGGCTATGTGCCTTGGCGTTTCATCAACACATCGGCTCTGTTTGCAGAATACAATCTAACTGATAAACAGATCGAACTGGCACAAAGAGGAGCAAAGTATACAGTGCTGAGCATTGAAAAACTGGAAAAGTTACCATTCACAGTGGCAGAAAAACCAGCTACAGAATGGCTCATTCATGGCAAAATCACATTACCTGTGTCTACTTTTCAGTTTCAGTATTGCCTCAGACAAATGCAAGCAGGAAAATATGAAAGGTTGGGTAAGGAATACATTAAGACATCTTGGGATTTACCGTATACATATAGATGTTGGAGTGGGGATCGTGAAGTGTTTCTGAGCGGTACACACTGTAAACGTGCACTGAGCGGTTCACTTATATGTCCGGACATTTCTTTTATGGGGCTTGTAATGGTTCTGTAATGGTTCTGTGGCAAATTTGTCTTGCCATCAGCAGGGTACACCAGCTGCTGTGATTAATCCAACGTTTGGACAACTTTCTAATGGGAGTTACCTCATGTTGAATGATCAGAGTTGCTGTGGCATGTTGCCAGGCATCCCATATCTAGTAACGATCAACTCCAGGGTCACTTGCTGTATGCAAGTATTGTTTCCCCCAATAGACACAGTCAGGGAGTCGCCTCTATGGCCTTCGCTGAACGTCTCTTTTATAAGATTTGATACTTTAAGCAGAATGAAAGCCATGCTTTTACAGCAAACAGTGCCTTTGACCTCGGCCAAAGAAACCTATGATCTACAAATAGCAAGGACTTCGGCTGAGATACAGACTTTAATACGTACAAACTGCCCTATACATTTCGTAGAAATGCCCTATACATTTCGTAGAAATGATAACACGTATCTTCAACATGTCTGATACAAGTGGAATTGTACATATATTTAAGAACATCTGTACCGGTCTGTTATCCCGAACTTTGAACATTCGGTGTTTGGTGGCATACCATTAATTCTAGCACTTGTTGCCGGAACTCTATTTCTCTTCCTGCCATTACGCTATGGCCAGCCTATTCGCAGACATCACTCCGAGCGAAATGGAAAAAGCTCTCCTTGAACGAAAGTGCAGTGAGCGAATAGTACAGCTTTTGGGCTTGACTCGTCTACGGGAACTTAATACCACTTGGTTGCTGTCATTCAGACCAATCTGGCAAGATTGCATCTAACCTGTTCTACGATGCCTGCTATGCAGTGAAGAATGCGTGTTGGACACCTGCCTAACATTTCCATCAGCTGCGCCAACGGATGTCGATACTCTGCTGGTCCCGATAACGGCCCATGCTCTGTGTTGTCCCCAGAGGCTGCCTATCCTGATGGCAGCATTCATTGAGATCTCACAGACGCTTCCGGCTGCTGCTGAGGTACGAGAAAGATCTACAGGCACACAGGTAACAACGGACGCGAACATTGCTGCGGCTACGTATGCTGAAAGCGATGCTTCACATCTCTGTGCAATTAATCTACTACACGAGGTGTTCCAAATGACACCTACTTCAGTGGACGATGTTTTGTCTACAGAAATAGATGATCTCATGTTTACACCAGACCCATAAACTGACTCTGATTCAGCCCACAGTGTTCCAGAGATGCAGTAACAATTTGGCCTTCATACTTCAAAAACTTGGGACTCTTCCAAAATTGAACTTTTTCCAATTTTTTCGAACTAAAATGGCACTTCAATCTGCTTCAAGTAGAACTAGCCTTATAGTACAGACTTCGCGGTACTTCCTCAGACACTTTTTCCATCGTGTTAGTCTAAACAAATTCATTAATTTCCATGACATGTAATGACTTTTTGATTTTGAAAAAACTTATCAATCATTTTTTTGTCACATGTAAATATTACTGCTTATTTCGTTCAAATTGCATTTTTATTTTAAAAAATATGCCTGAAATGAAAAGCAATGCTTAAAATGTACTGTACCTTTTGCATTCTAATGTTTTTTTTTAAATGCCTTTTTAAACGGTTTAAAGAAATATTTTAGCAATATGCGGTACTCCATTTAATGTTTAGCATTTTAAATGTTTAGCATTCTAGTATTATCATACACACCAAAGTGGAGTGGGTGTTGTATTCCTCTTAGGGTGTCCATACACGGGCTTTCCTGTATCATGTCCTTATATAGGCACAATTCGCCCTGTCCTTATATAGGCATAAAATCCCAGTCCTTATTTAGGCATTAAACCGTGCACTCCAAATACAGGCATGGTCTCCGACATCCGTCTACCCTAACGTCACAACGAGTTCTTGAAGAACAGACCCTTAGGCTTCGGGAGTTTCCCTAGCACAGGACTATTGATTTCTTCAAGGACTCATCTATTATGCATGAACTGTTTTACCTTAGGGGTTCATTCATGACGTCTTCCGCTGTCCGACTCACGTCAATGCTAACATTATGAGGTACCTCTCAGGTATAAATATACCTTCCCTAGCCCTTGTAAACTAGAGGAGACCTCGACTTCAGAGGAGCCCGTTTCCCGGCCTGACGCACTGAGAAGACGCTGTCATCCCTGCACGCAGAGAGTCCAGCTTCCAGTGATCTGACTTCCCTTGCGGGGTGTTGGAGTTCGAATCTGGCAAAGAGATTCCCACCTCTCTCATTCTAAAGGTATGGAGCTGACTAGAACCTAGAGGGACTCTTGGCATACTTGGTATACTTGGCATACTTGGTATACTTGGCATACTTGGTATACTTGGCATACTAGGCATACTAGGCTTAACATACTCTTAGTATACCATAGTAAGGAATACTTCACCTACTTCATACCTCTCCCTACACCTAGGTTAGGTTAGGAACATTGGGGTAGAACTAGCTTAGAAACGCATCGTATGAGTACTCGCATTTTTAGTCTATGTTATTTATGTGAATGAATATCTGCTAAAAGATAATGCTATCGCAGTATTATTTATTTCTACTGCTTATGCTGTACATTATTTATCTTGCATACTGTCTTGTACATTTTACTTACACGAGAAACAAGACTGTTCAATAAATCTTTTATTGAAACGCCCGTCTATTTCTTTCTGTGTAACTTTGAAGAAAACTAAGCATGCACGATTGAGCTGAGTGAAATAGTTATCTATTGTTTCTACGACTCTGGGACACGTTCTGATTCTAAAGGGAAACAAAGTTGTCATGTTTTGCGGCTGCCAGAAACTACTCCCTTCTTGTCGTCAAGGAGTTTCTAGTGGCCTCTGAGCTAGCTGGCACAAGTAATTAAGTTTAATATACTCGATAGGGACATACCGACCTTAGTCCTATGTCAAGCCTATAGGGTATATTATTCCAATTCGCAGAGCCTATTAGGGAAATAGGAGCTACACTACAGCCTGAGTGATTAGACGAGTGCATAGGTACTGTCTGGGTGATTTGATAAGTGCATGGTTAGTGGCTGGGTGATTGGAGGAGTGCATGGATAGTGCCTTGATGTCTGAAGGATTGCAAGGGTAGTGCCTGGGTTATTCCATGAGTGCATAGGTAGTGCCTGGGTGATTGCATGACTGCAGGGGTAGTATCTGAGTGATTGAAGGAGTGCATGGGTAATGCCTGTGTGATTGCATGAGTGCAGGGGTAATGTCTAGGTGATTGAAGGAGTGCATGGGTAATGCCTGGGTGCATGGAAGAGTGCATGGGTAGTACCTGGGTGCATGTAGGACTGCATGGGTAGTTCTTGGGTGATTGGAGGAGTGCATGAGTAGTACCAGGGTGATTGCATGAGTGGAGGAGTAGTGCCTGGATCATTGGAAGACTGCATGGGTAGTGCTTGGGTGATTGCATGAGTGCTTCAGAAGTGCCTGAGTGCATGTATGACTGCATGGGTAGTGCCTAAGTGATTGCATGAGTACATGGGTAGTGCCTGGGTGATTGCATGAGTGCAGGGGTAATGTTAGTTTCATTGGAGGAGTGCCTGTGTAATGCCTACGTGATTGCATGATTGCAGGGGTAATGTCTGTGGCATTGCAGGAGTGCATGGCTAATACCTAAGTGATTGTATGAGTGCAGGTGTAATGTCTGGGGGATTAGAGGAATGCATAGTTAATACCTCAGTAATTGCATGGGTGTAGGGGTAATGTCTTGCTGATTGCAAGAGTGTAGGGGTATGGCCTGGGTGATTGGAGGAGTGCATAGGTAGTGCCTGAGTGATTTTAAAACTTGAAGGGTACTGACTGGGTGATTTGAGGAGTACAGGAGTAGTACCTGGATGATTGGAGGACAGTATAAATAGAGCTTGGGTGATACTATAAGTGTATGTGTACTGCCTGAATTAATAGAGCATTGTATAGATACTGCCTGGGTGATTGAAAGAGTGCAAGGGTAGTGTCTGGGTGATTGCATCAGTGCAGGGATAATGTTTAGGGGATTGGAGAAGTGTATAGGTACTACTTGGGTGATTGGAAGAGTGTACGGATAATGTCTAGCTGATTGCATGAGTGTACAGATATTACCTGGGTGATTGGAAGAGTACATAGGTAGTGTCTGGGTGATATTACAACTGTATGGATACAGGCTAGGTGATTGGAGAAATGTAAGGATAGTGCATGGGTGATGGTAGGAGTGTGGGAATAGTGCCTAATTGTATAGATCAGTGCATGTGTAGTGTTTGAAAAAATGGATGAGTGCAATAAAAGTGACTGTAAACATTATTTCATATTATTATGCTTATTACATTATTTCATCTTACCTTCTTTATTAAAGTAGATACCAAACTCAGTGAAACTATTTTACAGTAGTTTTGTTGTCAACTGAATTTAAAATCTTTTCAAGCTTTAGTATTACTTTCTGTAATAAAAAGAAGAAAAACTGTTATTACATATAATATCATAGTTTTAAGAACACAACATAATTTTAGAATTACATAACATATTCAGTTTCCCTTTTTTGCTGTTTTCAGATTCTACTGAATTTCACCATACATAGTGATTTCAATGTAGATCATCATATAACAGCGTGGAAAGAAAATACAATCAATGAGATTGTAAAAAAAAACAAATCTGCCTTGAAAATATTTACAACAAGTTCTACTATCTGTTTACCTATCTACAGTTTCTAAATTACATAAATTAAATTCTTCAACTACATTAAATCATTTATTTCTCTGAAGTACATTTCTGAAATATACACTCTCATTTACATCGCGTATAATATAAAGATCAAATACATAAACTATTTCTTTCAAACACAATTTTGAAAATGCAATAACAATTAGCACAAACAATAATCCAAACAGTAATTCTTCACATCTTCCCAATAGGCCGAATAATGTTTCCAAATCCATTTGCATTAAAAATATCCAAAATAAACTCATTAATTTGTGTTCACATTTTCCAAATAGGCCAAATGATGTTTTCAAAACTTTGGCGTCAAAAATATCAGATATGAATCTGGTAATTCGAAAGGCAACCTACATTTGAATTCCAAATGGGCATCATTGCAATGTGTTCATCCTTTATTGCACTTTAAATACACAGTATAGTGTCCAGATGTTGTAGTAGGTCCATCATGGAAAATAATAGCTACAGCTTTAAAACTTCTTCCTAAAATTGATAGTTGACTTGCCACAAAATTTGTAATTTAGGTTTCCAATTTTCTTCCATTTGCTCTACAACGTTGTAGCATTAAAATGACATATTTTCCAAAGCTTTCTATATATAACTTTGACAACATTTCTGATTTACAATGAGGGCATTTCATATCTTGATTAGCTGTTTTTACTAATTTGCTAAAAGACACTGATTTGCAATCTGGTATTGTCAAGTATATGAATCGTTCAGTGTCTATTTCAGTGGTAGAAGAAAATGAACACACTTCACATTTATGATCCCATCTGTAACTTAGTCCAAACAAATTTTCAATTTCTGTTCCTTCATCTTCCAATACTGCAAGCATAAACATAAGAAATTCTTGTGCATCAGTTACCAACTTTTGAAAAATATAATGTAATAAAGAACAGAATCTTTTTTCTCAATTTTCCATAATTTCATGATGAAGATCTTCTAGATAAAAGACAACATTCACAATTACAATAGCATAGCAGTTGATACCTGAAGTATTTTCTAACTGGTATCCTACAATATCATCAACAGTGTCCATTTTAATTTATTTTGCAGCTTCATCATTATCTTGAATTGTTTCCTTTTTTTGAATCTCACTAGAATGTTTGTCATATTTCCGCTTTGGACATACTACATGTTTCTCATATATGGGATATTCACCTAAGTTAGGACCATAAAGTCTTCTTAACCGATTATACTCTCTTACACATTTTGCATCAGCACTAATATTTTTGTCCTCAAAATCAATCAAATACAAACCAGATAATGTTCTTACTCGAGACAATGCAACGTATGCCATGCCCTCTTTAAACACTGTACTTCCAATATTTACCAAAGCACTATCTACACTTAAACCTTGAAATTTATGAATGGTCACTGCATATGCTAAAGAAAGAGGAAACTGTTTTCTACGAACATACAAGTCTTTACAAGCAAAAATGAACAGCACAAAGTCCAATCTGTTTTACCTCTTCAATATGATCAAATTTAATCTTCAAAAATTCAGTTCCATTTCTGTTCTGATAATTAACAAAATCAACAACTTTTCCCATTGCACCATTTAATAAACCTTTTTCTACATCCAAATTACACCGTAAAATTACCAGACAGTTTTCACATACATATAAAGTCTTTTCTAAACCAGCCGTCTTAGATACAGACTTCTGCAAAGAATCCAATTTTGGCTGTAATTTCTCTGAGAGAAGAATAGTAACTCCTTCGTGTTCCATTTTAACAACGGCTTCCATTTTCACTATTGGTTGTTTTTCCAGTTTCAAAAGTTCTTGATTGAATATAGAACACTCTTGCAGTGTTGGCATTAGACAAACTATAGACTTATTTTCTCCAATTTTTTTGTACATTATTTCAGGTGCAATGTTTTCATTTGGAAACAAATTCGTGAGTAGCCGACTTTGTAAAGCTTCTTTACCATGTTTTGTCAAAACACCAATTCTTATATCTTGAAGAATGTTTCCATAATGTTCATCACTTGCTTGTCGCATATTCTTAATAAGTTCTTTATATTCAAAATGAGACCAAATGTTAACATTTCCAAAACTTCCCAAAGATTTCCTAGTGTCTTCATGGACAAGTGTTTTATAAACTGGTTGTCCTTTCACAGGAGTAAGTTGTAGTAGATCGCCGAATACAATTACATGTTTTCCTCCAAATAAAACATCATAATCTGTTTTTAAAATTTGTTGCATTCTTAAATGTACAAAGGCAAGCATTATGTTTGAGACCATGCTCACCTCATCAATGATCAGAAGTTTCATTTTCTTTAGTACTCTTGAGACTTCATAACAAGCTTCTCCAGATAGCTTGTGATATTCCAACTTATTTTCATGCTCAACTGGTAGCATGAGTAATCGATGTAATGTAATCCCTTTAATGTTGTGTGCTGCTAACCCAGTTGGAGCGGTTACAACACAAGATAAATGTGATTCAGCGGTTTTCTGTAGATAACTGGTCAAAACTTTAATTAAGAAACTTTTTCCTGTTCCAGATTGACCACTGATGTACATTCAAATAGGTTTAAATGATGTGCAGTTGCATACTTTTTTTCATGCAGTAAACCATGCTGTATCTGTTGTGTCACTTGCTGATATATTTCTTTTTGTTCAATATTTAGTTGTTCTTCCAAGTTTCCCAACTCAATAATATCCTGTTGTGCTTGTTGCATTGCCGCTTCATTTTCAAGAATTGGTTGTCCTAATGGATCTTGACTTAGTGGAGCAGAACTTTGACTATCTTGAGAACTGTCTCTAGCTATTTCAGCTGCAATTGTAGTTTATTGTTCAATTTAACATTTGTAGATAATTTGGAAAAATTGTGCATTGAATGCTATCTTTACATGCATTAAAAGAATCTTCAAAGCAGTCAAAATCTCGAAGTAATTCCATTTCACTACGCCAAGGCTTGAAAAATGCAGAAGTGCTAAATAGAAAAATTCCTTTTATCTGGAGTTTCGCAACTGAGTTTCCTGTGGTTAATAAGATTTCATTTGGCATGTTTTACCAAACATCCTTCACATCCAATTACTGCATATTTTTCTTCATTTATATTTTCTGTAACATTTCTCTTAAAACTGTAATGTTGCAGTACTTCATAGAGACATATGTTTTCCAGATGTGGACTTCTTTTAGGATAGTACGTATCCAACATATTAGTTTTAACAATATCTGTACTTTCTGGTTCATTCAATGCTAAGTATTCAATTTCTTCTACAGATTTCAATACTCGAATTTGTGTTGCAGCAAGACCTAGACTTACCCAAATGATTCCTCTTGACTTTAAATTTAAACTTGCAGAGGTCAACCGATCCGAACATTCATAGGATCCAATCTCTCGATGGGAAAGCATCTTCAAACTACAATTTGTTACTAAGAGTCTTTTCTTGTGAAATTTCTTCCCACATTTCTTTCAACTCCGCCTTTTCAGATTTGGTTATATATGACGTAACATAGGGAGCAACAGCAATCGAATTATCTGCAACATACTGGATATCCATATTTGCATTCCACATTGTCAAAATCACTGGATTGTAGTCAATAATATACTTTGATTCTTCAGTTCTTTTTTCATGTTGTAAGTATTCTTCTGAGTTTTTCGAGTTATAGTATGCCTTACTGCTGACATGAAACTGTTGACTCTTCCTTTTGAAATTACTGGACGTGGGAATCCAAAACGACATTTTGTATAAAATTTTCCCTTTGACTTGTATTTTCATCGACAATATTTTCCACATCGATGACTTTGAAACTGTAAAAATTGTTGTCTCAAGTTGTTTTCTCCTCCTTCTTTTGGAATGGCACTGGTAACATACTCTTCAATGAAAAAAAAACACTTTCATCAGTATCAGTTCGAAATTTTGGTGCAATCTTGATCCATAACCGCATGTGTATATGAGGTGCACCTCTTTATTGGTACTCCAAAAGAAATCAATAACTTCTCCAAGAGGTGGATTATTTTTATTGCAGATAAAAGACATCATAGCTTGAAACCTATGATTAAAATATCTGCACACATTTACAGGATCCAACGAAGACAGTTCTCCAGCTGTCTTCAATTCAATGTTTTTTACATTTGAATTTGCTTGTCGTAGAAATTCAAGTAAATCGTCCCATGCGTACTCAGCACAGCTAAGAGTAACAAACCACGTGTGTAAGATGAAATCCTGTTATTAATATGTGGTTCACTGAATATGAAAGTCCAGACAAGTCACTTTCAAACAGAAGATGAAATAAATATGGAATACACTGTCGAAATCTTGGATCTTCTCAGTACAATCTTGTTGTACGATATTCTGAAGCTGGAATCTGTACTGGTTGTTCATCATATCGTCCACCTTTTCCAGTGGAGAAGAGCTGTGGAAAACAACGAGCTTCCAAACGTTTTTCCCATATACTCATGGGAGTTCCCTTCGCTTTCTTCATTTGGAATAATTCAAGAGTGTTTCCTATCACTTCTTTTGGATGTAGAGGATGTATACTATAATGTTCATAAATTTCTTCAGTCCTCGAGTTGTCCACTTTTTCTATTTGGCCAGTTGAAATTTCTCTTTCATATTCTAAAGATATTTTTTCTTCTTCCACATATACATTTTTATAATAAATATTGTTTTGTATAAGATATAATGTAGCCTTTTGAAGTTTGGTGACATCTACTAACTCTCACGCAAGTCTCGTGTCACAACTTTGTGAATGAAATTGTCAGAATCGTGCACTAAAAGGAACGGAGTGCACTTGGAGTGTATGCACGCTAAATTTGAGTAAAACGATAAGATTAACATTAAGGAGTAAACACAGGGTGTGCTGCAGACTTTTGCAATGAATCATAGTACCGCCGTTCCACTTCTGTTAGCACCCCAGACTAGAAGGAAAGTTGAAAAGGAAAGTAACAAGGTCACGTCATGGACTCTCCGAAAAAGTTATCAACAAAAGAAGTTATTGAAAGAATACGTTTAATCATATCATGATGGACATTTGTTTAAAGAATGTGTTGCTTTGGGGAGTTTATTTTCATATGTATTCAGCATATTTATTTTTACGATAAGTGCACTGATTCAGGGGCAACTAGGGGATATTGTGAAAGGATTGATGGGGAGTTTAACACTGTTGGTTTGGGAACTTATGGAGGGCGGAGTGAGGGAGTCACGTGGTGGGAGTGAACACAGGTGGGAGATAAGCATTCGGCTTAAAGACCGGATGCCTCGCAGAGCGGGGGTTTGAACATGGCGTTTTAGAAGGCGATTTCACCGTTTGAAATAACAGCAGATGATTACAGGTACAAACTGGGGAGCAGGGGAGAGTGAGATAGGTGGTGTTACCGATGGGTTGAACGTCAGCGTTATTGGTGATTCGATCTGTAGAGGGACGGGTGATATGTTTTGGGCAAAGGATGAGGAGGGCACAGAAGTTGAAGGTACAGGATTTGCGTGGGGAAAGACGAAAGGGGAGGTACAGGAGCAGTGATTCGCGTAATAAGGATGAATTAAGAGTTTGGGGTTTAGGCACAATATATGTTAGTGTTGAATTATTGTTATATGTAAATGATATGGGGTTGATGAATGTATTTTTTAATAATTTTTTAAATAATTGTAGATACCCCAGAGGAAGGTCAACAAGACCGAAATGCATTGGGTGATATAAAATAACGGATGAATGAAGTTTCTACACGTGCCTATGAATAGGCCCGGATGGGCAATTCGAGAGCAATTAGTATGCGTGAAAATTTAGAACTTTAGTTCTGTGACGTGACGGATTAACATGAATAGAACATTGAATAAAAATTGGATGAACCCGAGTTTACTACTGAGTACGAGTCTAAATTGGATTCAAATGTGCATGGAGCTGTGCAACTCCTCTGTGACACTCAAGTCTTGTGTCACAACTTTGTGAATGAAATCTACTAACTCTTGCCATATTTTCTGACTCTTTGTTGGTACACCATTAACTAGAATAACTACAGGTTAAATTTCCTCTCTCTCTACACCAACAGTTTAAATATTTTTCTTAAAATATAAAGGTAAATACACAACTCTTCCTTTTAAGCCTCTTTGTAAATCTGTTGGAGGCAGCTTACCTGTTTTAGTCTCCATACGAACTATAGCCTGAAACGGGTGCACAGATTGAATAAGAATGGTCTCATATGTATTTAAATCTACCAGTTCCAGAGGAATAGCTACCAACTCTAGGTTATTATGTACAGCTCTAGCTGGCATTTTGTTCTCTTCTAATTTGTTGTAACAATATTTACAAATACGTTGATCACTATCCAATTCAAAATGACCATCCACCAACAAATAAGCACCAAATTGCTCCCATTTATCATTGTTTTCCTTTTCACTTTTTAAATACAGATCTACATTCCTAGTTTGACTTCTATAGTGGGTACGTCGACAACAAATACAAACATAGTTTGGTTTTTCACAAGAAACTACCTTAAACGTTGTAATTTCTTCTGCAAACATCACAGTAGTACTATCTTCCACCTCTTCTTCAACACCTACACTTATCAAACTCTCACTTTCTCTACACTCCTCTTGAGGACCAAAGAAACGAAACTGTATATCATCAGAAACTTTTTTTACATCCAACACTGAAACATGCAAAAGAGCTGTGTTTATTTCATTTAGAGATAATGCAGGACTTTTTACGTAGTACAATCTTCTTACTAACTTCCGCACTTCTGAGTGATGTACTGCTAACATTCTTAAATGATGAAAAGCACTTCGACACACTTTTCTAGAAAGACAAGCCAGAGAATGACTTTGCAAGTTAGTATATTTTCTCACTTTACAAGGATCTAGTCCTTGCAACATCTTAATCTTCTGTTTATCACTTTTTTACCATAATCTTGTAAAGAATTTCATAATACATCAATAAATTCCTGTTGTATACTACAAATACTACTACAATCCCACTTATACACTGGAGCTTGTGTATGTCTCCCTTGAACTTCTTCAGCTATTACTTCTTCCACATTTCTAGGAACCATCTTTTCTTTTTCAATTGGTCAACCGTTTTTAACCTCATAACAATGACCACTGGTAGCAGCTGCATGAACTAATGAATTTTTTTGAAAATAGCTTTCTTCATTAAAAAAAGGTTCAGTACTAAAAGTGTGCTTCCATTCACCAGAAAAGATTTTGCAAAAGTTAGTTCTATTAACCAGTCTTTTTCCTTTACTTTTCTCCTTCATAAAGTGCATTATTTTATTCAAAGTTTTCATGCTCTCCAATACTAATATAAACAATTTTCTTTTCAATTCAGAAGCCTTTTCAATCTGTTCTTTTTTCTTGTAAAATGCTGATCTTCTTTTATATTTTTTGCAATGTTTCAATACATTTTGTAGTACTCTACTTTTATACATTCTCTTTCTAATGTCTTTAAATTGTTTCATCCTTGTTTCAACATAGATTGTTTTCCCATAACCTGATTTTCCATTAATTTGTCCTTTTTTTGATTCCTTCTGATTCGTTGTACTACTTTCCCTTCTCTTTTCTCCATTTTGAAAAATCATTACATTTTTAAAAGTCTTTTAACAAATTCTTTAGTTCTCTTACCAGAAGTCTTTTCTTCAATGTCACATATTGTACTTCATCTAATTTCTACTTTTCTCTCTGATTTAAATAGTACTGTTTTTTTTCTTTTATTTTCTTTTGATCTTTTCTTTCCATACTCAATCTTTATTACTAATAATGCTGAATATCTGAAAACAAAGACAATTTAAAATAGTTTCGTTAAATAGTTTAATATCATTAAAATAATTATATACAAATATTGTCATGTATAATTAAAGAAATAATTTTAATTGCATTGAAAACTATGTCAGACACTGCAGAATTCCCACAATTAGAAGACATTACAACCTATACAACAGAATCACAGAGCGCAACTAAAGGATTTCTGTACTGCTACCCAATTCAAATCTAAAGTGCAGTCTGTCAACTTTTAAGGCCTGCATTATATTGTGATTGAGGTATGTCTTGTAACCAAGGTATATCTCTACTTGCATATGCATTTTGATACATATCATACATGTGATTGCAGGAGTACTAAGGTAATGCCTGAGTAATTGGAGAAGTGCAAAGGTAGTGGCTGGGTGATTTTATAAGTGCATGGATACTGTCTTGGTGATTGGAGTAGTACTATTGTAGTGCCTGAGTGATTCAAGGAGTGCAAAAGTAGTGCCTGGGTGATTTCATAAATGCATAGGTAGTGGCTGGGTGATCGAAAGACTTCAGGGGTAGTGGCTGGGTGATTGAAGGAGTGCAAGGGTACTGCCTGGGTGATTGGATGAGAACAAGGGTAGTGCCTGGATGATTGGAGGAGTACTAGGGTAGTGCCTGGGTGATTGCATAAGTGCATAGGTAGTGCCTGAGTGATTTTATAAGTGCATCGTACTGGCTAAGTGATTGGAAGAGTGCATAGATCCTGACAGGGTGATTGGAGGAGTGCAAGGGTAGTGCCTGGGTGATTGAATCAGGGTATAGCTAATGCATTGGTGATTGCATGAGTGTAATGGTTATGTCTGGGGGATTAAAGAGTACATAGATAATGCCTGGGTGATTGCATGAGTTGAGAGGTAATATCTGGAGGATTACAAGAGTACATAGAAAGTGCCTGGGTGATTTTATAAGTGCATGGTACTGCCTGGGTGATTGGAGTAGCACTCTGGTAGTGCCTGAGTGACTGAAAAAGTGCAACATCCTGAAAGCAGGCATGCATATGTCTGTATCACAACACTATGCACACCTCAAAAATTCACAGAACAAACTTCAAATTTGAAGCAAACACCAAAAATGATGTGGCATATGTCAACTGTACCTCTCTAGAGACTTATAAAAAGTAGCGTAGTCACTAATACCTTATCTCAATATGTTTTAAACCACACTTTTGTGCTGCATCTTCACCATTCTACTTCTACTCACAATCTAGAGCCTACCACATAAAAAGCAAAAACACATCTTTGTTCTACATCATGCACCTTCAAATGTATAAGACATACTTCAGACACAAGTCCATGCACACCTTAAAACTTGACAGACTGCACATCCAATTTGAAAGCAACACCTAAAATTATGCGGTATACTTCAATTGTACATTTCCACACACTAAAACAAACTACCATAGTCACTAATCCATCTTCCAATATACACATATTACTATACATAATCTATTTCAAACAACATTTAAGTACAATAAAAACAAACTACAATACGCATCTCTACATTTAATAATATATTTTAAACATCACAGTTCTTCAATAATATTTAAAGTTTAAAAATAAAACTAATGCATAATACACCTCACAAATTTATAACTCACCTTCCAAATTGATTTGTAGAATATGAAATATCAGAAACTCATAAAAGATTTTCTTATGCACACAATCAATGTAATGCACTGCTCTCAACAAGGTAAAACCAGTAATGGCAAACTTTCCCTCTCTTTCTCCACACAAACAAATGTAAGTGACAAATCACATTGCTTCCTACATAATTTCAAATTGTAAAACACATTTCTATTGGTTACACATATTAACCCACGATTCCACCGTGCAACAACGGGATGGAGCCGCGAATCCATACGGGAGTTCAAAAATATATTACAAATAAAAATACCACTATTTTTAAAGAACACACCACTTCCAAAGATAGTACTGACTTGGTAAATCTTACTTAAATAACATATTACTTATATATAAATTACAATATCATATTTTAAAACCACAGATAACATTCAACCCTTCCCCCATTCTGCCTAATGCCAGTTTCCATAGCAACAGTTCATGGAACATTGAACTGAACTCACAGTTCACAAGGTCACCATATTTTTAAGTTCAGCACACAAGGTTACAAATGCAAACAGCAGGAGTGGTTGACATTTGCAAAATATGACCTTATCCTATCTACTGTACCTTCCAAACGTTTTTTACTAACCAATAAGAAACATGCTTTTTAAAGAAAGTAACATGCAGCCTATTTTTGAGTGTACAATGTTCTTAAACAGCCAATCACTTCTCAACTTTTTAAAAAACAGCATCTTGTCCACCATTTTAGATACCTCTCATTCTACCAACTGACTACCTCAGCTACAGGCATCTTCTCATTACGTCCAGACACCACTTCCAAAGATAGTACTGACTTGGGAAATCTTACTTAAATAACATATCACTTATATATAAATTACAATATCATATTTTGGAACCACAGATAACATTCAACCCTTCCCCCTTTCTGCCTAATGCCAGTTTCCATAGCAACAGTTCATGGAACATTGAACTGAACTCACAGTTCACAAGGTCACCATATTTTCAAGTTCAGCACACAAGGTTACAAATGCAAACAGCAGGTGTGGTTGACGTTTGCAAAATATGACCTTATCCTATCTACTGTACCTTCCAAACATTTTTTACTGACCAATAAGAAACATGCTTTTTAAAGAAGTAACATGCAGCCTATTTTTGAGTGTACAATGTTCTTAAACAGCCAATCACTTCTCAACTTTTTAAAAAACAGCGGGGCTTATTAGCAAGACCGGCGATAACATTATCGCCATTTTAGCGGCAGGAAACTGCCGCTAAAACGGCGATAATGGGCTTGCTAATATGCGTTATGGAATTCCAATAGAAGCCCAGGTTAGATGTGCAGGACATCTAACCTGGGCTTCTATTGAATTCTATAACGCATATTAGCAAGCCCATTATCGCCGTTTTAGCGGCAGTTTCCTGCCGCTAAAACGGCGATAATTTTATCGCCGGTCTTGCTAATATGCCCCAGCATCTTGTCCACCATTTTAGAGACCTCTCATTCTACCAACTGACTACCTCAGCAACAGACATCTTCTCATTACTTCCAGACATCCCTTCAAGATGCTTACAGTGTGGATTGTTGGGCACAGCTATGTTTTCGGGTGCAAAGGGTATGCTGAATGCAGAGGTATTGACAAAGACCTAGCTTTGCAAAATGTGGATATTAAATGGATTGCACAGAGAGGATTAAAGTGGCACCAATTGCTGCCTTTGGTTAAAACCTTTTTGCATCTCCAACCCCTGACCTCTTGATTGTGCACTGTGGTGGCAATGACCTAGGCACATTGACTGGGGTAGGTCTGGAAATGCTAATGAAGGATACCTTTGCATAGTTGATGTTGGATTTGCCTCAAACTGTCTTTGTATTTTCTAATATATGTCAAAGACAGGAATGGAAGTGGTCAAATCAATTCTGTCCACAGTTTGAGAAAGTTAGGAAGAATGGAGTGCAAAGTGGGGACGCTGTCCACGGTTCAAACAGCACCACTTTAATGATTATTTACACGCCTTCAGGTCAGAGGGAGATACCCACATGCACCCGACCTTGAGTATATACTTTTTGTATAGACTTTGTTCAAAATATCATTGAATACTATTGAATAATTTCAGTGTGCCACACGACTTTTGATTTTTTGTTTTGACTCACTGACCTTCAGTGTGAGCACCTATTGTATAACCATGTCTTACGAAGAAATTGCAAATATTACAGACAATCGCACAGAAACTTTTGGTTTTTCACTTGAGGAATCGAATCGCATTTACTCTTTGATTCAAGAGACCGATCCCTCCACAACCAGCCCTGCATCTACACAGAGTATGATTAAACAATTGCTATATATCACGAAAAGGGAAGTAAATCAACGCTTGCGTGCAAGAACCTTAATTAGATATCATAGAGCGCAAAGAATACCAAGAGGTCTAAGAATTTCATTGAAGTCTACCTTATGCAAAAACAATTCAAAATTCACAGAGCGCTGGTACGCCATCCTCAATAATTGTTCGCTAGACCTGATTTTGTTGATTGTCGAGGAATTAGCAAAAGTGATTGAAGAATTGGAGAAAGAAATAAATCAAATAAAAAGGGATGTAAACACCAAGTTATCTAAAGAAGAGTTAGATACTGTGCTGAAAGATATTAATAGACAGCTTGACACTTACACAAAAGAAATCAATGAAAGAAAGTTAGGAAAATACAAGAGAGATACAATAGATTACAAACTCGGTGAAGTGTACAATTGGGCTGTGATCTATGCCCACCGTAGACAGCAAAGACCATTCTCCACAAGATCCACAGATGGGGAAAGTTCAACATCTAATGAGTTTATAGACAAATCAGGACCCAGAAGTGATTGTCAAAAGAAAGACACACGCACACAGAGTGTTGTCATTAGTGAACCATTTACCAGCTCTTCAACAGGATCACATTTTTTAGAGAGAGGCCAAGATATAGACGTCGAACCCGGAGGGGACAAGGCAGCAAAAAGCATGGATCAGCCTATAGCCAAGTCAACACGGAGTCAAAGAATTTGATCATTAACATTTCTAGTACCACATTGACCACATTTCAAATGAATACATTACAGAAAGGTACATCCTCTGTACCCACACATCACTCCAACGAACTAGAAACTGAAATTGCTGTATTTAAATTCATGAGGAATTTGCGTTTGAAACACTTCTTTACCAACGTGGTTACAACACAACCATCTTCTGAAAAGGATACTCTGATGGGCTTAAAGAAAAACGCACGTTTATGGCAACCATTAGTCACAAAATCCTTGACTCCTACGAAACCATTATACTCTAAGAACTGAAGGAAGCATATAAAAAACCTAATTCCAGAGTCTCTAACTTAACGGTGAAAGAAAGACAAGCCATCACGCACGTAGCCAATAATCCTAACATAACTTGTTGTAAGGCAGACAAGGGAGGAGCACTGGTTGTTTTGGACACTACCTTCTATCGACAAAGTGTTGATGAACATGTGCATGATGAAACCATATATATGAAGCTACCAATGAATCCAACGGAAGAATTTCAAAGAATTTTGAAGTATATTGTTGAAAAAGCATGTAACATGGGCACGATCACAGAGAATGACAAAAAATATCTGTTACTGGATCACCCCAAAAATCCACACCTGTGCATGTTACCTAAGGTGCACAAAAATTTATGAAAACCTCCATTTCGTCCAATTGTGTCTACAAACAAATTTTATCCATGAACCTACTGGAAAATATCTTGACAGACATTTACAACCCTTAGTGCAGAACATGTCGACATATCTAGGGGACACCACCGATTTTTTTAATAATATCAATACCATTCAGTTTGATGAAGAAAGTGTTTTAACATTGTGCCCCATTGATGTATGTTCATTGTACACTTCTATTCCCCACAAACAGGGAATTGACGCTGTTGAATCTTTTGTCTTAAACCACACAATTGACGAGGACTTAAAAGTATTTCTTTTAGAATTACTGCAATTTACGCTGTTTCACAGTTATTTTCGTTGGAATGATGAATACTATCAGCAACTGTCTGGAACATCTATGGGCAATTGTGCAGCACGATGCTTGGCGAATCTTTACATGTATAGATTTGAAATCGACAACATTTTATCTAATCCCAACTGGTGCCACAATCTGCTAGTGTACTGCCGGTACTTAGACGATATTTCTTTGATATGGAAAGGTCAAACATCCGAGTTACTATTGTTTTTAAACCATCTCAATAATATTGACGACCACATCAAATTTACAAACACCATAAGTGTATGTATTAATTACAAGGCATGGGAACAAACTAGAAACGGATGTTTACACCAAAAGCACTGATAGGAATAACACTCTGCACTTTAATAGTTGTCACCAGATCTCGCTTAAGAAACACCTACCGTATTCCCAGATTCTTAGAGTCAAAAGAATTTCATCGAGAAGTGAAGTTTTTGAAGCAAACAAAAGTAAGATGATTACTAAATTTAAAGAAAGAAAATATCCTTCAAGCATTATTGAAAATGCTATTGAAAGAGTGGAACGAGTTGACAGAAATCAATTGCTGATAAGTCAAAAAAGAATCAATACAAGCAACAGACCAGTTTTTGTATCTAAGTTTTCGTCCAGGAGTTACCAAATCAAAAAGATCATGTTGAAATATTGGCCCATGATACGGAATGAGACCGACTTTAACGGCATATTTGATTACCACCCATTGTTTGCTTATTAACGCACTAAGAATTTGAAAGAACTTCTTGACAAACCACCCCAACCCATGGCTGCCACTCATAAAGGAACAATGCCGTGCCTAAATTGTAGGCACTGCAACAGCATCATCAAAGGAAATAACATAGCACATCCCACGAAAGGCACATCCATACAACTGCACACCACAGCGACCTGCAATTCAAAGAACTTGGTATACCTCTTGAAGTGTCCATGTGGTCTCATATATGTGGGAAAAACGGAACGAAAAATTAAAGTTCGATTGACAGAACATAAAAGTAACATCAGGAATCACCTAGAGAAGTCACCAGTAGCGACGCATTTTACCATCAACAAGCATAGTGTTAGCCAACTAAGATTTTTAGTGTTAGAAATGGTTCCTTTACTCGAAGGAGTTGATAGCAGAAAGAGGTTATTACACCGAGAACTGTTTTGGATAAAAAAAACTGGATGCCTGTCAGCCTAAGGGCCTCAATGAACGCGTGGAATATAGCTGTTTCCTTTGAAAGACGTTTACCCAGCAGGAGGTGACCATATAGACCTCAGATTAATTGCATTATAAGATGCGTGACATAAGACATAGCAATCATTTTGTATATCCTTCATGTTTATGTTAATTAGTATTTTTTATATTGATCTGTGATCTAACCTTTACTTTTCTTACAGCTTAAGGCTTACCAGCACTATTTAACTGATTTACATTACATGTAATTATCCTCTTGATGACTAACGCATGATCAGCTGCTTATCACATTTTAGCAGGGGTTTACGACACATTAGTACCGGTTGGTTAGGACTCACGATATTATTTATTTTTTTACATTGTCAATAGAACTGTTTTTGAGACCATTTGGGTTCCTTTAGTAGCATAGAATTCAGTATTCACCCACTTCAAGATGGCCACTGTTTCTTTATATTGAAATAGTGAGCTCTCACTTTTCAAGATGGCGACTGTTGTCGGAACCCTTTTTTAACTTCCGTTTTTTTCACATGGGTTCACATCCGGAGACACCGGGATACTCGCCGGGGTTACTCGAGTGATAAGATTTAGGCACCGTGAACACCGTTTGACTAACTTTTCACAATACGGAATGTGAGACTTCACCAGCTTTCAGCAGACACCGTCTATTCACTTTTTTACCGGTCCGGGTTATTGACAGCTTACGGGTCTCTTTATGCAGATTGTTTGGTAGACGGAGACGCGCTCCAAGTTTACCAGCTCCGCGTTTACTGGCACCAAAATATGACATCGCCGTTTCTTTGGTAAGTTTTGCATTATTATTTTTCTGACGACACACGCTGGGTGATTTCATTTCATTCTTGAGCATCGGGTTTATTAAGATTCACGGTTTTACTTACAACTAACCATTGTGATACGTCTGTTATACGTATTTAAACAGAGAAGTGATGCACTTTTGGTCTAACATAACGCGCAGCACTACTTTTCAGCAGGTCACGTAGCTATGTAATGTCACTGATCACGATCTACATCTTTAGCACTTTTTTTACTAATCGGTCACTGAGCAGTCATCAGTTTTAAATGTAAAGGAGGATTATCAACCTCTTGAATCACTGAATTTATGTTATCATTGCAGAATAATTCCCCTGAAGAAGGGCTTTGACCCGAAATGCATCGGGAATATGGGAATATTTCAAATGAGAAGAATTGAGCAAGTCTCACAATGAGTTTCTATGATAATTGTCGTGCATGAAGAAATGTCATGATTATACCAGTTCACAAGTGTGAAGCAACATTGTGGAAAGCAATAATAAGAAGATTCTTATAATAAAAATCTTTCAAAAGTTTATTGGAAAAATTGAATGAAATTCAAAAATTTTAAACTTTAAACTAAGGGTTGTTAACCCCACAGAGTGCAAAGTGGGGACGCTGCCACGGTTCAAACAGCGCCACTTTAATGGCAATGACCTAGGCACATTGACTGGGGTAGGTCTGGAAATGCTAATGAAGTACACCTTTGCACAATTGATGTTGCTTTTACCTCAAACTGTCTTTGTATACTCTAATATATGGCAAAGACAGAAATGGAAGTGGCCAAATCAATTCTGTCCAGAGATTGAGAAAGCTAGAAAGAATGTCAATAAAGCTGATTTTGCTTACCTCAGAGACCATAGGATGGGCTCCATGCATAACAACAATATACGTTTGACATGGATGACACCTACAGAAGTGATGGAGTACACTTCACAGATCAAGGAAACAGAGTCTTTCTCAACAACCTACATGTAGCTACAACAAACTCATAATGAACACAATGGCTCTTTTTAGAGCCACCCTATAACACAACAGGGAATCCCCAAAAATGTTCACATACATATTTTTTTTAAGGTTTTTCTGGATTCGCGAACCCGACGCGAGTTGGCAAAAGCATGAATTCAATGTACTACAACACAATACACTTTTCAGGTTTATCTATTAACTATTAATTTAATATATTTTTAACAACTCTATCAATTTTAATCTTATCATTAACTTCAATCACAGTACCTCTTTAAAACAACTTCACAAATACAACACTACCTTCAAAATTATATACTACTAAATTACTTATTTGAGGTGGATTCGCGAATCCAACTCATCGTTACATGGGGGGGCCGCACTGAGAGCCGCGTTGGAATCGCGACACCAAAATAGAAGGAAAAAAAACGCCCCAATTCCATGATTCGGTATTCGCCCCAGGGACCCCATCGCCTGGGGCTTCTCACATTCTTTGTTAAAAAAAATATATATATAGAGGGGAACCATGTGGCCCCCTCCTGAGGCCAATTATGGCTCAGGGGACCCCATCCCCCGGGCCTGGCCAGCCTTTTTTAATATTTTTTTAATAATATATATAAGGGGGGGGGCACGTGGCCCCCCTTCTCTGGGCCACTATTGGCCCGGGGTCTCCATCCCCCGGGGCCTGGACACACTTTTTTATTATTTTTTTTTGGAGGGGGACCTCGTGGCCCCCCTCCTGAGGCCACATATGGCCATGGGGACCCCATCCCTGGGGCCTGGCCTTATGTTGGGGACCGTGGAGGGAGCCCCAATGCCCCCATGGTCCCAGCCAGCTCCTGCGGGAGCCGGCATTGCTTTTGGGCAAGCGGAGGTGCTGACATGCAGCTCCCCTTGCCCAAAAACAATCTGCTTTGCTTCTTGGAAGTGAGAGCAGGTTTCCCTGCTCTCGCTTCCAAGAACCAAATCAGTGTTTGCTATGGCAGGGCGGGAGCCATGCTCCCGCCCTGCCATAGCAAACGGCAATGTCCCGGGCGTGGGCACCCCAGGACATTGCAGGAGCCGGCCCTGAGGGGTGGCGGTCCCCAGGGCCATCTAGGGCTCTAGGAGGGGGGCCACACAGCCCCCTCCCTACTGTTGTGAAGCCCCGGGAAGGTGGTGGTCCCCAGGGCTGGGGGGCCCACGAGGCCCCCCACCCTAAAACAACAATGCCCCGGGGAGGTGGAGGTTGGGGTCCCTGGGGCAGTGTGGGGGACATGAGCCCTCTCCAAGGCATTTTTAAAAAAGCCCCGGGGAGGTGGCGGTCCCCGGGGCTGCAGGGAGGCCGTGTGCCCCCGCATATAATTATGTAAGCCCCGGGGAAGTGGCGGTCCCCCCTCTACATGTTTAGACATTGCCCCTGGGACATGGCCCACCCGGGGGCTTGTACAAAACAAAGCGCGGGAGCCCGCGCTCCATTTTTTAAAAACATTTCTACCGAATTCGCGCACCCACCCGCTCGGATGAAATTATTTGAAAAAAATGCTTTTTTTGGCCCTGAGCAGGCCTAGGGGGTCAGGGTGTTTCCACCCTGCCCCCTTTTCTTGTTTTTTATCCTTTTTTAAACACATTTCTTGTGACTTAGTTTTACCGGGTCACAAAATGGCTGCCAACAGTCCAAACCAGAATGTGTTGGCAGCCATTTTGTGACTCGGTAAAACTAAGTCACATGAAATGTGTTTAAAAAAGGATAAAAAACAAGAAAAGGGGGCAGGGTGGAAACACCCTGACCCCTAGGCCTGCTCAGGGGGTTCCACAAGGACCCCCAGGGCCAAAAAAAGCATTTTTTTAAAATAATTTCATCCGAGCGGGTGGGTGCCAATCAGAATGAAGCTCGTGCTTGGGAGGGTTTGCAAATCCTCCTCGGTGCTCGGATATATAAATTTTTATTTTTTGAATTTTTCAGCAACTACTGAACGTATTTACACCATTTTTTTAAAAAAAGCACGCTTTCTTGACCAAGACCTACCTTTTTGCCAAATTTGGTGTAATTCCGTTCAGCAGTTCAGGCTGTAGCTTTGTCTAAAGTTCCTATGGAAATTAACATGGTGAAAACGAGTTTTGGGACCCCTTTTTTCTCAGCCCCCGCTTGACGAATCACCCTGAAACTTTCAACACAGGAGCTGACCTGAGTGAACCATTAGTTTGAAAAATTTTGCGGCGAAGATTCGGCAAACGACGCCAAAGATATTGGCAAAAGAAAAAAACGCTTTTTGAATAAAAACGAGGTCCTAACTATATCTACCTACTGGCGACCGCCAGTAGGTAATATATATATATATGTAAGCACTTGCAGAAAATAATCATTCACATGACGGCATGAGTAAAGATTTTAACAGTGACTTTTGCATTTACCATGAATGTATTTTTCAACACCTAAAAAAATGAAGAGCTATTAAGACTCTATGCCATATACTCTAACTACTGGTACATGCATTCTGGGACTTGTATTTCAAAAGACACTGCCATGTGACCTTAAGGTTAATAAAGCAAGCACGAATGCACTTTGTTTGAGATTGTCTCCACCTGTGATCAAGGCTTTCAACGCCGAAACGCGTAAGGACTAAGAGACCTGATGTGCTGCTGTGCCAGAAATAAATGCCTCACCTCCGGTATTGGGCCTCTATCTGTTTTGTGTCTGCTGACAAGTTGATGGGCTGCTCCGTGCCCATTGTTTAAAAGAGGCCGCCCTGAAGGGTCGGGGGCTCCTTGTGCTTGGAGGCTGTTTTTTTGTTATTAAATCGGGAGCATGACCCACTCGCCAGTCACACGCCTATGGAGGAAGCTAATGCAGCGAAATTGTGACAACCGAGGAAGGGATTCAGAGGGGTTCACTTCCCACTCTGATCGTGCCGGAGGAAGGGCATTTTTCCTGGCTACCGTCCAAATGTAAGCACTTGCAGAAAATAATCATTCACATGACGGCATGAGTAAAGATTTTAACAGTGACTTTTTTGCATTTACCATGAATGTATTTTTCAACACCTAAAAAAATGAAGAGCTATTAAGACTCTTTGCCATATACTCTAACTACTGGTACATGCATTCTGGGACTTGTATTTCAAAAGACACTGCCATGTGACCTTAAGGTTAATAAAGCAAGCACGAATGCACTTTGTTTGAGATTGTCTCCACCTGTGATCAAGGCTTTCAATGCTGAAACGCGTAAGGACTAAGAGACCTGATGTGCTGCCGTGCCAGAAATAAATGTCTCACCTCCGGTATTGGGCATCTATCTGTTTTGTGTCTGCTGACAAGTTGATGGGCTGCTCCGTGCCCATTGTTTAAAAGAGGCCGCCCTGAAGGGTCGGGGGCTCCTTGTGCTCGGAGGCTGTTTTTTTGTTATATATATATATATATATATATATATATATATATATATATATATATATATATATATATATATATATATATATATATATATATATAACTTCAATCCAAAGGTCTACTCGTTGTCAAAAATGCAGTAAATCATGTGTTTTTTGTATTCGCCCCCTAACGCGGGAGCAAGGAGATGGCGGTCTCCGAAATGAGTTTGGCTTGGCATTTGACAAAATAAATCATTTGCAAAGCAGTTGGAGTTCATGTGTGTTTGGCCTCTGAGTGACGCAGACCTTTGGATGGGATTATAATTGGGTTCACACCCCAAACACCACAATAAAGTGATCTATATATATATAAATTCAGTGAAAAATCAAAGGTTACAGGGACGTTATAGTTAGGCTGACATTTCAGTTGTTCAAAACCAGAGAAATTCAGCAGTTATAGTTAGCTGAGCTAACTATAACTCGCGCCCCCACGATGCACTGCTTATGACCTCACATACTACAACCCTCATGACATTGTCAGTGATATCACTGATGACATCACTGATGACACCTCAAATGACATCACTGTTGACATCATCCAGTGACTGAGTGTTTTTAAAATGTTTATGAGTGTTAAATATATATAACAAGGTGTATTGATGAATTAGTGGTTGTATAAGTGCCTGTATGGATGATTCAGTGGGTGCGTAACTGACTGTATTAGTGAGTGATTAAGTGTCTCAGTGAATGTATGGGTGATTGACTAGGTTTTGAGAATGTCTGTTTCAGTCTGTCAGATGGTGTCAAAGTGACTGTGTGGGTTGGTGAGTGGATATGAAAGTGGCTGTATGGGTGATTGATTGGGTGTCTGAGTACCTGTATGGGTGTATGAGTGTCTGTGTGGCTGGATGAAAGGGTATGTGATTGCCTGCATGGATGAGTGAATAGATGAGTCAGTGCCTGTATGGGTTAGTGAGTGTGTAACTGAGGGGCTGTACAGGTGACTGAGTGTGTATATGGGTGTGTCAGTAAGTGAATGAATGTGTCAGTGGTAAATGGTTGAGTAAGTGGATATGTGAAAGGCAGTATAGGTGAGTGTTGGAGTATATGAGTGACTGTATGTGTGAGTGATGGATTGTGATAGTGGCTGTATGGCTGAGTGTGTTCTTGTGTCAGCAACTCTAGGTGAGTGAGTAGGTGTGTGAGTAGCTCTATGAGTGACTGACAGTGTGTGAGTGGCTGTATGGGTATATGAGTGGATATATCAATGGCTGCATTAGTGAGTGAGTAAGTGTATGAGTGGCTGTATGGGTGACTGAGTGGATGTGTGTGTAGACCTATGAATCTGAGAGTGTGTGTGTAAGTACTAGTATGGGTGTGTCAATGGTTTTGAGAATGGTAGTGTGGAACTTGGAGTGGGTGTAAGAAAGATTATATGTGGGTGTGAGTGGGTGCGTCAGAGATTATGTGGATGATGCCATCAGTGATGTCATTTGAGATGTCATCAGTGATGTCACTGACCATGTCATGAGTGATGTAATATATGAGGTCAGAAGCACTGCATTGCAGAGGTGCAAGTTATAGTTAGCTCAGCTAACTATAACTGCTGAATTTCTCTGGTTTTGTACGAGTGAAATGTCAGCCTAACTATAACATCCAGATAACCTTTGTTTTTTTCACTGAACTTTTCAAGGTTTTTAAAATTTTATTTCCCAACTATAACTAGGCCTGGACGTAGTTCCGCGAGTGGCGGAGTGCAGTGCGAACTGCAGTTTGTGATGTTATTCCTGCCGCTCGGGTAGAAATTCTACCCGAGCGGCAGCTCGCGCTCGCGAACTTACTGTTCCTGCTCGTGAACTTACTGTTTGCGATCGCAAACTTACCGTTAGCGATCGTGAGCGGGGAAAAAACTCTGCTGCACATCGCGAAGCAGAGTTTTCTGCACTCTGCGAGCTCCGCGGAGTGCGGAGTGCAGAAAACTCCGCAAACTCCGCGAAAGGAGCGAAGTTCACCGCCCAGGCCTAACTATAATGCCCCTGTAACCCTTGCTTTTCCAGTGAATTTCTAAGGTTTTTTAAATGCTAAATCCTCACTATAACGTCCCTTTAACCTCTGATTTTTTTTTGTGAATTTCTAAGTTTTTCAAATTCTATCCCCAACTATAACTTCCATGTAACCTATGATTTTGTATTTAATTTGTAAGGTTTTTAAATTTTGACAAGCGTTGTTCTTCTTTTCTTTACATTTTTTATATTCGCAATGATGTGACGATACCCACGGTGACGTCGCGAAAGGCGCATGCTTTTGAGGAAGTCTTAAACATATAGAGAGACTTTACTTAATAGCAGACACTAGCTGTTTTTTAATGTAGAGTTTATATTTGAGTTTGTGTGATGGTTTTGTCAAAAAACATCTTCAATCTGATGTTTTATATGTTCGCAGTGACTCTATAGACCGCAACATCGTTGGTAGCCACGAAGTGCGTGTATTTTTAAAAAAACTCGGGGACACATACTCAGACATATTTTTATTAATATTTTACACAAGTTGTTTATTGATATACTCTTTAAACCTAACTTTTGGAAGGATTTTTTCAATTAAAAGTCTTTTATTTTGTGTTTTGTGTGATTGCGGCGCTGCCGGAAGTCGCGATGACGTCGGGAACCGCGATGAAGGCGTGTTTTTAGTAAAGTGTATAACACATATTTATACATATCACATTGTATGATACTCACTTGGGGTTTAATACCAGTCAATTAACATTTATGTTTGGCTACTTATTTTCAAACAAAATATTAATCTTTGCATGAAAGGAGCATGCCACAAGTGCTGTTGTGGGTGTTCCCATGCAACACGCGTGGATTCTGCCACATACCCAAATGTACAACAATTCATAAACCTGGGAATGCGACAGAATCCTACACCTCCATAGGGGAGTAGGGGAGGTGTAGGGAGATGCAACGAGGAGAAATAGTTTTCTTTCTCCTCATTTTCTCCTGTTTCTATGCATGCTGCATTCTGCTGCACATATAGAAAGAGGAAAGAGGAAAACCAATACTATGTGAGGTGTCCCCTCCTGCAACTAGGAGAAATACTTTTCGTCCTCCTCATTTTCTCCTGTTTCTATGCGTGCTGCATTTTGCAGCACATATGGAAAGAGGAAAGAGGAAAAACAATACTATGTGAGGTGTCCCTTCCTGCACAAAAACAATCATCCCCACTACACAGGCAACCTTGCACCATGGTGCAAGGGTGCCTCCACTGGTGCATGGCAGCCAGTTGTGTGCCAGCACAGGGGAGAGCATAGAGATTTATCATATTGTTGTAAAAATTATGCATTCCTGTGCTTTGAAAGTAATGCAGCATGGCGCAGCCACGTGGCTTGTTGCTCCGCACTGAATTACTTTCTTGTACATTTATCCCCAAGTGTACAAGTGCTTACATTGTCTCACACTGTAAATATGAAAACACAACGTAAGAGCTATTGGATGCCACTGTGTGTGTGATGTCTTTAGTATCTCAGTACTGTTCTACTTAAATGTATCAGATTAAAATTTTGGGAAACGGTGCATATAACAATCTGCACGTTAATCTCTATCAAAGCAAATAGCTCACTAATTCTTCCAAGTACATGCAAAGAGTGTGTCACAGCTTGCATATATAATTCACCAGATGGTTCTAAAAGACTACATATTCCTCACTAAAACTTGTAAATACATGTGTTTGTGGTTGAATACATGAATAGGCCCTGGATGATTGAATTGGTTCATAGGCAGTACCTAGGTGATTCTTTGAAGATCCAGGTGGTGCCTCGAAGATTCCCTGAGTATATCAGAACTCCATGGGTCGTTCCATATCTGCATAGTTACTGTCTGCATGTTTGCATGAGGATATCACTACTATCTGGGTGTTTGAATGAGTGCATGAGTAGTACCTGAATGATTAGAGAAGTGCATTACAAATGGCTCAATAATTCAATGGATGCATAGATAGCGGTTGGATGATTAAATGAGTGCAACTTTAGTGCCTGGATAATTGCAGGAGTGCACAAGTAGTATATAGGTGATTTATAGAGTACATTGATAATGCCTACATGATTGTTTAAGTATATGCATAGCAACTAGCAGATTGGATGAGTGCATGAGTAGTGTTACTGAGCGTGCACATGCATCAGTAAGTTCCTAAAATGGAAAACAACATTTTTGAATTTTTCAAAGCACAAACCCTTTTCTGAATGGCATACCTACATCATTTCTCAAATACTTCTTTTGCTTCTAAAACATATATTCAGCATTTCGTAAACAAAAGTTACACTCCAAATGAAGGTAGCTCAAGAACTCCCAAGGCATTCTGCACTAATAATCCTCCTCAATTTTAGACAAACCATGTTTAAAGAAAAAACACCACCCTCACCATATACATGGATTTTTCATCCTCCTTACTGAACATAGATCACCATGTAAATATATATGTGATTTCTTAATAGATGTACACCTTCAAGCCATCTTTCCAAAAATATATACCTCTCTGCATCTTTAACTAACTCAAAACTCCCACCGAATATATAGCTATGTGCAACCACAAGAACCATATCTCACCATCTAAGCATATGCAAACCAGTCATATAAGTTAAAAAAAACCTATAGACAGACACTTATCAATACATACCTAACAAGTATTACTTATTTCTAATTCATATACAGGCAGACAACATGTTTTCATCTTTTATTTGTGAATACACTACTCCTGTTTAATACTGTTACTAAAAGTACTACCACTCCCAGAATGCAAATAACAGATGGATCTGTTCTGCACATGATGTTTAGACATTTAAAACATTCTTATTTCCTCATTGCAACTTTCCACAATACTATATTATATATATTTTTTTCAATAAAGTACACAATGTAATAAAGAGGCACTAATTCATTTTTCTCTTACTTTCCAAAACATTCACCACTAATCTCTTAAACACATACCCTCTAATAGATACTGTTCGTCGGATATATTTTTTCATATCACTGTGATACTCTTTTTTATTAAACTCCCATACACATCTTCATTTCTAATGTCATTTTTATAAAGGATTAAAAAGTTATGTACATACCAGTGAATTTAGTTTGTAGATTATATTATATTGTTGTTTTAGCTCTTTTTGGATCGTTTTGACACTGTGAGGATTTGTAAAAACAAAGCACAAGAATGGTACACCACTCTCATACAAAGCAACCATAAAATGGCAACCTCTTCAACTTTGTACTCTGTGATCATGAGAAAGGCAGCAAATGAAATCATGTCTTTCATTTTAGACTACACTATCTCCACTTGTGAATGGTTAGTATCAGTTAACCCTTTCCCTCCCTTTTAAAAAGAGATTCCTATCTATGTGTGTTTGCGATGTTTTTGTGATGATTGCGGAGTAATCGCTAAAAAAACTGGAGTTCAAACCTATATCTAGCTTCATTTTAAAAATATAATTTCTACACAACAGTTTATTACATAGTCCTGAGTTGGAAATTAACGCTTGCCATTACTTAAATTGTGTCATCACTCCTCAGCTTTTTAAAAAATGTTCTGTCTCTTTAACACCCTTCCCCCCCAATACACTCTTAGCTCAGTGTACCTAGCAACCCAGTGGAACCAGTAGGTCACAAGTTCATAGCACATTCTAGAAGGAACATGCTACTTCTCAATAAGATACAGCAGGTGTGCTTTACTCCACAGATTCAAAAGCATATCCATGTCTGTACTACATTTCTTTTCTTAAACAACAGCCAATAATAAGACATCTTGCTAAGGCATCCAACACACTACCTAATTGTATCCACTTTCATCCTGACAGCATCCAATGAAATATATCTTTAAAACACATCAATTTTAACTGCTTTTCCTTAGAAAGACTACCTCATTCAGCTCCAGCCTTCTCCTGACTACTATTGCTCTTTCAATTCAAAATGCTTAGAGTATGGATTGTGGGCCACAGCTATATCCATTGGCCTAAAAAGGGTTAAAAAAGAGAGGTATTGACAGGGACTTGGGTTTGCCTAATGTGCAGATTACTTGGCTTGGCCAGAGAGGGATAACGTTTCATCAGTTTCTGGCTTTGGTTAAATCCATTGTGGATTCACAAGCTCCTCACCTCATAATTGTGCACTGTGGTGGTATTGACGTAGGCACATTGACTGGGGTAGGGCTGGAAATCCTAAGGAAAGAAACCTTTGCAGGACTGATGTTGCTTTTTCCTCTCACTGTCTTGGTGTACTCTAATATATGCCAAAGACAGAAATGGAAGTGGTCAAATTAATTCTGTCCACAGATTGACAAAGCCAGGAAACATGTTAATAAAACTGTTTCTGCATTCCTCAGAGACCATCGCATGGGCTGTATTAATAACAACAATCTGTGCTTTGACATGCATGGAATTTAGTGAAATGATGGAGTGCACTTTACAGATGAAGGCAACAGGGTTTTTCTAAGTAACCTGAAACTATTCACCCGGTCTTATGTATAGCAACCATATACACACAACCAACGCAACAGCTCTTGTCAGAGTCACCCTAGTACCCGAAATAATGTGACGTTTTTTTCTAAAGGGTTTTTTTTCCCTTTAATTTTTGGGGATCTTCGCAACAACTTCGCGATCCCCGCGGACATGTTGCGAAAACGGAAAACAAAAGCAGATATTCAATGACCACCAACACATCCAAAAATAATATGTAAAAAAAAATCCATTCTGAACATTACCCTACACATATTACTATATACATATTTCTTTACAAATATGTTTAAACTCATGTTTTTGTACTAAGCTTCTTTAAAATCCATCTTTCAGATGTATTTTCTGTTTTTGTGGTCATTCGGAAAGTCATAATGGCGTCATTAAAAGCGACGCTTGCCCCTTTTCAATAAAGTGTAAAACACATATATCCACACATACTACAGTACTTTACACATTAGAGGTTTCTTACAGTAGTCTCTAAAGTCATGTTTTAGTAGAGAGTTTCTATAAAAACATCCCTAAAACCCATCTTTATCTTCGGGGTGACTCCAGAGACTACGATGACGTTGGTAATCACGATCACTGCAGACACGACGCGAAAATGGAAAACAAAAGCAGACATTCAATGACCACCAACACATCCAAAAATAAGATATATTCTGAACATTGCCCTACACATATCACTATATACATACTTCTTTCAAAGCATGTTCAAACTCATAATTTGTACTAAGTTTCTTCAAAAAACATCTTTCAGACCTATTATCCGTTTTCGCGGTTATTCTGGACGTCACGACATCGCCGTTAACCACGATGGTCGCGCCTTTTCCATACAGTGAAAACAAATATATGCACACATATTACAGTATTTTACACACTAGGGGTTTATTAATACGCAGTTCTTACTCATGTTTTTCTAGTGTCTTTCTAGAACAACCATCTCTAAAACCAATTTTAAGTTTTTGCGGTGAGGCTGGAGATAGCGACGTTGGTTGCCGCGAACCACGCGGTTACATCACGAAGAGGAAAGCAAAAGGAGGAATTCAATAGCCACCACCACATAAACAAATTATAACTATATAATTACTTCTAACCATCACAGTAGATAAATCACTACATAAATAACTCTAGAAAAACTTTTATCAAAATCTCAATATCTCTATAACAATGCATATTAATGATTCACTAATATATTTTTTAATATTTCCACCAATATTTGCGACGGCGTTGATAGTCGCGATGTCCCAGCGATGATACATGGGGCTGCGCAGGCGGTTGCGGCGTCATCGCGAATATCGCACCCGATTAAAATAATCAATTTTGGACACATAACTTGTGTCACTAACACCTCCATTCCTCAAACAAGGGGTCAGAGTACCTCTACTCTGACCCTTTATGTTAGCTTTTTCTAGAAATTTTCATCCCCGGGGATGGGTTCCGAGCAATAAAACGGCAGCCGCAACTTTCTGTTTAGGTCCTGTCCAGCTAATCAGAGCATTCCCGTTGGCGTGTGCATTCGCGATTAATCGTGAAACCAATGCAAAATATCGGCGGCCAGAGATATCACTATAATTTTAAATGTACATTTCTCAACAACTACTGAACATATTTACACTACAAAAGCAAAAGGCACTTCCTTGAACCAACATCTACCTCCCTGCCAAATTTGGAGTAAGTTCGTTCAGCGGTTCGGGCTGTAGCTGTGCCTAAATGTTCCTATGAGAATTACAAACACACCCTTATTTCGCACCCCAAATTCTCAGTCCCCACTGCAGGATCACCCCCATACTTTCCATGATAACCAGAACCTACCTTGACACTTTTTCGGAAAAGTTCAAGATGATTGGTCAAACGACGCCAAAATTATAGGCAAGTCAGAAAATGCTTTTCCTATGGAAACTAGGTCCTAACTGTAACTACCTACTGGTGACCGTCAGTAGGTGATGTATACACACACACACACACACACGCACACACACACACACACACACACATACATACATATATATATATATCGCCAGCTTCGCCTCCAAACATCCAGTTTCCCTGGAACAGATGAACGCGGAACCCAATTTATGGTGCAAAATGAATTTATTTAATGCCCTGCACCTCCGCCATAACGCGTTTTTGGCCTCCCAAAGGCCTTGATCACATGTATACTCGCGATCAATGGGTTCTCCCCGAAACGCGTTGAGTGTGTCAGAAGCCTGAAATAAACAACCGCTTTGCAATTCTTGGTCTACGGCGTGCTGTTTGGGAAGAAGGAATCAGCATTTGTATCTATATATATATATATACATATATATATATATATATATATATTACCTTTTTCAAAACTAATGGTTCACTCAGGTCAGCTCCTGTCTTGAAAGTTTCGGGGTGATTCGTCAAGCGGGGGCCAAGAAAAAAGGGGGGTCCCAAAACGCATTTTCCCCATGTTCATTTCCAGAGGAACTTTTGTCGTGGCTACAGCCCGAACTGCTGAACAGAATTAAATCAAATTTGGCAGAGAGGTAGCTGTTGTTCCAGAGTGCACTCTTTGCTTTGAATGGTGTAAATCTGTTCAGTAGTTACTGAGAAATTTAAAAACAAAAATACAAAATATTGATATCTGAGCACCGAGGAGGATTCGCGAACCCACCCGAGCACGAGATTCATTCTGATTGGCTGCCAACACTGCAAACCAGGAAGTATTGTCACAAGACAGTAAAAATAAAGATTAAAAAACAAGAAAAGGGGGCAGGGTAGAAACACCCTGACCCCCTAGGCCTGCTCAGGGGGTCCCACAAGGACCCCCAAGACCGAAAAAAGCATTTTTTTTTTTTAAATGGCCGAATTCGGGCTGGATGCGCGAATCCGGCCGAGAAAATGAAAAAAACATTAAGTGCGTGCTCCCGCGCTTCATTTTCTATAAGCCCCCCATGCAGCCCCCACGCAGCCCCCCCCCGCAGCCCCGGGGACTGCCACCTCCCCGGGAATTATTTGCAAAAAAAATGCATGGGGGGACTCCTGCCCCCCCACGCTGCATTATGGGATGGGGGGCCTCGCGGGCCCCCCTAACACCAAGGACCGCCACCTCCCCAGGGCTTAAATAAAAAAGAATAAGTGTGGGGACCACTACCTCCCCTTAGCACTAATTAAGGTGTTTCGGGGGTCCGTTGCGGACCCCCGGCCCTGGGGACCACCACCTCCCTGGGGCAATGTGCACGTTGGGAGGGGGGCCACGCAGCCCCCCTCCTGGAGCCCTCCATGGCCCTGGGGACCGCCACCCCCCAGGGCTGACTCCAGTAATGTCCCGGGGTGCCCACCCCCGGGACATTGCAGTTTGCCCTGTCATGGCAAACTTGTGCTTCGCTTCATGGAAGCGAGAGCAAAAATCCATGAAGCGAAGCGTATTGCTTTTGGACAAGGGGAGCTGCGTGTCAGCAGCTCCCCTTGCCCAAAAGCAATGCCGGCTCCTGCAGAAGGCGGGGAGCCAGCTGGAACATTGGGGCTCCCCTGTGGTCCCAAATGTGAGGGCATGCCCCGGGGGATGGGGTTCCAGGGGCAAAAAAAAAGCCCTTTGGGGGGTAATTTTTTTTTTTATAAAAGTTTATAAAATGGCTGGGCCTCGGGGGATGGGGTCCCCGAGGCAGAATTTGAGTAATAAGAATGGGGGGCATTTTTTTTTCTCACGTGCTTGGAGTCGCGACTCCAATGCGGCTCTCAGCGCGGCCCCCCCAGTGTAAACGCGATGGGTTCGCGACTCCAAGCAAAATTAAAAAAAGAATATGTATGTTTTTTAGAGGTAAGATTAACTGTTGGGTTATAGGGTGGCTCTAAAAAGAGCCCTTGTTTTCATAATAAGTTTGTTGTAACTACAACTAAGTGCGCATGCACAGCTTAAGTTATTGAGGAAGACTTGATCTGTGAAGTGCACTCCATCACTTCTGTAGATGTCGCTCATATCAAAACGTAGATTGTTGTTGTAGATGGACCCCATTCTATGATCTCTGAGGTATGCAGAAACAGCTTTATTGATATTCTTCCTAACTTTCTCAAACTGTGGACAGAATTGATTTGACCACTTCCATTTCTGTCTTTGACATATATTAGAGAATACAAAGACAGTTTGAGGCAAAACCAACATCAGCTGTGCAAAGGTATCCTTCATTAGCATTTCCAGACCTACCCCAGTCAATGTGCCTAGGTCATTGCAACCACAGTGCACAATCATGAGGTCAGGGGGTTGGAGATGGAAATAGGTTTTAACCAAAGGCATCAATTGGTGCCACTTTAATCTTCCATTTAATATCCACATTTTGCAAACCTAGGTCTTTGGCAATACCTCTGTGTTCAGCATACCTTTTGCACCAGAAAACATAGCTGTGCCCTACAATCCACACTGTGAGCATCTTGAAGGGATGTCTGGAAGGATTGAAAAGATGTCTGTAGCTGAGGTAGTCAGTTGGTAGTATGAGAGGTATCTAAAATGGTGGAGAACATGTTTTTCAAAAAGTTGATAAGTGATTGGCTGTTTATCAAAATTGTGCACTCAAAAATAGGATGCATGTTACTTTGCTGAGGTATCATGTTTCTGATTCGTTATTAGAAAATGTTTGAAAGGTACAGTAGATATCATAAGGTAATATTTTGCAAAAGTCAACCACACCTGCTGTTTGCATTAGTAAGCTTGTGTGCTGAACTTGAAACTACGGTGAACTTGTGACCTGCCAGTACAGTTGAAAGTTCCATGAACTTTTGCTATGGAAACTGGTATTAAGTTGAATGGGGGAAGGGTTGAAACTTAACTGTGGATTTAAAATGTGAAATGGATACTTAAATATAAGTGAAAAGTTAGTAAATTTAGGTTCTCTAAGCCAGTAGTATGTGGAGAAGTAGTGTGTTGCTGAAAATCTATACTAGTATTATTAAAAATAGTTTTTGAACTCCTGTGTGGATTCGCGGCTCTGGAGTCGCAACTCCAGAAAATAGCAGAAGCAGTTTGGGTACCATTTGAAGACAGTTAGAAAGGGTTAATATGTCTAACCAATAGAAATGTGTTTTATAATTTGAAATAATGATGGGAGCAATGTGATTTGATACTTACATTTATTGAGTTCAAAAAGAGAGGGAAAGTTTGCCATTTCTGGTTTCACCTTTATGAGAGAGGTGCATTACATTTCTTGTGTGGAAATGGAAATCTGTTAAGAGTTTCTGATATTTGGTATTCTGCAATAGTACCTCAAACGTGAGTTACCAATTTGTAAGGTGTATTATATATTATTCAGTACTGCTTTATTGTTTCTAGTAATATTGTTACTTTTGAAAAAAAAAATCCAAGTGTTGAAATTGTAAGAAAAATGTGATGTATAGAATATGTTATGAAATGTACAGCTTTCTATTGTACTTTGTATTATTGTAATTTAAAAGAGTTTTAAAATAGTTTGTAGATAGTAACATGGTAGAATGATTAGTGTTAGATTTCTGAAATTTATTAGGCAGTTCTCTTGTACTGATCTTTTCACTGAGGCACTACTCATCTAGTCGTGCATTCTCTCAGACACTACCCACTACCCATGTATTTGTATGTTTCTTTGTTATATGATGCCACTTTTAAAAGGTACAGACTCATGGATGCGTGCTTTCTGGAATATTGATAGATTGAAAAGGTTGCTGCTTTGTATTTGCTTAGGTCCAACACTCTGAGTAGTTACTGAATAGTGAAGCTGCAGTCCAAAACTGAGGTTTAAGACATCTTGGCAGAGGGATTAGTGATTAGCTTAGCTTGTATTGGTCTGTGGAGATGTATACTTTAAATATGCCGCATAATTTTAGGTGTGTCTTTAAAATGGAAAGTGTATTCTCTCAAGTTTAAGGGACTTTTTAGTCTTATGACTGAAGTATGTGTTTGTGTGCATATGCATTCTCTTATGTGTTATAACTAAATAGATAATAGAGGTGTAAAATTCTGGTACACATGTATTTGTATCTTTCTTTTATATATGATTCCACTAGGGAAAGGCACAGACACATGCATGCCATGTGATCCCTCAGACATTAACCATAGATATGTGCAATCACCCAGGCACTAGTATCCCACTCAAAGATTCAGTCAGGCACTACCCATGCACTCATCTACTCAGTCAGGTACTAGTACTTATGCACTCCTACAATGTCCCAAGCATTACCCTTACACTCATATTTTCTCTCAGGTACTTCCCATACACTCATAGAATCATCTAGTTACTACTACTGCAGTCATAGAATCACTCAGGCAGTACCTATGCATGTTTTTATTCTTTCAAGCATTACTGATACACTTTTGTCTTTAACCATGTGTTAGCTTTGCACTCATGGTTTGTCTAAAGTATTTCCCCTGCACTGATCTTAATCACCCATTCAGTACTACTGTTCTCATGCAATCACCCAGGCAGTACTGTTGCACTGAAGTATTTACTCCGGTGGTACCCATCTAGTCATCCATTCTCTCAGACACTATGCATTACCCATCTGTTTGTATGTTTCTTTGATATATGATACCACTTTTAAAAGGTACAGACACATGCATGCATGCTCACTGGAATATTGTGAGTGTTTTAACTGACACATTGAAAATGTTGCTGCTTTGTATTTGGCTAGGCCCAACACTCTGAGTAGTTGCTGAATAGTGAAAGTGCAGTGCAAAAGTGAGGTATAAGACTTGTTGGTAGAAGGATTAGTGATCAGGTTAGGTCGCATTGGTGTGTGGAGATGTACACTTTAAGTATGCTGCATAGTTGTAGGTGTCTCTTTAAAATGGGAAGTGCAGTCTCTCAAGTTTTGAGGGACTATTTAGTCTTATGAGTGAGGTATGTGTCTTCGTGCATATGTATTCTCTGATGTGTTGCGTCAAAGAGATGGTAGAGGTATAAAACAATGGTAAACATCTATCTGTATCTTTCTTTTATATATGATGCCACTAGGGAAAGGCACAGACACATGCATGCCATGAAATCCCTTAGACATTAACCATAGATTTGTGCAATCACCCAGGCACTACTATGCCACTCAAAGATTCAGTCAGGCACTACCCATGCACTCATCTACTCTCTCTGATACTACTGATGCACTCATAGAATGGCTCAAGCATTACCCTTGCACACTCATTTTCTCTCAGGTGCTTCCCATACAGTCATACAGTCATCCAGTTAATAGCATTGCAGTCATAGAATCACTCAGGCAGTACCCATGCACTTTTTTTGTTCTTTCAAACACAACTCATACATTCTTGTCTTTAACCATGCGTTAGCCTTGCACTCATGGTTTGTTTAAGGTATTTCCCGGTACTGATCTAATCACTCATTCAGTACTGCTGCTCTCATGCAATCACCCAGGCAGTACTGTTGCACTTAACTATTCACTCAGGTGGTACCCATCTACTCATCCATTCTCTCAGGCACTACCCACTACCCATCTATTTGTATGTTTCTTTGTTATATGATGCCACTTTTAAAAGGTACAGACTCATGGATGCGTGCTTTCTGGAATATTGATAGATTGAAAAGGTTGCTGCTTTGTATTTGCTTAGGTCCAACACTCTGAGTAGTTACTGAATAGTGAAGCTGCAGTCCAAAACTGAGGTTTAAGACATCTTGGCAGAGGGATTAGTGATTAGCTTAGCTTGTATTGGTCTGTGGAGATGTATACTTTAAATATGCCGCATAATTTTAGGTGTGTCTTTAAAATGGAAAGTGTATTCTCTCAAGTTTAAGGGACTTTTAGTCTTATGACTGAAGTATGTGTTTGTGTGCATATGCATTCTCTTATGTGTTATAACTAAATAGATAATAGAGGTGTAAAATTCTGGTACACATGTATTTGTATCTTTCTTTTATATATGATTCCACTAGGGAAAGGCACAGACACATGCATGCCATGTGATCCCTCAGACATTAACCATAGATATGTGCAATCACCCAGGCACTAGTATCCCACTCAAAGATTCAGTCAGGCACTACCCATGCACTCATCTACTCAGTCAGGTACTAGTACTTATGCACTCCTACAATGTCCCAAGCATTACCCTTACACTCATATTTTCTCTCAGGTACTTCCCATACACTCATAGAATCATCTAGTTACTACTACTGCAGTCATAGAATCACTCAAGCAGTACCTATGCATGTTTTTATTCTTTCAAGCATTACTGATACACTCTTGTCTTTAACCATGTGTTAGATTTGCACTCATGGTTTGTCTAAAGTATTTCCCCTGCACAGATCTTAATCACCCATTCAGTACTACTGTTCTCATGCAATCACCCAGGCAGTACTGTTGCACTGAAGTATTTACTCCGGTGGTACCCATCTAGTAATCCATTCTCTCAGACACTATGCATTACCCATCTGTTTGTATGTTTCTTTGATATATGATACCACTTTTAAAAGGTACAGACACATGCATGCATGCTCACTGGAATATTGTGAATGTTTTAACTGACACATTGAAAAAGTTGCTGCTTTGTATTTGGCTAGGCCCAACACTCTGAGTAGTTGCTGAATAGTGAAAGTGCAGTGCAAAAGTGAGGTATAAGACTTGTTGGTAGAAGGATTAGTGATCAGGTTAGGTCGCATTGGTGTGTGGAGATGTACACTTTAAGTATGCTGCATAGTTTTAGGTGTCTCTTTAAAATGGGAAGTGCAGTCTCTCAAGTTTTGAGGGACTATTTAGTCTTATGAGTGAGGTATGTGTCTTCGTGCATATGTATTCTCTGATGTGTTGCGTCAAAGAGATGGTAGAGGTATAAAACATCGGTATTCATCTATCTGTATCTTTCTTTTATATATGATGCCACTAGGGAAAGGCACAGACACATGCATGCCATGAAATCCCTTAGACATTTACCATAGATTTGTGCAATCACCCAGGCACTACTATGCCACTCAAAGATTCAGTCAGGCACTACCCATGCACTCATCTACTCTCTCTGATACTACTGATGCACTCATAGAATGGCTCAAGCATTACCCTTGCACACTCATTTTCTCTCAGGTGCTTCCCATACAGTCATACAATCATCCAGTTACTAGCATTGCAGTCATAGAATCACTCAGGCAGTACCCATGCACTTTTCTTGTTCTTTCAAACACAACTCATACATTCTTGTCTTTAACCATGCGTTAGCCTTGCACTCATGGTTTGTTTAAGGTATTTCCCCGGTACTGATCTAATCACTCATTCAGTACTGCTGCTCTCATGCAATCACCCAGGCAGTACTGTTGCACTTAACTATTCACTCAGGTGGTACCCATCTACTCATCCATTCTCTCAGGCACTACCCACTACCCATCTATTTGTATGTTTCTTTGATATATGATGCCACTTTTAAAAGGTACAGACACATGCATGCATGTTCTTTGGAAAATGGTGAGAGTTTTAACAGACATATTGAGAAAGTTGTTGCTTTGTATTTGGTAGGCCCAACACTCTGAGTAGTTGCTGAATAGTGAAGCTGCAGCCCAAAAGTGAGGTTTAAGACTTGTTGGTAGAAGGATTAGTGATTAGGTTAGCTCGCATTGGTTTGTGGAGATGTACACTTCAAGTATGCCGCATAATTTTAGGTGTCTCTTTAAAATGGGAGGTGCAGTTTGTCAAGTTTAAGGGACTTTTTAATCTTATGACTGAGGTATGTGTTTGCATGCACATGTATTCTCTCACGTGTTATGCCTAAACAGATGGTAGAAGTATAAAAATCTGGTATACATGTATCTGAATGTATCTTTTATATATGATGCCACTAGGAAAAGGCAGAGACAGATGCATGCCATGTAATCCCTCAGACATTAAGCATAGATTTGAGCAATCACCAAGGCACTACTATCCCACTAAATGAGTTAGTCAGGCACTATTCATGCTCTCATCTACTCTGTCAGGTACTACCTATGCACTCATAGAATAGTGCAAGCATTACCCTTACACTCATATCTTCTCTCAGATACTTCCCATACTCTCATAGAATCATCTAGTTACTACTATTGCAGTCATAGAATCACTCAGGCAGTACCTATGCATGTTTTTATTCTTTCAAGCATTACTGATACACTCTTGTCTTTAACCATGTGTTAGCTTTGCACTCATGGTTTGTCTAAGGTATTTCCCTTTCACTGATCTAATCACCCATTGAGTACTACTGTTCTCATGCAATCACCCAGGCAGTACTGTTGCACTGAACTATTTACTCAGGTGGTACCCATCTAGTCGTCCATTATCTCAGGCAGTATACACTACCCATCTGTTTGTATGTTTCTTTGATATATGATGCCACTTTTAAAAGGTACAGACACATGCACGCATGCTCTCTGGAATATTGTGAGTGTTTTAACAGACAGATTGAAAAAGTTGCTGCTTTGTATTTGGCTAGGCCCAACACTCTGAGTAGTTGCTGAATAGTGAAGCTGCAGCCCTAAAGTTAGGTTTAAGACTTGTTGGTAGAAGGATTAGTTATTAGGTTAGCTTGCATTGGTGTGTGGAGATGTACACTTTAACTATGCTGCATAATTTTAGGTGTCTCTTTAAAATGGGAAGTGCAGTCTCTCAAGTTTTGAGGGGCTTTTTAGTCTTATGAGTGAGGTATGTGTCTACGTGCATATGTATTCTCTGATGTGTTGTGTCAAAGAGATGGTAGAGGTATAAAACATCGGTATTCATCTATCTGTATCTTTCTTTTATATATGATGCCACTAGGGAAAGGCACAGACACATGCATGCCTTGGAATCCCTCAGAAATTAACCATAGATTCGTGCAAATCACCCAGGCACTACTATCCCACTCAAAGATTCAGTCAGGCACTACGCATGCTCTTATCTATTCACTCTGATACTACTGATGCACTCAAAGAATGGCCCAAGCATTATCCTTACACTCTCATTTTCTTTCAGGTGCTTCCCATACAGTCATACAATCATCCAGTTACTAGCTCTGTAGTCATAAAATTACTCAGGCAGTACGCATGCACTTTTTTTGCTTTTTCAAGCACTACTCATACACTCTTGTCTTTAACCATGCATTAGCCATGCACTCATGGTTTGTGTAAGGTATTTCCCCGGCACTGATCTAATCACTCATTCAGTACTGCTGCTCCCATGCAATCACCCAGGCAGTACTCTTGCACTTAACTATTCACTCAGGTGGTACCCATCTACTCATCCATTCTCTCAGGCACTACCCACTACCCATCTATTTGATGCCACTTTTAAAAGGTACAGACACATGCATGCATGCTCTTTGGAATATGGTGAGAGTTTTAAAAGACATATTGAGAAAGTTGCTGTTTTATATTTGGTTACGCCCAACACTCTGAGTAGTTGCTGAATAGTGAAGCTGCTGCCCAAAAGTGAGGTTTAAGACTTGTTGGTAGAAGGATTAGTGATTAGGTTAGCATGCATTGATGTGTGAAGATGTACACTTTAAGTATGCTGCATAATTTTAGGTGTCTCTTTAAAATGGGAGGTGCAGTTTGTCAAGTTTAAGGGACTTTTTAGTCTTATGACTGAGGTATGTGTCTGCGTGCACATGTATTCTCTCATGTGTTATGCCTAAACAGATGGCAGAGGTATAAAAGTCTGGTATACATGTATCTGTATGTTTCTTTTATATATGATGCCACTAGGAAAAGGCTCAGACACATGCATACCATGTAATCCCTCAGACATTGCCTATTTCTGCATGCCACTTGTTTCTTTATGTACTCCTTTTGGCTCTTTCTACACCCCTCTACCCTCATTCAGTACTTCTTCTGCCTCTTTCTGCACCCCGCTTCGGTCTTACCTCAGTTGCCTGTTTCTGCAACTCTCTTCCCTCTTTCTGCACTTCTCTTGCCTCTTTTTTGTATCCTTTTTCACTTTTCCTGCACCTCTCTTGCTTCTTTCTGCACCCCTGTTCTCTCTAACTGCACTTCTTTCGCCTTTTTCTGCAACTCTCTTGCATCTTTCTATACTTTTCTTGTATCTTTCTGCACCTTTGTTGCTTTCTTCTGTACTTCTATTGCTTCTTTCTGCACCTCTCTTGCTCTTTTCTGCACCCCTGTTGCCTCTTTCTGCACCACTGTTGTGTCATTGTGCATGTTTGTTGCTTCTTTCTGCACTTCTCTTTGCAGGGTACCTAGAACGACCTCGGTCTCTGGCCACTTGAGAGACCTGCACTGGCTCAGGGTGGAGAACCGTATTAAGTTCAAAGCCCTGAGCTTCATGTTTAAAATTAAAACTGGTGTTGCCCCCAAATATCTTCAAGCCATGGTCAACCCTTACATGCCCTCTAGGTGCCTCCGCTCATCTACTCAAGGGAACTTTACTGTGCCTAGAATAAAGTTATCCCGGATGGGAGGAAGGTCCTTTTCCTACCTCGGCCCCTTGTTATGGAACTCACTTCCTAAAGCCATCCGTAACGAAACTGCATACATCCAGTTTCGGAAATCTTTGAAGGCCTGGCTCTTCAGCCAGTAATTTTTAGCTGCCTTTTGTTCTTTTGTCTCGCTTCGGCGCCGGGAAACCCTTTTTGGGTAGCTGTTGCGCCTTACAAGTTTAATAAATAAATAAATAAATAAATACATTCTCTTACTTCTTTCTGCACCTCACTTGCTTCTTTCTGCACCCCTCTTGTCTCTTTTGCTCCTATCTTGTTTGTTTCTGCAGACCTCTTCCCTGTTTCTGCACCTCTCTTCACTCTTTCTGCATCCCTGTTCCCTCTTTCTGTACTTATCTTGCCTCTTTATTCACCTGTCTTGCCTTTTTCTATGCATCTGTTGCTTCCTATGAGTTATAAATGCAATAGAAATGTAATTGTAATTTTGCGCTTAGTCGTTTTTTTCAAAATTGAAATGTTATTTATTTTGAAATTTTAATTAATGTACTAAAATAATTAAACTATTTTTTTTTTCCGGAAGATATTTTATTTGGATTAGAAATAAAAGATGGCAAGAAAACATGAAAAGAGAAGAGAACAAAGGAAACAGAAGTACTTAATGAAAACTAAAACGAGTGCAGAAGAAAAACATCAAAAGGATGCTGAGGATAAAGTGGCTTCTGGTAAGAGAACTAAACAATTTATTTTAAAAAGTCGTGGAGGGATTGAACAATCAAAATACGAACCAAAAAAGAAAATAAATCTTTCGAGCAAAAGAGAAGCAAATAAAGAAACACAATGGAAAAGAAGCACATGTGACAAAAAGACAGAAACAATTTAAGGACATACGTGTACGTATATTTCGTAATAGAGTAATTCAAAATTTAATAAAAGATTGTAAAAAGTATAAAAAAAGATCTGCAGCATTTAGGAAAAAGCATCAGATTTAAAGTGTAGTAGTTACTGCTTTTGAATTGAAACAAAAATTATTTATATTAGTATTGAAGAGAATGAAAACATTGAATAAAACAATGCAGTTTATGAAGGAGAAAAGCAAAAGAAAAAGACTGGTTAATAGAAATAACTTTTGCAAAACTTTTTCTGGTGAATGGAAGCACACTTCCAGTACTAAGCCTTTCTTTAATGAAAAAAGCTGTTTTCAACAAAATAATTTAGTTCATGTAGTTGATACCAGTGTTCGCTATTATGAAATCAAAAATGGTTGTCCAATTGAAAAGGAAAAGTTGGTTCCTAGAGATGTTGAAGAAGTAATAGCTGAAGAAGTTCAAGGGAGACGTACAAAAGCTCCAGTGTATAAGTGGGATTGTAGTAGTATTTGTAGTATTCGACAGGAATATATTGATGTATTACGAGTTTTCTTACGAGATTATGCCAAAAAAGGTGTCAAACAGAAGATTACGATGTGGAAAGGACTAGATCCTTGTAAATTGAAAAAATATACTAAGTTGCAGGGTCAATCTCTGGCTTGTCTTTCTAGAAAAGTGTGTCGGAGTATTTTTCATCATATAAGAATGTTAGCAGTACATCACTCAGAAATGAGGAAGTTAGTAAGGAGCTTGTACAACGTAAAAAGTCCTGCATTATCTTTAAGTGAAATGAACGCAGCTCTTTTGTATGGTTCAGTATCGTATGTAAAAAAAGTTTGTGATGATATACAGTTTCGTTTCTTTGGTTCACAAGAGGAGTGTAGAGAAAGTGAGAGCTTGAAAAGTGTAGGTGTTGAAGAACAGATAGAAGATATTAGTACTGAGAAGTTTGCAGGAGAAATTACAAAGTTTGAGGTACTTTCATGTGAAAAACCAAACTGTGTTTGTATTTGTTGTTGACGTACTCACTATAGAAGTCAAACTAGGAATGTTGATGTGTATTTAAAAAGTGAAAAGGAAAATAATGATAAGTGGGAGCAATTTGGTGCTTATTTGTTGGTGGAAAGTCGTTTTGAGTTGGGTACTGATCAACGCATTTGTAAAAATTGTTACAATAAATTAGAAGAGAACAAAATGCCAGCTAGAGCAGTACATAACAACTTAGAGTTGGTAGCTATTCCTCCAGAACTGGCAGATTTAAATACATATGAGTCCATTCTTATTCAATCTGTGCACCCGTTTCAGGCTATTGTTCATATGGAACCTAAAACAGGTAAGCTTCCTCCAACAGATTTACAAAGAGGTCTGAAAGGAAGAGTTGTGTACTTATCTTTAGATTTTAAGAAAAATATTGAAACTGTTGGTATAGATAGAGAGGAATGTGAGCCTGTAGTTATTCTAGTTAATGGTGTACCAACATAGAGTCGGAAAATATGGCAAGAGTTAGTAGATGTCACCAAACTTCAAAAGGCTACATTATATTTTGTACAGAACAACATTTATTATAAAACTGTAAATGTGGAAGAACAGGAAATATGATTAGAAGAAGATACAGAAATTTCAACTGGCCAAATAGAAAAAGTGGACAACTCTAAGAGTGAAGAGATTTACGAACATTACAGTATACATCCTCTACATTCAAAAGAAGTGATTGGAAACACTATTGAATTATTTCAAATGAAGAAACAAAAGGAACTCCCATGAGTGTATGGGAAAAAAGTTTAGAAGCTCGTTGTTTTCCACAGCTGTTCCCCACTGGAGAAGGTGGCCGATATGATCAACGAGTAGTACAGATTCAAGCTTCAGAATACCGTTCAACAAGATTGTACTCAGAAGATGCAAGATTTCGACAGTGTATTCCATATATATTTCATCTTCTATTTGAAAGTGACTTGTCTGGACTATCATATGCAGTGAATCACATATTAAAAACAGGACTTCATCTTACACAAGTTTCTGCAAAGGAATTTATGGACAAAGTTCAACAAAGAGACGATTATTTGGAATCTCAGTTAATTAATGTGATGGCTTGTCAACGTGGAACTAATGAGTATTGTCATCGTCGTCACAGAGAACTTAAATGTATGTTAAGAAACTTAGGTACTCCTTCGTGGTTTGTTACGCTTAACTGTGCTGAATACGAGTGGGACGATTTACTTGAATTTCTACGACAAGCAAATTCAAATGTCAAGATTATTGAATTGAAGACAGCTGGAGAACTCTGTTCTTTGGATCCTGTGAATGTGTGCAGGTATTTTAATCATGGGTTTCAAGCTATGATGACTTTTATCTCCAATAAAAATAATCCGCCTGTTGGAGAAGTTACTGATGTCTTTTGGAGAAAGGAGTACCAAGCCAGATGTGCTCCTCATATACACATGTTATTATGGATTAAGGATGCACCTAAATTTGAAACCGATTCTAATGAAACTGTTTTGTCTTTCATTGAAGACTATGTTACCTGTGCCATTCCAAAAAAAGGAGGAGATCAGAGGTTAAGAGAACACGTTTTACAGTTTCAGAGTTATCAATGTGGAAAATATTGTCGACAAAAATACAAGTCAAAGGGAAAGTTTTATACAAAATGTTGTTTTGGATTCCCACGTCCAGTAATTTCAAAAGGAAGAGTCAATAGTTTTATGTCAGCAGTAAGACATACTATAAGTCGAAAATCTCTGAAGAATACATATAACATAAAAAGAACTGAAGATTCAAAGTATTTTAATGACTACAATCCAGTGATTTTGACAATGTGGAATGCAAACATGGATATCCAGTATGTTGCAGATAATTCGATTGATGTTGCTCGCTACGTTACGTCATAAATAACTAAATCTGAAAAGACAGAGTTGAAGGAAATGTGGGAAGAAATTTCACAAGAGAAGAGTCTTAGTAACAAATTGTACAGCTTTAGTTTGAAGATGCTTTCCCATCGAGAGATTGGATCCTACGAATGTTCAGATCGGGTGACCTCTGCGAGTTTATATTCAAAGTCAAGAGGAATCATTTGGGTAAGTCTAGGACTTACGGCTACAGGAAATAGAGTTTTGAAATCTGTACAAGAAATTTAATACTTAGCATTGAATGAACCAGAAAGTACAGATATTGTTAAAACTAATATGTTGGATACGAACTATCCCAAAAGGAGTCCACATCTGGAAAACATATATCTCTATGAAGTACTGCAACATTACAGCTTTAAGAGAAATGTTACAGAAAATATAAATGAAGGAAAATATGCAGTAATTGGATGTGATGGATGTTTGGTAAAACATGCCAAAGGAAATCTTATTAACCACAAGAAACTCAGTTGCGAAACTCCAATTAAAAGGGAATTTTTCTATTTAGCACTTCTGCAACTCTTCAAGCCTTGGCGTAGTGAAATGGAATTACTTGGAGATTTTGAGTGCTATGAAGATTCTTTTACTGCATGTAAAGATAACATTCAATGCACAATTTTCCCAACTTATCCACAAATGTTAAATGAAGAGATTGAACAAGAAACTACTATTGCAGCTGAAATAGCTAGAGACAGTTCTCAAGATAGTCAAAGTTCTGTTCCACTAAGTCAAGATCCACTGGGACAACCAATTCTTAAAAATGAAGCAGCAATAGCCATGAATGAAGTAGAAACAGCAATGCAACAAGCACAACAGGATATTGTTGAGTTGGGAAACCTAGAAGAAAAAATAAATATTAAACAAAAAGAAATATATCATCAAGTGACACAACAGATTCAGCATGGTTTACTGCATAAAAAAAAGAATGCCAATGCACATCATTTAATCCTATTCGAATGTACATCAGTGGGCAAGCTGGAACAGGAAAAAGTTTCTTAATTAATGTTTTGACCAGTTATCTACACAAATCCACTGAATCACATTTATCTTATGTTGTAACCGCTCCAACTGGGTTAGCAGCACACAACATTAAAGGGATTACATTATATCGATTACTCATGCTACCAGTTGAACATGAAAAAAGTTGGAATATCATAAACTATCTGGAGAAGCTTGTTATGAAGTCTCAAGAATATTGAAGAAAATGAAACTTCTAATCATTGATGAGCTGAGCATGGTCTCAAACTTAATGCTTGCCTTTGTACATTTAAGAATGCAACAGATTTTAAAAACAGATTATGATGTTTTATTTGGAGGAAAGCATGTAATTGTATTCAGCGATCTACTACAACTTACTCCTGTGAAAGGACAACCAGTTTTTAAAACAGTTGTCCATGAAGACACTAGGAAATCTTTGAGAAGTATTGGAAATGTGAACATTTGGTCTCATTTTGAATATAAAGAACTTATTAAGAATATGCGACAAGCAAGTGATGAACATTATGGAAACATTCTTCAAGATATAAGGATTGGTGTTTTGACAAAACATGGAAAAGAAGCTTTACAAAGTCGCCTTTTAATTAATTTGTTTCCTAATGAAAACATTGCACCTGAAATAATATACAAAAAAATTGGAGAAAAGAAGTCTATAGTTTGCCTAATGCCAACACTGCAAGAGTGTTCTACATTTAAGCATGAACTTTTGAAACTGGAAAAACAACCAATAGTGAAAATGGAAGCCATTGATAAAATGGAACACGAAGGAGTTACTATTCTTCTCTCAGAGAAATTACAGTAAAAATTGGATTCTTTGGAGAAGTCTGTATCTAAGACTGCTGGTTTAGAAAAGACTTTGGGGCCGATTCCGATCTCGGCCTGAAGGGCACCGAATCGGATTCGGCTTTACCGGATCCGATTCGGACGCCCTGTTTCCGACCGATTCGAACACCCGTCTGCGCGAGCAAGTACGATGCGAGCGTACGCGAAATCCCCGACCGACTCGTTCTCGGCTCCGAACCGCTCCGACCGACTCGTACGGACTCGACTCGCACCACGCAATGGAGACGTTCCCCGACCGGGCAAGTACGATGCGCGCCTCGAACAGTCGGAGTGACTCGCGCCGTCCGGCTCAAAAGAGCAGTCGGAGCCAGACTTCGGGGGTCCGTGTCGGACCCCCCTGTACGCGTAGCCGCGCGAGTCGCACACAGGGGGGACCCATGGGTCCCCCCACACATGCATGTACGGCGCGAGTCGCACCGACGCATACACGCTGTAGGGGGCACCCTTGTTCGCGACGCACCCAGTGAGTCAATGGGAGCCCGTGTACGCATCGTACGACCGGCTCCCATTGACTTCAATGGGAGTCCGACCGAATCGATTCCGATAGCATGCGTCCGCATCGTACTCGTTCGGTCAGACTGCCAGAGTCCGGTCCGGTCGGAAATCTCTCCGAATCCGACTCGGTCGGTGAGATTTCCGGCCCGAATCGGAATCGGCCCCATAATATGTATGTGTAAACTGTCGGGTAATATTACGGCGTAATTTGGATGTAGAAAAAGGTTTAGTAAATGGAGCAATGGGAAAAGTTGTTGATTTTGTTAATTATCAGAACAGAGATGGAACTGAATTCTTTAAGCTTAAATTTAATCTGATTGAAGAGGTAAAACAGATTGGACGTTGTGCTGTTCGTTCTTTGCTTGTAAAAGACTTTTATGTTCGTAGAAAACAATTTCCTCTTTCTTTAGCATATGCAGTAACCATTCATAAATCTCAAAGTTTAAGTGTAGACAGTGCTTTGGTAAATATTGGAAGTACAGTGTTTAAAGAAGGCATGGCATACGTTGCATTGTCTTGAGTAAGAACATTATCTGGTTTGTATTTAATTGATTTTGATGAGAAAAAGATTAGTGCTGATGCAAATTGTGTAAGAGAGTACAATCGATTAAGAAGACTTTATGCTCCTCACTTAGGTGAATATCCTGTATATGAGAAACGTGTATTATGTCCAAAACAAAAATATGACAAATATTCCACTGAGATAAAAAAAAAAAAAAATTAAATAGAATCATGAAGATGCAAAGAAAATGAAAATGGACTCTGTTGATGATATTGTAGGACACCAGTTAGAAAATACTTCAGGTATCAACTGCTATGCTAATGTAATTGTAAATGTTGTCTTTTATCTAGAAGATCTTCATCATGAAATTATGGAAAATCGAGAAAAAGATTCTGCCCTTTATTACGTTATATTTTTCAAAAGTTGGTAACTGATAGAACTAAAATCCATACTGCTACCGGCATTCGGCATCTTTTGGATATATGTACTGGTTCTTCACAATTTACACTCAATATACAAGAAGATGCACAAGAATTTCTTATGTTTATGCTTGCAGTATTGGAAGAAGAGGGAATAGAAATTGAAAATTTATTTGGACTAAGTTACAGATGGGATCATAAATGTGAAGAGTGTTCATTTTCTTCTAACACTGAAATAGACAGTGAACAATTCATATATTTGACGATACCAGATTGCAAATCTGTGTCTTTTACCAAGTTACTAAAAATAGCTAATCAAGATATGAAATGTTCTCATTGTAAATCAGAAATGTTGTCAACATTATATATAGAAAGATTTGGAAAATATGTCATTTTAATGCTACAATGTTGTAGAGCAGATGGAAGGAAATTGGAAACCAAAATAAAAAAAATGTGTGGCAAGTCAAGTATCAATTTCAGGATGAACTTTTAAAGCAGTGGCTATTATTTTTCATGATGGACCTACTACAACATCTGGACACTATACTGTGCATTTAAAGTGCAATAAAGGACTGACTCATTGTAATGATGCTCATTTGGAATTCAAATGTCGGTTGCCTTACGAAATACCACATTCATATCTGATATTTTTGACGCCAATGTTTTGAAAACATCATTTGGCCTATTGGGAAGATGTGAACACGAATCAACGAGTTCATTTTGGATATTTTCAACGCAAATGGTTTTGGAAACTTTATTCGGCCTACTGGAAAGATGTGAACAATTACTGTTTGGATTATTGTTTGTGCTAATTCTTATTTCATTTGCAAATTTGTGTTTGAAAGAAGTAGTCTATATATTTGATCTTTTTTTTTTTCTCCTTTTTTTAAACCAGATTTTATTGGCATCTAGTATATCAACACATTACTTACTGTTCAGTCTATATATTGCTTACAGTATTCTCGGTGTTAAATATTTGATCTTTACATTATACGTGACATAAATGAGAGTGTATATTTTACAAAATTTATTTCAGGGAAATAAATGATTTAATGTAGTTGAGGAATGTAATTTAGAAACTGTAGATAGGTAAACAGATAGTTGAACTTGTAAATATATTCAACGCAGATTTGTTTGTTTTTTACAATCTCATTGATTGTATTTTTTTCTCCGCTGTTATATGATGATCTACATTGAAGTCACTGTGTATGGTGAAATTCAGCAGAATCTGAGAACAGCAAAAAGGGGAAACAATATGTTATGTAATTCTAAAATTATGTTGTGTTCTTAAAACTATATTATTATATGCAATAACAGTTATTCTTTTTTTGTACAGAAAGTAATACTAAAATTTGAAAATATTTAAAATTCAGTATACTACAAAACTACTGTAAAATAGTTTCACTGAGTTTTGAATCTTCTTTAATAAAAAAGGTAATAAGCATGGTAATATGAACTAATGTTTACAGTTGCTTTCACTGCACTCATCCATTTTTTCAAATGCTACCCATGCACTCATCTATACAGTGAGGCACTATTCCCACACTCCTGCCATCACCCATGCACTATCCATGCACTTCTCCAATCACGTATCTTGTATCGATACAGTTATAATATCACCCAGACGCTACCTATGTACTCCTCCAATCACCCAGGGAGTATCTGTACACTCATACACTCAGCTAGACATTACTCGTACACTCTTCCAATCACCCAGGTATTACCGATACACTTCTCCAATCCCCTAAACATTACCCCTGCACCCCTGCACTCATGCAATCACCCAGACACTATCCTTGCACTCTTTAAATCATCCAGGCAGTATCTGTACAGTCCTCTATTCACTCAGGCAGCACACATGCAGTTATCAAATCACCCAGGCACTATTTATGCACTCCTTCAATCACCCAGGTACTACTACTGTACTCCTCCAATTACCCAGCCAGAACTCTTCAAGTTATAAAATCACCCAGGCACTATGCATGCACTCACCCATACACCCAGGCACTACCCCTGCACTCATGCAATCAACCAGGCACTACCTATGTACTCATGCAATAACCCAGGCACTACCCTTGCACTCATGCAGTCACCCAGGCACTATCCATGCACTCCTCCAATCACCCAAGCACTTCCCATGCACTCATGCAATCACCCAGGCATTACCCATGCAGTGCTTCAATCACTCAGGCAGTATCTATGCACTCCTCCAATCACCCACTAATTAACCGTACACTCGTGCAATAACCCAGGCACTACCCTTGCACTCTTCAAATTATCCAGGCACTATCCATGCACTCCAACTATCACTCAAGCAGGCACTACCTATGCACTCATGGAATAATGCTGGCACTGCCCATGCAGTCGTCCATGCACCCAGGCATTACCCATACATTCTTCCAAACACCCAGGCACTACCCATGCACTCATGCAATCACCCAGGCACTACCCATGCACTCATACATGCACTCAGGCACTTCTGCAGCACTCATGCCCGCACTACCCGTGCACTCATTCAATCACCCAGGTACTACTCATGCACTCCTCCAATCACCCAGGCACTACCTATGCACCCATGCAATCACCCAGGCACTACCCATGCAGTCCTCTATGCAACCAAGCATTACCCATGCACTCTTCCAATCACCCAAACATTACTCCTGCACTCATGCAATCACCCAGGCACTACCTATACACTCATGTAATAACCCAGGCACTACGCATGCACTCCACCAGGCACCCAGGCATTACCCATACACTCTTCCAACCACCCAGATATTACCCATGCACTTCTTCAATCACTCAGACAGTACCCATGCACTCCTCCAATCACCCAGACATTACCCCTGCACTCATGCAATCACCCAAGCATTACCCATGCACTCATGCAATCAACCAGGCACTATCCATGCAGTCCCCCAATCACCCAGGCACTACCCATGCACTCATGCAATCACCCAGGCATTACCCATGCACTGTTTCAATCACTCAGGCAGTACTCATGCACTCCTCCAATCACCCAGACATTACCCATGCACTCATGCAATCACCCAGGCATTACCTGTGCACTCATGCAATCACCCAGGCATTACCCATGCACTCCTTCTATCACCCAGCCACTACCCATGCACTTATAAAATCACCCAGGCACTACCCTTGCACTCCTCTAACCACCCAGGCACTACCCCTGCACTCATGCAATCAACCAGGCACTACCTACGTACTCATGCAATAACCCAGGCACTACCTTTGCACTCATGCAATCACCCAGGCACTATCCATGCACTCCTCCAATCACCCAGGCACTACCCATGCACTCATGCAATAACCCAGGCACTACCCTTGCACTCTTCAAATTATCCAGGCACTATCCATGCACTCCAACGATCACTCAAATAGACACTGCCTATGCACTCATGGAAAAATGCTGGCACTACCCATGCAGTTGTCCATGCACCCAGGCATTACCCATACACTCTTCCAAACACCCAGGCACTACCCATGCACTCCTCCAATCACCCAAGCACTACCCATGCACTCTTGCAATCACTCAGGCACTACCCATGCACTCATGCATGCACTCAGGCACTTCTGCTGCACTCATGCAATCATGCAAGCACTACCTGTGCACTCATGCAATCACCCAGGTACTACGCATGCACTCATGCAATCACCCAAGCACTACCTATGCAGTCCTCCATGCACCCAATCATTACCCATGCACTCTTCCAATCACCCAGACATTACCCCTGCACTCATGCAATCACCCAGGCACTACTTATGCACTCATGCAATAACCCAGGCATTACCCATGTACTGCTTCAATCACTCAGGCAGTAGCCATGCACTTCTCCAATCACCCAGCCACTACCCATGCACTCATGCAATCACCCAGGCATTACCCATGCACTGCTTCAATCACTCAGGCAGTGCCCATGTAATTCTCCAATCACCCAGACACTACCTATGCACTCATGCAATAAGCCAGGCACTACCCTTGCAGTCCTCCAATCACCCAGACACTACTCATGCACTCATGCAATCACCCAGTCATTACCCATGCACTCATGCAATAACCCAGGCACTACCCTTGCACACTTCAAATTATCCAGGCACTATCCATGCACTCCAACTATCACTCAAGCAGTATACATACACTCACAAAAACATCCAGGCATTACCCATGCATTCATGCAATCATTCAGACACTGTACAAGTAGTCCTACAATCACTCAGGCAGTATCCTTGCACTCATGCAATCACTCTGGTAATTTTTCTATTTTCAACCAATATATGTGGTTCCGTAAGAACCATTTTTTTTAACAATTTAATTTTTTATTTTTTTTTACGATTTTTTATTTTTGGGTGTTTTTGACTTTTTTTTTAAACAAAACAAAATTGAAGACTCCAAAAGAATTGTTTGAGAAAACAAAAGGAAAAGGAAATTGGGCAGCATTTTTTTTTTTAAATTAACAATTAGGTGCTTTAATTGCATTGGTAATAACATCAATGCACTGCTCCCCGATGCAGAGTTTTGCATCACATTTTTTACAAGTTATGGCCACATCCAACAGTTCCGGAACAATGTGTGGCCTTGGTGTTGGTGGAAATCCTTGAGAGGATGTTGAAGGGGCATCAAGATCTTATTCTGCCACTTCATTCTGCTCTCTCTCTCTTGCCAGATGTAAGGGATGGATAGTCTCCAAATGTTTCTTCATGCTTGCTGTTCCGCATGAATATTTCTTTTCAGAGCCTCTTAAGAGTACTCTCTTGCAGATGTTACAGATGACTTTTTCTCCCTCTGGCACACTAAAGAAGGCCCACACCACACTTTCCCTCCTTTGCTTCACTGGCTCCACGATGTCATCATCCTCAAGTTCCAGTGGGTCAATATCTGGATGACTAGATGCCATAGTTTAAAATGAAAGTCAAAAAACACACAAAAATTGGAAAAATGAAGGGAGGTAGAACAAGCAGGTCTTGTCAGCAAGACAGACAAATAATAAGAGGAATAAAACAAGTGTTGGATCCTCCCTCCTACAGAATGAAAATGATTTAAACCAATCAGAAGCTTTCGTTTCAGGTCACATGGAGTCGTGTAGGGTGCACGCACCCGTCACGCACAAGTCGCGCACCCGTACAATTTCCTATACATTATTATACCGTATAAATAGGTGTTTACAAAATATTTTTAAAAGTATATTAGTGAAAGTGTTTCTACAAATCTGATGTTTTAACTTTGTATAGTGATATTTCAGACTTTGAAAATATGCCGAAGTCGCGACACGGGCGTGACTCCGGAAATACTTGCAGGGCGGGGTCATGCACTGTACGCACATACATCACGCACTCGTGAAATTTCGTACAGTTAATAGTAAACTAAAAAAATACTGTTTATAAATTGTTTTCTAAATTATATTACTGAAAGTCTTTAACCAAAACTTATATTTATAATTTCTACAATGATATTTTATACTTTCGAAATTACGCCGAAGTCGCAACTCCAGCGCGACTCCGCAAATGCGTGCCAGCAGGGTTCGCGCACCCTGAATCCGCGCACCCATCGAATAGGTTCGCTTAGGGTGCGCGACTCCTTTGTTAAAATTTAAAAGAAAGCATAACAATACAATAAAACAACTTTCACAGTATTAAAAGCATTATTTCAAAAAAATATAAATGTAAGTTGTACATATAAAAAACAGTGATATGCTTGGTAATTGCTGTTTTATATTTTGAAGGCGTAACATTCTAAGCACTCAATAAATATTAAACCTTCAAGAGAAAAGTGAGGTTTAAGACATCTTGGGAGACAGATTAGTGATTAGTGTACTTTGTATGAGTCTGTTGTAAGGTACAGTCAAAGTAGGCCTCTTTCTGCAACCCTGTTGGTTCTTTCTGCACATCTCTTGCTTCTTTCTGCACCTTTCTTCCACTTTCTGGACTTCTGTTGCCTCTTTCTCCAATTCTCTTGATTCTTTCTGCACCTTTCTTTCTCTTTCTGCACATGTCCTACCTATGTACGCATAGTTAGAAATTAAAATTTAAAAAACCTTAGAAATTCACTGAAAAAACCACAGGTTTCAGGGACGTTATAGTTAGAAATTAGCATTTAAAAATCTTTTGAAATTCACTGAAAAAACCATAGATTTCAGGGATGTTATAGTTAGAAATTAGCATTCAAAAATCCTTTGACATTCACTGAAAAAAACGTAGGTTTCAGGGACGTTATAGTTAGAAATTAACATTTAAAAAACCTTAAAAATTCACTGAAAAACCATAGGTTTCAGGGACATTATAGTTAGTAATTAGCATTTAAAAACCTTTGAAATTCACTGAAAAAACCATAGGTTTCAGGGACGTTATAGTTAGAAATTAGAATTTAAAAAACCTTAGAAATTCACTGAAAAAACCACAGGTTTCAGGGACGTTATAGTTAGTTGGACATTTCACTTGTACAAGACCAGAGAAATTCGGCCGTTATAGTTAGTTCAGCTAACTATAACTCGCACCCCTGCAATGCACTGCTGATGACGTCACATATTACATCATTCATGACATGGTCAGTGACATCACTGATGACATCACTGATGACATCTCAAGTTACATCACTGATGACATCACTGATGACATCATCCACGTGAAAGTCTGATGTACCTCCTCATACCCTAATATAACCTTTGATACACCCACTCTAAAATACAGACTACCATTTTCGAAACCATGGACACACCAATACCAGTTACTACATACCCACTCAGTGATTCCTAGGTCTACACACACATCCACTTATTCACCCATACAGTCACTCATACATGCAGTCACTCATCAAAACAGGACTATCATATGCACTCATACACCTACACAGACACTCACACACCGCCACTCACCCATAGAGTTACTCACATACTTAGTCAGTCATGCAAATAATCAATCACACTCCCATTTACTCACCTATACAGTTATACACACACCACCTCACTTATTCATACAGATACTAACATACTTGCTCTCTTATACAATCACTGATACAAGCACACACTCATCCATACAGCCACTCTCACAATCACTCACTCTCACATATAGTCATTTATATACTCCAACACTCACATATACTGCCTTTTACATATCTAGTTACTCACACATGTACCACTGAGACATCCATTCACTCACCAACACACCCATACACACACTCACCCATCCATACAGTCCATCACAGATGCACTCTTGAACCCATACACCCAGTGAATCACCCACTCACACATCTATGCACAGAGTCACACCCCCCACCTACCCACACAGACACTCAGGCACCCATGCAGCTACTCAGACAATCAATCAATAACCCATATACACATTAATTTAGCTACTCACCAACCCATGCAACTGCTTACACACCAACTGACAGACTGATACAGACCTTTACACAGTTTAGTCACTAACCCATGCATTCAGTAAGACATGTTTAATCACTCACTTATACAGTCAGTCATGCACCTACTAAATCATCCATACAGACACTCATACACCCACTCATTCTTCAATACACCTTGGCATATATATATATATATAAAACATATTGAAACTTTACAGAAACACAGTCACTGGATGATGTCATCAGTGATGTCATCAGTGATGTCATTTGAGATGTCATCAGTGATGTCACTGACCATGTCATGAATGATGTAATATGTGATGTCATCAGCAGTGCATTGTGGGGGCGCGAGTTATAGTTAGCTGAACTAATCATAATGGCCGAATTTCTCTGGTTTTGTACGAGTGAAATGTCCAACTAACTATAGCGTCCCTGAAACCTGTGGTTTTTTCAGTGAATTATATATATATATATATATATATATCTTATTATAGAACGCTGCTTCCTTGCTGCCTACTGACTGCATCCACTCGGTGCGAGGCAGTGGAGCAAGACCCACTCATAATGAGAGACAGTACCCTGTGTCTAACGTCACACACAGAATATATCTTGCACTCCAGGAATTATTGCCATCGAAAAAATGTAATCAAGGCTCATGCGTTTCGACCTTCATGGTCTTTTTTCACAAGCCATAAATTTGAAAAATGTGAGTGTGCTCCTTTTAAACACCACGTCACCATGAAAATAAACAACAAACTTAACATGCATTAGAAAAAACATATAAATCCAAAGAATACATGGCTAAGTTATCGAAATAAAGCATTTCACACCTGTTTCTTTCAGGAATATGTGACATAAAAAATAGTAATTTTCAAACGCAACATGAAATGCAGTCGATCTGGTAGCCGGAGAAGGCAGTCTACGGAGTAATGCTAGAGGAGACAGAGTTACGGGATTGTACCCAATAGCACAACACTTTCTGTTACTGCAGTGCAGGCTGGTTTGAAGAAAACAACCCCACTCCTCCAAAACAAACATAACAACATTATCAAACTAAATACGTAGATTAGCCAAGCGGCCCATGTATAGTTACAGACATGTCCAAAGTAAAATACCTACATTTGCGGGCTATGCATATTAAGAGAGCACAAGACATGCATTGTGGCAAAAAGACAAATTTAACAAACAAACATAATCTAATATAAACTTCCCAGTGGCAGAGCAATAATAAACGTCACAAATCCAGGCATTACAGCACATGTATATCTACAAATCGAGTCCTAAATCACCCTATGTGATCAATCAGACAAATCCCACAAATTACTAAAGAACACACAATTAATCCATTAGGCAAGTTATGAATAAAAACAGAGAGGTAAATAAGCAATAATCCATTATTTAATAGTCAAGTTACAGAGTATGAGAATAATCCAGTTAAACATTCTTTCTCATGAACCAATAAACATACAGACTAGAAACAACAGAAGATGCCTAAGCTGAAAAAGGTAGACTTATCCTATATGGACATGAAGCTCCTGATCTTGATTGAGCCCCACGGGATGTTTGCTGTCAGCAAGTGGCAGGCCTGGCAGCAGACACCCCCTGGGGGAGTGTCAGCTGCACTGGGGGAGGGTGCGCCGGTATGTGGGGTGCACCAACTAGGTCCGGCACAATGTCCAGCAGCTGACATACTGCTGGGCAGATATCCTTGACCGGGAGCAGGACCTGCACAACCTGCTTGATGTTGAGATTCTGGGACTCAATAAATATTGAATATTTGTTGGCTTCTATGATGATTAAAAAAAAAAATCCGAATAGCAGCTCACACTCAGAGGTGAGATACGTTTAGTTTACATTAAGAATATTATTATTATGTGATTAATTTTCTGCCAGGCAGGTGCTCAGCACTACCTAAATATACTCATCATTGGTGCTCGCTTTGGCTAATTAATTAGGAAGCCATTGCAGACACTTCTGTCCTCCTGTCACCGTAGTGAATCAGTGATATCAGTGAGTTAGCGTTCTCTGTGACTTTGTTTATGTAGCTCGTACAGTTCCAAGCTATTTCACAGTGATGTGTAGTATGCATCTATGCATTGCAAAAAAGGTAGACTGAGTAGGTCCATCAAGGGGATTAAGAAATGAGAATAGAATCAAAGATCATTCACTGAATTGTATTAGCTCTAAATGCAACTTTTGTTAAGAAAATTTGGAATAGGGATTTTAGGATTAGTATGGGCAACTCAACGATAGTCGATAGACTTCAAACTAGAACTATAGGCGATCTGTTTTAGAGAAGTACAATTATGTGACTGCGCTTGCCTGCCATAATAATTTTGTGGAGATTAACTGAATCAGCTAGCAGGATCTCATCCCCTGAATCCTTAAGTACACTCCCTGTGAGTCTTGCAGTCGAAGGAGGTCCCTTACCTGCCTCCCAAGATGCCCTGGCCGTTTTCTTCCTGCAGCAATAGATTCTCTACCCAATAGATTCTCTACCCTGACAGAGCACCTAGAGCCAGTGGATACCCCCCTAAGCACTGGGACACCAGCACACAGGGAGGGTGCAGAGAGTAGCATGAATTACATCACTCAGGGCCAAGTTGTAACAGGAGACGTTAATTGCAATGGCAAAGATAAAAGCGCCAGTGCTGTGCAAACTAGTAGGATCACTATAGACCCTTCAGAAAGATCAGTGTCCATGCAGCTAATTGATTTGATGAGCAAAATTAGTGCTCTCAAAGCCTCCATTTGTAACCTTACCGACTCCTAAGTAAGGTTTACTCAGTTGTTCAGCAGGTAAAATCGTCACTGAGAGTCCACCCTACAAGTAGCTCCTGTATACAACGGAATGCAGGTTTTGTCAGACAGCCCCTTCTTTATAGCAATGCTCGAGCTTCTTATAGTACAAGCAGCTCAGCCAGGGATTCAAAAATGAGTAGCCCTAGCACGGGTCACATTCAATTCGGTAGGGAGCTTAAAAATGTGTCCACACACTGGCAACCAACACACCCCACTCTGGCATCTGTTCCTCCTGTAACTCCTGACTGTACTCATGCTGGTGGGCCACGGGTGTTAGGTAGTGCTCCTAGTACACTAGGAACGAGTAACGTTGTGTAAATGACAAACGTTCCAAAGTGTCCTGGGGATTTGCTCAGAGAAGATGAGGGTTCTCTCCCTTATAAGTGCACCCAATGGATCCACCACGTAAGGGGCTGTTGGTCCCTAATAAGGAATAAAATTCTCAGGGCCAAGAGATACTCATCCTCAAAAGCCCCCCTAGATTACATTGCTTTGACACTCTCACACCATCACCTGGCGGAAAACATTGTAAACTTTGACATCCGAACCCAACACCTTACTCGTTCCAACATTCGATTTAAATACAACCCCCCTGAATTAGTTATACATCCCAGCTTGTCACCACTCAGGGAGATAGATTGAAGGTTACTCCAACTTGCTGGCGTCCTCGGGGAACATACGACGCAACCATCTGTCAGTGAGTCTGTCCACCCACTGAATTGGCCCTGTCACCCTTAGGGTTGATAAATATAACCACAGCTGTCCCCCCGGATGAGGGAAGGTTGGACACAGAAGGAAATTCAGTCTTAAGGTGTAAGGAGCAGACAGAACCCCACCACACTCCATCCATCTAGGCTAGCTCTAATGTCATGGAACATAGCTGGGCTAAGGTCTAGGGGCACATCTCCTGAGTGGCACACCTTTATTGAGCAGCACGATATCTGTCTATTTCAAGAAACATGGCTAGTAAACCCCCTCCATCATCTAGGGTACTTAAACTATCATATCCTGGCCATCAGTGCGGGCAAATGCCGCCCATCGGGGGGATTATCTGGGTTCGGCAGGCCATCCGCTACAAGATTCAGGAGCTCCCGACCCAGAGCAATGGCATCCTTGCTATTCGGTTGCTGATGGGCCCTCACGGTAACATTGACATTTATAATGTTTATGTAAGGGGGCTCAGTGGGGGGAAGAGTTCGGAAGTTTTAATGTCCCTAGACGATCTCTTAGGTCACCTATCCTGGGCCTCCCTAGTAATAGTTGCAGGGGATTTTAACTCGTCTTTCGAGCCCCTTGGCAGTAAGGAGCATGATCTTGCAAGGGAGGAAGATGCTCAGTGGGGAATCCCAAGACTTGAATTAGCACCCATTAAAAGATGGACAGATGTGGCAATCCAAATTAAAACCACTTACTTAGAAAAAGGACTATGGGCGGCAAATGGAAGAGCTGCTTCTGACCATCATGGGGCGAATACATTAAATAACGGCCATAACACAAGTCGTATCGACTACTTGTTAATTAGTTTAAAGTTATGGTATGCCCTCCTGGATATGGTTGTGTGGGACCGCCTGGAGAGGGATCATAACCCGCTATGTTCGACCCTTGAATTACAAGCCCAGTATGAACCCGTACAACCTGACAATCCACTTATTACTCATGACCTGGTAACTACCAATGATATGCGGCGACTCAAATGGGCAATGGTCCTAGAGAAACCTGTCATCTTAGCTACCATTGCCATGGATACTGAGCATACGTTAGCCGAACTAGAGGCTCTCCTTACTAATTTTGACTCCCCTGGGGCTATAACCTCACTTCATAACAAGTTTTTTGCGTAATTGCGCTACTATTTCATGAAACAACACAGGACTAAGAGCACCTCACAAAAGATTCTGTGCCAATGGTTTAACGAGGAATGCAAATCAGCACGTAGACATCTTGGGGAAGCGATTAGATCAGGAGAACCAAGTAGAGTACAGACTGGTAGTACAAACTATAGGAGGTCCCAGGAGAAGGAAAAAAAAGAATGGGATGAAAACAGATGGCAGGATCTCAGACTGGCATGTGCTAAAAACAGCTCCCAACGCTTTTGGAGTCTGGTTAAATGGGGCAGGGGTGGATACCCATCGCAGCCACAAAACCATGAAGCCCAGGATCAATGGGTCAACCATTTTGAATCACAATATGCAAATGGTGTTGAAGAGGCAAATGCTCCAGTGCTCCCTCACTTATACTACTCTGACAAGGTCTTTGTCCTAGCTGATGTTAACCCTTTTGGTGCTTGCGTCGGCCAATGGCCGACGCAAGCACTACCTCCCTGGTGCAGCGCATGTCCATTGGCCGTCACCAGGGAGGTCCCCCTTTAAACCTCCGGTGCAAAGCATCAGAGATTGTTTTTTTTAAAATTTCCCCTGGGGGAGTCACGGAAGGCTTTCCGCATCTCCCCCCGGCCTCCCTCCCGCCCACCTGTGACGTCAGCGTGCCGCGAGGCACTCTAACGTCACTGATTTCCCCACTGGAGCCGAGGACAGCTGCAGGTAAGGCCGCGCTCGACTCCGATGGGGAAATCAGGCCGAAAATGGCCTCCCCAGCTTTCAGGGAGGCCTCGTTCGAAAGGGGAGAGTCTCCCCTTTCAAATGAGGCCTTCCTGAAAGGGTTTCCTGGCGGTGGATCGCGGCAGCGCTGCGATCCACTGCCAGGAAACCCCACTAGACACCAGGGATGTCTTTGGGGGGGTCGGCCCTCATGGTAATGTGTCGGCCCCCCCCGGGGGAATATTTTGTTAATAAAAGAATGTTGGCTTTCCTTGGGGGGCGCGATCGCCCCCCAAAAATGTAAAAAAAATGGCGGCGATATTGGCAGGGGGTCGGTCCTCCTGCTCAGTGGCCAACCCCCTGTGGGGGCAATTTTTTGTTTATAGCCATGTGCTTTCCGTGGGGACCACAATCGGCCCCCAGGGAAGCCATAGCTATAAAAAAAAATAGAGAAAGAGAGATATCTCTTTCTTTATATATATATATATATATATATAGAGAGAGAGAGAGAGAGTCTCTTTCTCTCTGTAGATGATATATGTATATATATGTATCTATATACATATGCATGTGTATATAGATACATATATATACATAAGTCTACAGAGTGAATGATATATATATGTATCTATATACATATATATGTATAGATACATATATATAAATATATGTAGAAATCAAATCTTCCATGTATATGTATATATATATGTGTCTGTGTGTGTGTGTATATATATATATACATACATATATATTACCTACTGGCAGACGCCAGTAGGTAGTTATAGTTAGGACCTATTTTCCATAGGAAAAGCATTTTTTGTTTTCCCAATAACTTTGGCGTCGTTTGACGAATCATCGCGAAATTTTCATATATATATATATATATATATTATCTACTGGCGGTCGCCAGTAGATAGTTATAGTTAGGACCTATTTTCCATAGGAAATCCGCAACATTCTATTTGAAATAACTTTGGCGCTGGTTCACGAATCTTCGCGAAATTTTCAAACTTGTTGGGGCGCTCCGGTCCGCTCCTATCCTGAAAGTCTCGGGGTGATTCGTCAAGCGGGGGCCGAGAAAAAAGGGGGGTCCCAAAACTCGTTTTCCCCATGCAATTTTCCATAGGAACCTTTAGTCGCAGCTACAGCCCGAACTGCTGAACGGAATTACACCAAATTTGGCAAATAGGTAGCCCTTGGTTCAGTGTCGTGCCTTTTGCTTAAATGGTGTAAATCCGTTCAGTAGTTCCTGAGAAAATCAAAAGTAAAGTCACATATATATCTATGGCCGAGTAGGGTCCGCGTACCCTCCTGGTCACGAGCTGCATGCTAATTGGCTGTCACGTGGCTGTCAACACTCCAAATCAGGAAGTGTTGGCAGCCATTTTATGCCTTGGTAGAACCGAGGCACAGAAACAAGTGCGCAAAACGCACAAAGGGGGCAGGGTAGAAACACCCTGACCCCCTAGGTCTGCTCAGGGGGTCCCACAAGGACCCCCTGGGCAGAAAAAAGCTTTTTTTTTTTTTAAATCGGCGGGATGCGCTTAGGGTGCGCGGATCCCGCCGTAAAAAAAAAATCGAATCGTGGACTCCCGCGCTTCGATGCTATTTTGCCCCCGGGTGGGCCAAGTCCCTGGGGCATGCGGGGGTGGGTTTATAGTTTATGGGGCTTTAAATAAAAAATGGTGCGGGAGGGCTCTCCGCCATCCCGCAACCCCGGGGACCGCCACCCCCGGGGCTTCTTTTTTTTAATTTTAATAACCTGCTCCAGGCCCCCCCACACGCCCCGGGGCACTTAGAAAAGAAATTTGGGGGTCCGTAACGGACCCCGAACCCCGGTGACCACCACCTCCCCGGGACTTTGCAATTGAAGGGAGGGGGGCCATGCGGCCCCCCTCCTGGAGCCAGTGATGGCCCTGGGGACCGCCACCCCCCAGGGCCGGCTCCTGCAGTGTCCCGGGGTGCCCACCCCCGGGACACTGCTGTTAGCAATGACAGGACAGGAGCCTCGCGGCTCCCGCCCTGTCATTGCACACTTGCTTTGCTTCATTGAAGCGAGAGCAGGGAAACCTGCTCTCGCTTCAATGAAGCAAAGCAGATTGTTTTTCCATAAGGGGAGCTGCATGTCAGCAGCTCCCTTATGGAAAGCAATGCCGGCTCCCGCAGGACGCGGGGAGCCGGCGGGACCGTGCGGGGATTGGGGACCCCCCCATGGTCCCCAACGAGTGGCCAGGCCCCGGGGGATGGGGTCCCTGGGGCCATTAGTGGCCCGGGAGGGGGGCCACGCAGCCCCCCTCCCCCCCCAAAAAAAGGGCAAGGCCGGCTCCGGGGGATGGGGTCCCCGGGGCCTTAAATGGCCCCCTCCAAAGATTTTAATTTTAAAAAAAGAGGGCATGCCCCGGGGGATGGGGTCCCCGGGGCCAATAGAGGCCCAGGGAAGGGGGGCCACGTGGTCCCCTTCCCGTTTTTTTTTATTTAAAAAAAAGAAAATCCTCAGGCCCCGGGGGATGAGGTCCCCGGGGACAAAAGTGGCAGAGGGAAGGGGGGACCCACAGCCCCCCTCCCATACAAAAAAAAAAAAACGGCATCATGCGGGAGGCCCCGCCCCCTCCCTGCAGCAGTCTGCAAACGCGCCCCCTGGCGCATTTTAAGAAGGGGAAGTAATTCCCCTTGAATACTGGGGGTCCCTGGGGGCCAACTAGCCCACCAGGAATCTCCAGTATGCGCCAGGGGGCTGTGTTGCAGAGAGGTGTAGAGAGGCCACGCCCCTTTTTACACCTCTCTGCAACGCAGCTCTGTGGCGCTTTTTGGAGGTACATGGTGGGCTAGTTGGACTCCAGGGACCCTCAGGATTCAAGGGGACTTAATCCCCCAACTTAAAACGCGCCACAGGGCGCGTTTGCACAGTGGTGAATGGAGGGGGTGGGTCTTCAGGTGACATGTGTGCAAACAGGCCCCGTGGCCCGTTTTAAGATGGGGAATTAAATCCCCTTCAATCCTGAGGGTCCCTGGGGGCCAACTAGCCCACCAGGTACCTCCAGTAAGCGCCACGGAGCAGCGTTGCAGAGTGTTGTAAAAAGGGGCATGGCCTCTGAACACCTCTCTGCAACGCAGCTCTCTGGCGCATACTGGAGGTATCTGGTGGGCTAGTTGGCCCCTAGGGACCCTCGCAATTGAGGAGGAATTAATTCTCCAACTTAAAACGCGCCACAGGGCGTGTTTGCAGATATGTCACCTCAGGCCCCACCCCCTTCCTTCACCATTGTGCAAATATTCCTCTAAAATCAGCCGAACTACGAATTCCGATTTACTCACCTGTTATCAGGAGAGACCTCAGTGCTGCATCTTTGAGCCCAGTACTGATCCTGAAAAGTAATTTTAACCGTACTTACCAGTAACTTGAATTTCCTTCCATAGGATATCATTGCCTGCTTTTTGCTGAAAAAGTTTCTGTGTCGATTTTTGAAACATACAAATATTCCTCTAAAATCAGCAGAACTACGAATTCTGATTTACTCACCTGTTATCAGGAGAGACCTCAGTGCTGCATCTTTGAGCCCAGTACAGATCCTGAAAAGTAATTCTAACCATACTTACCAGTAACTTGAATTTCCTTCCATAGGCTAACATTGACTGGTTTCACTTGGAAATTCTTCTAAGTGTGGAGTTTTGGAACTTTATAATATTCCTCTAAAATCAGCCGAACTTCGAATTCCGATTTACTCACCTGTTATCAGGAGAGAACCCAGTGCTGCATCTTTTAGCCCAGCACTGACCCTGAAAAGTAATTCTAACCGTACTTACCAGTAACTTGTATTTCCTTCCATAGGAATCCATTGTCTGGTTTTCAGCAGAAAAGTTTCAAAGTGTCGATTTTCACAAACTACAAATATTCCTTAAAAATCGCCTGTATGACTTAAACGCATTCTTTCAACTATTTACAGGAGATGCACCAGTGCTGGATCCAGGATCCACCACTGAGTAAGAAAAAGTAACAATAACACTACTTACCTGCTAAGTGAATTTCCTCCCATAGGATAACATTGGTGACTCTATGTGAAAATGTTTCTGTCAACTTTTAAAATACAATAATATTCCTTAAAAATCACTACTGTAACCAAAACGCTTTTACTCAACTGTTTACAGGAGATGTCCCAGGACTGAATCTAGGATCCAGTCCTGTGGTTAGAAAAGTAATCCATAAAGTAACTAATTGCATTTAACTAGAAATTCACATTGAGCTCAATGTTGCATTGTGTTTGAAATTGTGTTGCCCATTGCAACAACTGTAACTACTGTACTTAAAAGTCTATTGCCTATTTGCAAAGTATTTAAACTAAAGTAATTCATTCTGAGAAAGTATATTTTGTAATGTAATGTATAATGTAATTACAATGTAATTTAACAAATAAAATATCTAAAAATAAATAGTTTAAAAAAATGTAGTAAATCAGTATCAAAAAAATAAATATAACAATTAATACATTTAAAAATTGTCATTTACAAAACCTTTGAAATTCACTGAAAAAAACCATAGGTTTCAGACATGTTATAGTTAGGAATTAGCATTTAAAAAACCTTTGAAATTCACTGAAAAAACCATAGGTTTCAGGCTCGTTATAGTTAGAAATTAGCATTTAAAAAACCTTACAAATTCACTGAAAAAACCATATGTTTTAGGGACAGTTATAGTTAGTTGGACATTGCACTCGTACAAAACCCGTGAAATTCCCCTGTTATAGTTAGTTCAGCTAACTATAACTCGCGCCCACAATGCACTGCTGATGACGTCACATATTACATCACTCATGACATGGTCAGTGACATCACTGATGACATCTCAAATGACATCACTGATGACATCACTGATGACATCATCCACGTGATAATCTGATGCACCTCCTCACACCCTAATATAACCTTTGATACACCCACTCTAAATTACAGACTGCCATTCGCAAAACCATAGACACTCCAACACCAATAACTACATACCCACTCACTGATTCTTAGGTCTACACACACATCCACTCACTCACCCGTACAGTCACTCATACTTACGGTCACTCAGTACAGGACTATCATATGCACTCATACTCCTATATAGACACTCAAACACCGCCACTCATCCATAGAGGTACTCACACACCTAGTCAGTCATGCAAATAATTAAACACACTGCCATTTACTCACCTATACAGTTATACACACACCAGCTCACTTACTCATACAAATACTAGCACATTCTTACGCTCTTATACAATCACTGATACAAGCACACACTCATCCATACAGTCACTCTCACAATCACACACTCTCGCTTATAGCTATTTATATACTCCAACACACATATATACTGCCTTTCACATATGTAGTTACTCGCACATGTACCACTACGTCCCCCAATGGGTATACCCCAACTGATCTATATTGTTATTGAGGGTTTGTTGGGACTGTTTACACTGTTGGGATTTGTCTTTGGCAAATTGGGGTTGCTGAAGTGGGTGGGGGGTGGGAAAGGGCTTTCTATTTTGCAAGATGTAGGTACGATGTTCAATATATTGATGGCGAGTGTGGTCCGTGACAATGAATATGCGACTCTCATGCTGTCCAACAGGCAGGGTGTGTTTATTGAGAGGGGTCTGGACAATGGGTGAAATTTATAAATGTGTGACCTGGAATGTTCGCGGTTTGAACACCCCAAAGAAAGTTCGCCAAGTGCTTGCATACCTAGATAGACACATGGTACAGATCGCCCTTTTACAGGAGTCACATCTGAGTAAACAAACGGAGGACAGGGTGGCACAGAGATGGGCGGCGTTCCGCCTGGCCTCGTCATATTCTACTTACTTGAGGGGGGTGCTCATTCTACTCAAGAAAGGTGTCTCATTCACACCCATACGCACTAGTAAAGACACAGAGGGGCGCTGGGCTATGGCACAGGGTAAGCTGGGACTGTCATTAATAACAATAATAAACATGTATGGTCCCGTGATAGATGACCCGACACCATTCCTTCAAATGTTTCAAACTCTACGAACCTGGCCCGAGTCCGCAATCATTTGGGGAGGCGACCTTAATACTCATCTTAATCCACAGGTTGATAAATCCAATCCAGCAGGAGCGTGCACTGTTAAGGTGGCTAAGTGTGTCAGGGACGCCATTGAGGAAATGGGCCTGCTAGATGTTTGGCGGCTGAGAAATGCAGAAGTTCTAGAGGGCACTCATATCACCCCTGCCTTCAATAGCTGGTCCCGGCTGGATTACTGGCTGCTGAATGGGGAGGCTAATGGGTGGGTCACACAGGTTGCTATTCTCCCGAGCACCTTGTCCGACCATAACCCGGTCTCACTCACTATTTGTATCCCTTCCGCCCCTCATCGTCCATTCACCTGGCGATTCCGAGCTGAGGCATTACTAGATCCCCTATATAATGAAGCCATGAGAACAGCTATCGTACAATATTTTGACCTCAATGTGGGATCAGTGGACAGTCAGGCCATTTTGTGGGAGGCATTTAAGGTGACGATTCGTGGAGTGTGTATTGGTACCACCGCCGGTATACTTAAAGACATTCGGGGCCAATTGTCCAAAACAGAGCGGGTCTTGGGGGACCTAGAGAGACAGTATTTGCACACACCATCCTCGGGCACGCTAGCACAAATATATGAACTGGTGGACGAATATAATACTCTAGCGGACACTGAGGCTCGGTACATAACAAGGCGTCACATGGCCAGGGCTTATGGAGAGGGGGGTGGCCGGGCAGGAATCTGGCCGCTAAACTGCGGTTTAGAACAGACCATCACATGGTTGATCAAATAATTGATCCTAGCGGGACGGCGCATTTCACCCCACATGCTATTGTGGATCAGTTTTGTCAGTTCTACTCCACTATGTATACCATGAGGGGCGGGATGGGTGATGATGCATTAGATGATTACCTGTCTGACACAGCCTGCGCATGGCTATCGGATGCCCACAGGCAATACTTGAGCCAGCCCATTGATGACACTGATGTCAGGGAGGCCATTCTCTCTCTTCCCAATGGTAAGGCTCCGGGGCCGGTCGGCTTGACGGCCGAGTTTTACAAAGCCTACGTGGATCTCATCGTGCCTCGCCACTTGGCGATGTACGCAGAGGCCCACGAGTCCGGGTTCCTCCCCCCTTCCCTTCGGCAAGCATTAATAATCACCCTTCTCAAGAAAGACAAATCGCCCACATGATGCAAATCATATCGCCCGTTGTCGCTGATCAACGTTGATGCAAAAATACTTGCGAAGGTATTGGCCACTAAAATTCAACCTTTGATGCCTTTCCGGAGAGGTCCACTTCTCATAATCTTCGCACCATTTTCGCCATGTTTCACGTTCTCAGCCCGGAGTTATCTGCTGCGGCGGTCATGTTGGACGCGGCCAAAGCGTTTGACTCTGTGGAATGGAATTAAATGATGCGCATACTGCACAGGATGGGATTTCCTCCCATCTTGACGAGATGGCTACAGGTGTTGTACACTGACGCCTCTGCGAGGGTACGAGTGGGTGGGCTCACTTCAGAACCCTTCAGTATAGAACGTGGTACTCGGCAGGGTTGTCCCCTCTCCCCCCTGCTGTTTGCCCTGGTTTTGGAACCGCTCGCTTGCAAAATCCGCCAATGTCATAGAGCGGCTGCTCTCAATTTTAATCACCGACCGGTCGGGGTCTCCATGTACGCGGACGATATGGTCCTCTTTGTCCGTGATCCCAACTTCATTTGTCTCCACTTATCCGGGAATATATTCGATTTGGCCTTTTATCCGGGCTCCAGATCAACTGGGAGAAATCAGTTATTATTCCCTTAACGTTGAGCACGTTGCCCCCACAGATAGAATACCCATTGATATGGTCTGCTGACCCAGTTAAATACCTTGGGGTATGGGTACATCGAGATCCGGACATTGTGATTAAAGAGAATTATGGCCCAGCATATCGTACCCTGGTGCAGCAGGTGGACAAGTGGTCCCGTCTCCCGCTGTCCCTTGCAGACGGCATTGCAGTGGTTAAAATGACAATATTGCCACGATTTCTCTACCTGTTTTGTACCATTCCGATCAAACTTACTAAACAATTTTTTAAAACAGTGCAAACACAGCTATTGAGGCTAGTATGGGGGGGTAAACAGCCAAGAATCAGCTGGCGTACCCTAGCGCTCGCGTACAACAAAGGGGGGTTTGCGGCTCCGGATTTTTATGTTTATTATCGCTGCGCACAGGCCCAGTACGCTTTTTATTGGTTTAGGAAACACGAATACATTCCACACGTTGCAGTGGAGGAGAGTGACGCCTATCCCGTGCCGCTGGAGGGGGTCCTCACGCACACCCGCAGACAGACACCCAGGGCTGAGATTAATACAATTGACACAACAATCGCGGCTTGGCAAGCGATTGGCAAGCGGGCGCACAAGCTTCCTGTCTACGCTCCTGCTCTGCCACTTGTGGGCCACGCGGCATTATCCGTAACACAGGAATGGGGGCCAGTTAGGGCATTTAGAGAAGCTGGTTTCACACATTTGAGCGACTTCTACTCCGAGGGCAGATTCATAGACAATGAGGATCTGGCCTACATACAAAACCCCACTCAGCTTTTTCAATACTCATGTTGTCGCTTGCGGCGAGCAATCAGGGATCACTACCCTGACTTCCCGGCCGAGCTGGCCACCTTGCATTCACTCCAGCTACTGCTAATAGCCCCTACCAAGAAGAAATTGATCACCAAGTTATACAGGGCAGTGCAGGATGAGGCAGTGCGAGCGCAGGACTCTAGCCTAGCGCGGTGGAACAAGATAGTAGACCCCCCAATCACGGAGCGGGAGTGGGAACAGATTTGCATACTGACCGGCCGCCTCACATCGAGTGGCAATCTGAGGATTATTCATTTTAAATTCGTGCACCAGCTGTACCACACCCCTGTTAAACTTGATAAAATAGGCCTCAGAGACTCTGACTGTTGTAAGCGCTGTGGTCATTCTGGAGCAGATTTCATGCACGTTGCATGGCAGTGTGCCTCGGTGCTTAAATATTGGGAGGCTGTTGTTACACGTATACATACTATGACGGGAAGGGTAGTACAGTGCATCCCTCTGGTATGTCTCCTCGGATATACTCCCCACTTGAAGTCCTCCATGGGTAGGTTTGTCAGAGTGGCCCTCCTCTTGGCCAAAAGACAGGTTATGTTCACTTGGGAAAGTAAATTTGCTCCCAAAATTGTTGACTGGATTAAAGATTTAGTATACTGCCGTGAGCAGCTGGACCTATATGCAGAGGAACTGCCGGTCACATCCAGGCCCTCAGATATATGGACTCCGTTGCGAGAGTATTTGTTGCTACAGTCCCAAGGGGCCGCTGAATGACTCTGTGGATCACCTACACTGTTGGGCTTCTGCATCACCTGGTATGATTGTATTATTCTATGAAGGCGGGATAGTTACACTGCACTTGCTGTGACACATGATTACTGACATGTACCTACTAATGTTTTATTTTCTTGTTAATTACTTAACGGTTTTGTTAACATAAAGATTTGCTAAATATGTACACTGTACGATGCTGAAACTTTCAATAAAAAGAATTTTTAAAAAAGGTATGATTGGTTTATGCTTGTTTGGCATCTTTGATTTACTTGTAAGAACTTTGTAAAGTTATATCCCATATACCCAGGCCTGTAAATTAAATACTACTAGTGGGCCTGCAGCACTGGTTGTGCCACACACAGAAGTAGCCATTCAAACCTGCCTCAGGCCTGCCACTGCAGGGCCTGTGTGTGCAGTTTACTGCCACTTCGACTTGGCATTTAAAACTACTTGCCAAGCCTTAAACTCCCCTTTTCTGAAACATAGATCACCCCTAAGGTATTCTCCAGGTAGCCCTATGGGCAGGGTGATGTGGAAGTAAAAGGAAGGACATGTGCCTTTATATGTGGCATGTCCTGGTAGTGACAAACAGCCTATTTTGTTTCTCACATTGCTGTGAGGCCTACTCGTTTCACAGGCTAGCATTGAAAAATTCCCTTCTATAGATATAAGTGTTAATTCCTGATCAGAAAAGAGTGGTGCTGCCATGTTTGGTATGTTTAGAATGGTAGTGAATAAACCTACTTACTGGTGTAGTTGGATTTTACATTACTATTTTAGAAATGACACTATTAGTAAGTGGGCATTTCTCTTTGCTTATGACTCTTTGTGCTTTGCAGCCTGACTCCAATCCATGCCTAACCTGGTTGACAGCTACACTTGGTGCATACTTTCCAGACAGCCACAAAACAGGGAGGCTGGGTGTGACAGGGTTACATCTGCATTCATCTGCATACTGATGGACTTCCTGGGCTGGGAGAGGGAGAGGGTGTTCACACTTTACATTTGTATAGGATGTGTGTTGCCCTCACACAAAGAGTTGATTTACCCCCTGCTGAGGTCTGGAGTCAGGGCTGAGTTGAAAGGGGATTGTTGTGCTCTTGAAAGGGTTTCTTTTGAAGTCACCCCTTGAACAAAGACATTTTTGAGTATAGGTACAGGGGCTCTGACTCCATGATTTCAGGCACCGCGTGGGACCTGTAAGCAGACACACTGGCTCTTCAAACTGCACCATACCAGAGGACTGCCGTGCTGCCAGGAGCAACGTCCATTAGGACTACCTGCTTTGTTGTGCTGGCCTGTTGGGCTGCTGGAGGGACTGCCACTTTGCCAAGAACCTGTATCTGCTCGCTTGCCTGCATGCCACATCTCCCTGTGCCCTCAGTGCTCTCCAAGGGCTTATTTGTGTTGCTTGAACACTAAATTACTTGAAAAATAAGAGACTAGAGGCGCTTGGCAAAACAGGAACAGTTTGTTTAATTAAACAAGGTGGCTGGGAGAACAGTTACAAGCACAGGGTCTGAGGACTGTCTCAATTTACAATCAGTCTGCGACCTCTTTTTATACAGTTCATTGTAGATAATAAATTATTTCCGGAGTTCCATGTATGGTAAGGAATGTAAGTTGCTGCCTTTGGAGTCATAAATTTATTGTCTAATGGAAAGTACAGGTGGGCTTTGACCTTGTGTGGACAAAAAGTGGCCAACGGGTAACGTGTCCGGATGTCTGACATGGGGAGAGCATAATCACTGTGTGTGCTGTGCCTCGATTGGCTGTATGTTCCTAACTCATGTGGTATCTGACTTTATGGTGTTTCCTTACAATTAGGAATCACCCCTTCCTTTCTAGCCAAATGTATCCACCCACCTCGGTCCCAGATTTCCTGACAGGGGATCATTATGCTCTCATTCAACCCTCCCCCCTGCGACTGATTCCCCTTCCAATCCTCGAGCTGGGCGTTCCTACACAGGAACTCCATATCAGAGGTTCATTAGTTGTTGAAGAAGACTGCCCCAGATACGCTATGGGCCACCTTCGGTCCACAGATGGATGCAGGAGCGGATGTGTTTGTGCATTAAGTTGGGGGTTTCGCTATCTCAAAGACTTTTTTCTCTAGGAAGTCTTGGGCAAACAGTATCCTTCCCTATAGTGCCCTTTTAGCGCACCATGTCTAGCTTTGTTTGGATGTCATTAGGTTCAGTAAAGAGGTATAGTGCAGCTGGATTGGTTTCGTATCGTGTGAAATTTACTATTACCCTGTGTGGCTCTACCTTGCTGGATTGGATATTGGCCTTCATCCTGCCTAGATATAGGCGGATAAGGCATTTTACATACTCAGGGGCTTTCTCTTTGGACAAGTAAAGCCTGTCTGATCCAACTGCATGCAGAATCAGCGAACAGACGTAACATGCCCTGGTGAATGTTTGGGAACCAGCTGAAGTCATATGTTGGTACCATGTGTTGTGCAAGAGGGTGCTATGTAGTGTGTGTGGCATGCTGGTGTTCTGATTAGTGTAATTGTAGTTGATATGGGAGATGTACCTATGCAAGCGCTGTGGTAACATTTGAATAGACTCCATTTTATTTGGCAGTTCCTTAGCAGTGAATAGGTGCGGTAGCATCCATAATAGACAGAGGGTACATAACAATGTAATAATACATAACTTGGTATTAGACATTGCAGGTCTTGGTATGGATCCCTTGGGAGGCGTCTGTGTTCCTCCCGTGGCTGTTGTATCCCTTATTAGTCCAAACAAAAAGTTTGAGGTGTTAGTTCAAAGGTCTTAAATGCAAACTTCTCCTCCGGGCTGGGGTGTTTTCTGTGGCAGCTGGGTGTTGGTGCACTTGAAGATTCGGTGGTAGGCCTGTTTGGTAAAGAGCTTGGTTCATTGTTACATTGTTAACTCAAAAATATTACATGTGTGCCATAATCTGGGTTTTTGTATTTTTTTCTTTCACTAGGGGTGTGTCTTCCACACTCGACTAGTCGCTATTTTGTGAGGCACCGGAAGATGTCCCCTGTCGGGTATCTTTTTGATAGTCTTGGGAGAATAAGGAGATTGTTGGTTATCCAGGCAGTTTAATCTCTTTTATGAGCTGTTGAGCCCCCCCCTTTTTATTCCTAATTGGATGATTCAATTAGTGTAAGATATTTGTGGGGTGGTCTCAGGCGCATAGGGATGAATGGCATCATGCTCCGTCGGGAATTCCGTGGGCGTTATTAGTTCGTCCAGGGATGTGTCTTGCTTGTTTGATCATGGAGGAGCTGTTGATGTGAGCTCTGTCTTTTAGTCTACATGTGCCCAGGAGTATGTGATGGGGGCGTGTCACTATTTGGTGCTGCTGGTGGTTGCAACATGCCCCAAGAGTCACATGTATATGTATCTCTCAGTACCTGGCATGTGGCGTGCTACGTGACCCTCCCTTGTGGCACCAGGTACCTTGAGTCCGCCTATTCTCTGCAAACGTCTTTTTGGGCTAACTTTGGGCTGTTTCTCTTTGGTTTTGGACATTTCACCAAGTCTTATGTGATTTACTATGTCCTTTGTCGTGTGTGAGGGGTTCGGAGGCTACTTCATGGCCCCCTTTTTGCCCCTATCTATACTGCTTTGTGATGTCCGAGGTCTTGTCGACTGCTTTCCCTCAATGGTGCGTGCAAGGGTTGGAGCGTTTGTTAGTCACTTCGCTTGATCTGGGGGTGTGTGAGCATCCTGTGCCATACTGTCTTCTGAGCTGCAGTGGACATTTGGGACCCCTCTTCCCAGACACCCTCCTTCCCCCTCGGACCACACACTGTTTCCTTTGAGCATACTTGGACCTGCCATCCCTAGCTGGTGACTAATATTGCTACGGTCATGTGTTGTAAGGGCATGTGACCAGACTTCAGAAAAGCAAGATAGTTCATAAAACATCAGAGAAGGCTGCTGAGTTATTATTTGCCCTGTGTCCTCAAAAACGTGAAACTCAGGGTTTTCAGTCAAAATTTAAAAAAAATTCTGCGGGGTGATGGTGAAGCAACAAACCAGGGGTCTGCTTCAGCCTTTCTGGGACGCATGGTGCTTGACATCATGTGGATGGTTAGCTACTTACTGACTCTGCGTGCATGCGTTGTAGAGCTTTTTTGGTCTTTGCCATTCACGCTGCATGGGAATCCTGGATCCCGCTACTGAGGACGGCTATGTTTTTAGAACTGAAAGGGGGGCTCCTTTGGGCAGCAGCTTCTAGCTCTGAGGAGGCGCTGTTGGAAACTCACGCAATGAAGGAAACATTGGCCCCAGGCCAGATGCCGGAGAATGGGGACCTTTTGAACTGGTCCCTATTGATTTTGGACGGGGGATATGGGTGTCTGCTTTTTAAATACTTTCTCTGGGAGACAATCCACCCCCTCGTCAGCTTACTTTCCCCCTAGGGTGTGATCAGCCAACCCTGCCCTGGGGGATAAGCAGCAGAGTGGGGCCTAGCTTCCAGAGGCGTCCCTGATGTTGGAATCTAGTGAGGACAGGACACATGTAGAGGCCCAAAGCTACTGGATCCCCAATAAAATCTATGGATTCTTGTTGCTGTAGGTCTGTCTATTTACTTTCGGGAGGGGGATATTGGTTGCATCTGCTAGGGTTTTGGTTGGTGGTATTGTTATTACTTGCTTAGTCCACTGTGAGTTTTGGTTCTAAGATTGCGTGAGGGTGCTATCTACCCATACTGTTTCCCCTCCTGACTGGGGCTGTAGCCCCGGTCTCTGATGTACTGAATTCCCTGTCTGAGGTTGTTGCTGCCACGTGTTCATCCAACTACCTGACCCCTGCTGCAGGGGTGTGTCGGATGGCGGACCACCCTGAGGTTGAGTATAGGGTGCATTCTGATTCTCCTGGGCTTGGTTTTGTGAATGTACATTCGGGGTGTTTTGTGGAGGGAACCCCTGGCCTATAGATCTTTGCTAGTGGTAGGACTTTAACCAGTATCTGTCTGACAGGTGGCCGAGCCTGTGGTAATAGTAACACTCCCAAGGGTCTGGTCATTGATAACCTCTCTGGTCTCTACCGCTATAGCTGGGTTGAACTCTCTGGGGTTCTGCGATGGAGTTCCCCAGGAGACTGGTGCAATTTGCATGGATGCGGCCAACGCGGCCCCCTCAAGGGCGGTCTTTTTCAATTTGTGTTAGATCAATTTAGCGGCATCTCTCAGGGCTTGCTCCTGTTTTTCTCTAGCTTTTTCTTGCTTCTTTTTGTGGTAATGTAATATGTGGGCTTGTATCTCCCACCTGGGTCTGGTGTCCCACACAACCACTCCTCCCAGCCCACTCTGTATCTCAGGGGGTAGCCCCTTTTTGAGAATATTATTTTAAGAATGCAACCTGTGGGCCTACATCGATATATGGTTGTCCTGTCTCTTGTCCCCATCGTTCCCTCAATTTTTCCCAAAAATCTGGTATGCTCTCCCCAGGCTTCATAGTCTCTGCCATTAACCCTCTCACATCTGGGCAGTCAGGGAACATATCTCTCAGGTCTGAACACATCCGGTGCCTGTATGAATTGACTGTGGCCCCATCATGTTCAGTATCTGTTAGTGTGATTTCTCGAATGTGTGCTAGGGCGAACACCGCATTGGTCTGTTCCCCAATAAGGCTACTTAACAGGCTCTTATCGCCTATTGCTAGATTGAGTCCTGTGATGTTCTTCTAGAAACATGAGATCCATTTCCCTACTCCATCCAACAATGACAGTAACGTTTTCCTTGGCCCCTTCATCCATCTGAGCCCGTGGCACATATATGGTCCCCGACGTGCCCTTCTGTAGTAACAGGTACATTTCTACAGGTGTCTCTTGGGTTTCTACCTTACATGGCGTTCCAATCTTTGTAGACATTCCTGCATGTCGGGGAAGTTACACTTGGGGTCTCCTCCTCCATGTTGGATGCAATCCTCCGCTATAGCTATGTCATCTTGCTCGAATGATCCTTCCTCCGGCCAAGGTCTATCATATTGGTCCCTTTACTCAGTCCAGCAGGCTAGTTGGTGGCAGAACGGGCGCGCAAAGATCTCACCTTCCTCTCTTGCTACGATCTCTCTCGGGGTTAACTCTCCTTTGTTGTGTGCTCATATGGAGCAGCGCGCATTCTTGTCACTGCTTCCCCTTGTGTGGACGCAAAGGCACCATCTTATTTTTCCTGCCTCTTGGCTAGGCAAGTACCAGGCTGCCTTAATATTTCCTGGTCAGCCCCTCAGTTGAATGAATGGTGAGGCTCTGATCCCTGCCAAAAGCCTCTCATTTAATTCTGCCTCTGATTTTTCCCCAATTGGTGCCCTCTATCTACCCTCACTTCCCTTATATGAGGAGCGTGCTGCCCTGTGTTCTCTCTGTGCTTCCTGGGTGCGTGCTCTTTCTCTCTGTCACCTCAGCTCACACCTTTGTTCCTCGTCCCGTCTAGTTTACCTCCTTCGCTCTGAGATATGAGCTGTTCTTTTTGGCCGGACTTAGCCCTCAAACCCGCTCTCTGTCATATCCTCAGCCACCTTGGCAAATCCTGTAGCCTAACCCTCGTTAACAGTTCCCGTGGAACTAGGGCTCCCTTCCTCACCCCCACTTGCTGTGTCCTCTATCTAGAACCATCACAATTCTCCCTGTCACTCTTGTAAGTTCATTTGAACCAGTGGGAGTGCGTTTTGTTCATGCTGCTGAGGTTCAATGTGTTGGACGTAGTAGATGGGGAGTCAAGCTTTTGAGGATTTTTTTGAGGGACTTGGGTTGCACTGGAATTGTCTGGGCATGCTGGCCTGTTAGTTTCTCATGCTTGGGTCTATCTGCCCGTCTTTTGGTGGGGTGCCTGCCGGTTCCTATTATTGGTGGTTTGGGGGGCTGGCGTGAGCCCCTCCATTCCTGCATATGGTGGGTGAGGTGCTGATGCCTTGCTTGTTATCTGGGGTTTATCGATCTGGGCCTCTTCGAAGATGGCCCATAACTCTAGTAATGCCTCGCTCCTGTCTTTCTTTTGACCTGTGTATTTAGTTTGTATGTGTGTTCTAGTATGTTCAATTGCATTAGTGTCAAAAGTTCCCTCCTTAGGCCAGGGAAATTTGCTTGCGATCATGTGTGCGTGCCATTTGTGGCAAAACTTATTACGTTTTTTTGCCTGTGTCGGGAACCTGGTTTCCATGGGTTTTAATGAGGAATCAAAGGTAACTCTAGTGATTTTGTGGATAGATATGCTGCTTGATCTTTTTGGGAGTCTTTGTTCTAACTGTGGGGAAAAATGTACGTAGCGCTCGCTTACAGTTTTACATACTATGAGCTCAGCGCTAGCTACAGATGGATCAACATTTCAACATGAACATTTCAAAAACACAAATGACAATGCATATGAAGGGTTGCGACATAGGACACAATGATGCAATGACACAGTATCTACACATTGTCAACTTTTCGTAAAATACAGTTTCTAATGAATAACAGCCCCCTCATATGAAGTATAAAATCATAGGTGACAAAACATGTAACCTTAGGGCAGTATCTGCATGATATCAACTATATACAATTTGCAATAAATAGTATTCCCATAACATCATATGTACATTACCAATTCAACAAAAAAGCTGACAGAAAAAAATTATTGCTTTGTCAAAAAACTCTTACACTGCTCCTAGCGCATGTTATCCTGTCACCAGGGGAAGCTCTGCACTGTCCACGGTACTAAGTGAGCCTGATAGTCTGCCAATATTGCCTCTGAGACAAAGGTAATGGTAATAGATATGGAAAAAGAGATAACTTGAGAACCACAGGCCCCTCTTGCCTACACACAAGTTACGCCTAGTATCCCAAGTCCAATTTGTTTCCCTAATTGTCTGAATTGCACCCTGTATCACACCCAAGAGCCAAGAGTACCAACTGTGTCACGCCTAGCGCTCCAAGCAACCAACACCTCTTACTCCTTTGAGATACCAGTGATGTTAAGAAACAAGTGGCACTGAGAAACCTTTTTGGACTAAAGAATACAAGATTGAGGTGCCAATTCCGCTCAATCAGGATAGCTCTATCACATAAAAAGTGTCTGGAGAGCAATCAAGAGCTATACGCTAAAAATTCACAATTCCTAGCATCCTATCAAAAAAGGTGACTTCCGCAGGATTGCCTCCAAGGCCACCTTGCGACTACTCAACTAGGACATATAAAATAGGTAATATGACAGATTCTGTCAGTGACAGGGCACTCAGTTTATCTTTTTACACTCCTCCCTAGTTTACCACATGCCAAATGCTTTAACTTAGGTTCTGTTATAGTCTCCTACCCTCTGTGACGGCTGCTTCAGGATGGACCTCTGCCCAGCGCATTTATCATAACTTTCAATCAATTGCCGTATCTGCTCACCTTCCTTGATGTGCAAATGTGAATCCATCTGGGCGATGTCTACTTCCTTTGACTGCAGTCAGGTTCGAGGTATCAATCAGCTCCGGAGATGGCTCGCCAAAATGTTGCTTGAACATTAAATACCAGGGGTCCTGGATGTCGCCATTTAGGCTAATACTCCTGGCTTGAAGACTTGCTGAAGGGCCCCTGTACCCCCCCACATGCCAGCACATTTCTCATGCACCTCTTTTGCGCCTCATCCCTGTTGCTTGAACAATAAATACCTTGAAAAAACAAGAGACATTTTGCAAAACAGGAAAAGTTTGTTTCATTAAACAGAGCAACCGGGAGAACAGTTACAGGTGCAGGGTCTGAGGACTGTCTCAATTTAGAATCGGATTGCGGCCTCTTTTTATAAAGTTCAGTGTAGACAATAAAGTATTTCCGTAGGTCCATGTATGGTAAGAAATGTAAATTTCTGCCTTTGGAGACATACATTTATTGTCTAATGTAACGTACAGGTGGGCCTCGACCTTGCGTGGACACAATGTGGCCAGTGGGTAACGTGCCAGATATCTGGCATGGCGAGCGCATGATCACTGCATGTGCTGTGTCTTTATTGTCTATATGTTCCTAACTCATGTGGCATCTGACTTTATAGTGTTTTGGGAGCACGCATACCCCTCCAGCCATGTGTGCTTTATTGGGGCCAATAACCCTGGACCATTGTAGTGTCAATGCGCCTATCTTTGGGACTGACCTGGGGTTCCTGTTTGTGCGTTTACCTGCGGGCTACGTGCCACCTCACCTGTGACCTATCAATCAGTGACCTCCAGCCTACGTCTCAGAGCCTGCCTGATTATGTATTTGCAAGTCGGGGATGATGTGGAGTTCACAACGGGCACTCTCATTAATAAAGATGCAATTTCCTTCTCAAACATGAATATACCATTTATCATTTCAACTTTTTCCATATTAACATTTGCTTGCCCCCTCTTCTCCCCAGGGTCTCAGGGACATCAAAGACCTTGTGACTTGCTGATTCCAGTATCGCACTGTCCTGCAAGTGCAAGCGCTGCGCTTCCTGGGAGAGTAAATAATTGCCAGCTGGTGTTACTGAGCCCGGTGCTTGTTTCCAGTTCCTGAGATCGTTCTGTGGGTGACAAACTCACCACCTGGAGAGCCCAAAAAATCCTTTTATATGGGGAACTTTTGTGCTGTGCTCAGCACACCGTGCCTCTCATTTGGTCTAATCGCCTGCTGCACTCTGAGAACTCCCCTCACAGGGGCCCCATCAGCCGGACGGGCGTGCCAGATACAACATCGCATGACGAGAACCCACAGCACAGTCCTTCCTCTAGAGTGGGTGCACAGGGAGATACCAGTGGAGCCAGCGCTTGCTCCCCGCCCCAGCCCGAGGGGCCTGAGCACAACATTGTGTACCCAGGTCAGGGATTGCTGCCATCCCCGCCATCTACAGGAGTAAAGGTACAGTGAGTGAGGGGAGCCACATGAACCCCTCTCGCTGCACGCCGCCATGACACGGAGGATACTTGGTCTGGCCCTTTATTTTCCCGGAGTTGTAGTCCTTGTGGGTTTGGAATTTTACTCCTTGCCTCAGTGGAAGACCTCGGGGGAGTTGTACCGCCATCCTGCACTATCCTCGCAGGTGGCACTGTTCTGCCTGATAACCACAAAGATGCGCCCCAGGCAATCCTGCAGTGTGCTTTCCTCCAGAACCCTTTTCTCTGATTCTCAGAAGGACGCACTTTGGGGCATCTTGTTTTACCCCGCTGGGATTACGGGAGAAGCCTCGATTAAGGCCCCCAGTTTGGCCTGAATTACCGTAAAAGGTCTAATAGGAATGTAGGTGCTCATGGGCCCTACATTCCTTCTGGAGACAAGTCTTTATTACTATAAAGCATATAACTGCTTATGTGATACTCCTGCAATGCCTCTAATTGTGTAGGTGATATTACTGCAGTTCCTGTGGTGGTATGGTTTGTACTGCTACATGGGTAAAAGTATATTTTGATGTAATTATCCCGCACTCGACAGAGAGCTCACAAAAAACCGTAGCACGTGTACTAGGCACGCAGGTGCCTCTGGGCCCTAGGCTTGGTACCTAATTACTGTATAAGGTTTAATGGGAGCACAGGTGCGCCGTGCCCTATGGTTTCATGATGATTCATGTGTTTTTATTTCATAATCTGCTGCATTTCATGCCCTAAATATTCACTGATTTTATAAGGTATGCTGTTTTGATTCTTGCATTGTCAGGATGAGTACTATCTCAGTGTTTGTATAGTATGCACAGTACTTAAGATTCATGTCATTTTGGTCTATGTTATGTACAATATACTATATTTTTATTTAACCTAATGTGGAGTCTCTTCTGTGGTGCATTCAAGGTGTTTTTGTGTGAGTGTGTTGCGCAAACACTTTGCATATAGTTTCTGATGATAAGCTTGACTGCTCTGCACCAAGCTACCAGAGGGTGAGCATGGGTTATCTTTGGTGTGTAACTTACTTGCTCTGACTATATTGATGGGTTATGCCTGGCTTAGGTGCATACCCTAACCAACCAGAAACCCCATTTCTAACAACCCCCCTCAATCAATAACTCAATTTCTTACATCGGTGGCAGCAGTGGGATCCAGTACTTGTGTTTGTGCAGTGCCACTTAGTAATTCTGTGTAACAACAAAATCCCAAAAATAATTGACATCTAATTCAATTTTTTTCTAAATTCTTCTTTGCTTTTGATTTAGTTAGTTTCTTCTTTTTCCAAATGTAAGTTGCCTCACATCCTTTCTGCCCCCAATTGAGATGGAGCTGATCAATGTTGATGACTTCAGCAGAGTGGAGCTACAGAGGCTCTTCAATGAGAGGGGGCTGAATGTGGGTGGGAAGGCCACAAAAGTGGACCTACAGGTATCCCTCTGTACCTTTAAGAAAGCCAGAAGTATGCAAACCACTTCAGAGGAGCAGGATGAAGGTGGTCCTGAGGTAGAGGAGGTGCATTTAGAGGAGGAGAAAAAGGAGGAAAATGGACTGGCCCCAAGCCCTGAGCTGAAATAGCAGGAGGGGGAGGACTACCTTCCCACCAGAGTGAGGCCCCCTGACAGGGCAGGAAGCAATGATTCCGCCCACAGTCTGTCCCCTGAAGAGCTGGCAGACAGGAAAGCTGACAGGGAGTTCCAGCTACAGTAGACAAACCTCAGAGTGGAGGAGACTGCTGCACAGAGTGCCTTAGAAGAGAAAAGCTGTCTCTAGAGGAGAGGAGAATGGCTCATGAAGTAGGTCTTACAGAGCTGGACATAAAAGTAAGAAAAGCCACATAGTCCATTAGCAATGGTTGCAGCAATACAGTGTCACATGGTGAACTGAGGGCCCAGTGTTAGATTTGGGGGTCTCTAGTTGGCAGAGGTAGGCACCTTTGACCAAATAGGGACCCTTGCGTCTAGTCAGGGTAAGGGGGTACACTCCTAAAATAACCCCTGCTCACCCCCTTGGTAGCTTGGCACGAGCAGACAGGCTTATCTCAGAGGCAGTGTGTAAAGCATTTGTGAACACATACAGTAATCAAGTGACAACACTACAGATGGACACCACACCAGTTGTATATTAAAAATAAGTAACTTTTATATAGATTTAACACAAGACCACTAACGACAAAAATCCACAATACTGTACTTCAAAAATGGTAAAATTAGCTTAGTTCTCTTAAGATGTAAAATGCGACACTTTGAGTTCAATGTACCTTTGGATGCGTAACGCTATACAACGAAAGTGTTGCAGGGAAGGTGATGTGTCGGTTCCTTACACGCAAGAACGGTGATGCGTCGGGTCCCTACTGCTGCGTACGGCATGCGTCGGTTCTTCTCGGCGTGGGGAGGTGATGCATCGGTTTCTTACTGTGCTTTCGTGGCGATGCGACCAGCAGTGCCGTGATGCGATAAAGATCCAGTGCAATGCGACAAAGATGGCTTCTTCTTCTTGATGCAACACGATGCGTGCACGCCCGACGGCCGTGCGGCGACTCAGCGAATCTTCTGAGCCGCGACAGGCCCTGCGACACGATTCCCGGTGATGCGGCGGCGTCTGATGCAACGTCGATCCTCTTCTCCGGCGTTGCGAGGCGCTTCGGCAACGATGCAACAGCCGTGCGGCGACTCAACGATTCTTCTGAGCCGCGACAGGCCTTGCGACACACTTTCCGGTGATGCGGCGGCATCTGATGCGACGTCGATCCTCTTCTCTGGTGATGCGAGGCGCTTCGGCAACGATGTGACAGCGGCGGCGACACTCTTCTCCGTTGATGCGGCGGCGTCTGATGCGACGTCGATCCTTTTCTTCGGCGATGCGAGGCGCTTCGGCTGCGGCGGCGACGCTTCTTCTTCGTGAGTCGCGCTTCCAGCTCCTTGCGACACGCAGTCCCTCAAAAAGTCCAGCACAGCAGCAGGCACTTTCCAGAAAGACTCTTGGGGAGCTGGTTGGTGAAGTCTGTTGTCCCTGAGACTTCAGCAGGAGGGAAGCTCTTCTCTCAAGCCCTTGGAGATCTTTTACAAGTTGATGAAAGTACACACAAAGTTCCTTTCTCCTTTCTTTGGCAGTCAGGCAACCACTGCAGGCCAATCCCCCAAACAGCACTCAGCTTAGGGATAGTCTCTTCCTCAGTTTTTCTGGTTCCTCTCCTCAGCAAAGGTTTCTTCTTGTTTCCCAAAAGTGATCTGATCTAAAGTTCTGGGGTTTGGGTCCCCTCTTTTATACTCATTTTCCCTTTGTTCTCTGAAGGCAGAGAGGCCTTTGCCTAGTCCAAACCAGTTCTGGTCGGTCCTGGAGCACTTTGTTGACAAGACTCCTTCTTTCCTTTCACAGTGTAGGCCAGGGACATCAGACACACCGCAGGAGGTGGAGCCAGCATTGTGGAGGGAAGGCACAGCCCTATTCAGGTCCCAGGTGCAACTCCTCCCACCCATCTACATGCAGGTCTCTCTATTCAGCCCTGTGCTGACTCACCCTGTCTCCTGGAATCCCCCAGCCCCTGTCACTCAAACTCCAGACAAGGAATACACAACCTAGCAGAGGCAGCTTGGATAGTTAGGCAAGAAAATACCTACTTTCTAAAAGTGGTATTTTCAAACACAGAATGTTAAAACCAACTTCACTAAAAGATGTATTTTATCATTCTGAGTTCAGGCATACTAAATTCGTTTTTCTACCATGTTCCCTGGGTCAGTTAGGATTATAAGATGTAATAATCAAACTGCCCATTCTGGCCCATGGGGAACAGGTAGCCTTGCAATAGTGAAAAACGAAAATGGCTGTAATTCACTATTAGGACATGCCACACACACCAGGGCATGTCCTACCTTATACTTACAATGCACCCTGCCCTTGGGCCTACAATAGGGGTGTCTGATATGAAGAAAAGGGAAGGTTTAGGGACTGGCAAGTGGGTGCACTTGCCCAGTCAACATGGCAGTACCAGACTGCACACAGGCTCTGCAATGGCAGACCTGAGACACACTTTTACAGGCTGCTTCAGTGGGTGGCACAACCAGTGCTGCAAGCCCACCAGCAGCATTTGGTTTACAAGCCCTGGGCACACACGGGGCCTGATTCACAGAACTAACTTACGTCAAAAACATAAAGTTAGTACTTTTTGGTATTCACAGAATACACTTACTCATTTTGGTATTCACAGAATTAACTTACTCATTTCGGTATTCACAGAAGTTAGTAGTCTTCTGTGAATACCGAAAGTCTTAAAGTTAGGATTTTTCTCAGTCTCCTAAACATCAAAGATCTCACTTTCAGAATAGAGATACAAAGGAGTTTTAACACCTTGGAGGAAACTCTGCAGAAATGCACTAATCTTGCTGGAGTTTGACCTAAGATTTCAGTGCAAAACTCGCAAAGCCCACATCTGTAGTACTCGGCCTAGAAGCAGCCACCTGGCAGTCGGAGCGCTTTATCAAAATAAAGCAATGACATTAACACATCTTGCCAGTAACACACCAAATGCGTTTAGAAAGCACTTTATTGTTTTTAAAGTGGCTTTCACAATCCAGAGGGTCTCGTTAATGAGTTTGAATGAGTCACTTAGTGACTGCATTAGGCACACAAGCCTGCATGACTACCTTGGAACCGCTCCTACCGCTTCAAATAACTAAGGGGTCAATTACAATGTCGGGCGGATCGCCACCGCCCGCATGGCGGTGGCGATCCGCCCGCCATTTTCGTCCGTCCGCCACCAAATTCCCCCCGCCATATTACCATGGCGGAGGGGACCCCGGCGGACGGAAAGACCGTCCGCATGTTTTCCGCCCGGCCGATCAGTCGACCGGGCGGAAAGGGATTAATATGGTGGCGGTGTCTGCAAGACACCGCCATCCACATTATGATGCCGGCGGTGATGAGCCTTTCCATGGCGGCGTCGCCGCCATGGAAAGGCTCGCGGTCCCTGACATTGGGGGCCCGTAGCGGGCCCCCAGGTATTTTGGGGGTGGGGGTGCACATGGGGGTACCTATGGTACCCCCTGCATTTGCATATACAACATGGCAGGCACCGCGCGGTGCCTGTCACGTTGTGCATTCAAATGCACAACTTGCATTTTTAACCTTGCGGTGGGTGCTGCTGGCAGCACCGCCCGCCGCAATGTTAAAAATGCGGGATGCCACCGCCACCGTGGCGGTGGCATCCTAATCACATGTGCGGGACCGCCGCACACATAGCGGGCGGTCCCATTTCACGGGGCGATGGCGGGCGGACTAAGTCCGCCCGCCATCATAATCGGCCCCTAAATGTGGTAGACATTCACTGTGAGGAAATGGTGAATTGCCCACCAATTACAGTTTATGGCGTGGAGGTAAGAAGACCCAGTGACGCTGCTTAATAAATCCTTTCCATTCCCTTGAAGGGGTACGAATGACTGTGGGCTTGCTTTGTAGTCCTCCATTGATGTCCTTCCGACCCACTCGTAATCCACATAGGGCCACCTGTCAGGAAGCTTGGCTAAACAAAACCCATAGAGGTCCATGCAGTGACCCTGTGCCCTATGCTTGACCAGTTAAAGGTGTATACTCAGCCGATGGCCCTTGAGCTCAATGGTATAAATTCAAGCCAAGGCTAACTTTGGAACCAGCTGAGCATGCTAATAAACTGAAACAAATCCATCTTATATATAGTTGATGCTTCCACAATGTGGAATGAACGTAAGCAAACGGGTTTTGCTGTCAAGTACATCGCATTTCGAATTTGCAGTATGCCAAGAAGGCTGACCAATGAGCAAATTAGGAATAGAGCAACATAATTTTCTCACACACCTCGTTCCAATGTGTACATTCATAAGCGTATCCAAATGTGCCCCTTACATTTTGAACATGCCTGTTAAATACATGTTTGCAGACTGGATTTCTCCATTGTTTTACCTGCTGCCCAATGTCACACATTGTGGTTTTTGTAGTTTAGTGTTGTTTTTACTACACATAACTCTATTTTCAGCATTTATAAAAAGCAGCTTATGCTGCAAAGCGCCATGAAAATGTATGTTTCTTCTCCTGCAAACATGCATGGTAATGGTTGCTCTGTACCTGCCTAATGGGGCTGAACTGATTCAATTGTCATACTGTCCTTGATGGTGCCTTTGTGAAATATAGAACTCCTGCTGTTCCATTGCAAAAAAATATCTTTACCCCTTTACTCTTCAGAGAGAACTAATCATTATTCCATCATCTGAACATGCTGCATGCCTATTTTGATTTTAATTGGCATAAGTTCTCTTAATTAAGCGCATTGCTTTTAACACTGTTGTTGAAATGCAGGGTTCTGACATCGTTCGATTTGCTGCCATTTTCAGAGACAAAAATTGCTATTGTGTCTTTATAAATATCTGCTCTAGTGTCAGTAATTCACTAAAAGGAACTGAGAATCTAACGCATATTCTATAGCAGCCGTTCATGCGCCTGCCAGGGTACAGTCTAAATCTGGAGATAGGGTGGTATAGCTGTCGAGGTTAGGAATTCTCAAAACAATGCCTCATCTGTGCATTAGTCTGCGTCAGTTCACATGCGATAAGTGCACAACGTACGTGCTAGCATAGTTTTAAAAAACTGCAACTTTCAAAACTGATCCCAGCCACAAACTAATCCGCATGACTGGGATTTACATTTTTCACTGTTCAAATTGCCGGACAGAAAGCTATAGCGGAGGAGATGTGATTTCAAGTGTGTCAATGAAGATGGCATGGTAGCTGAAGTGTAGTACCTTGTTCATATGCTCCTCTTCAGAAGTATGTTGTATTTGTGGTAAAAGTTATCTCCCAGGAAAGCTTAGATGCTCTATTTGAACCCTTGCCATCATAAGCTCAATATTGTGGGCCTGATAGACAATGCCCTTTTGCGGCTTTCCTAATTGCGATTCTTTATGGGTCACCAAATCTATTTCGCAGGATGAAAATAGATTTGGTGACCCATAAAAGAGTGTTGTCTCCTAATAGTAATTCAGTATGGTATGTAATATTAGTTTACAACTGCAAATGCAGTTGTAAACTATTGAAAATAACCGACTCCTCAAAGGAAGTAGTAACTGATTTGCTAATGTCAAGCTGTCCTTCTTGCACAGCTTCCCTTTTTTCGGGGAATCATGGCGGGCGACCTCGAAGAAGAACAGGCAGCTGTCCAGGAGACCAATGCCTGCTCCCCTGATGTGCTCCCAAATGGCAGGCTTTTATGTTTTTTAAAGCATCACTGCTTCCTTTAAAGAACACGCGCTGTTTTGTTAAAAAATAGTTTCCAATTTGAGAATGCAAATACAGGGATGGTAGTTCACAGTTCCTTGCAGGCCACCACTTGTGTGTTTGTAGCTAATCACAAAGGGTGCCAATAATGAGCTGCCTAATTAATATTTACTAGGCAGGTTGTTCTGCAATCCTCTGCGAGTGGAGATTTCCTATTGTGACCTATTAGTATATAGGTCTCACCGCAAAATTAAAGACTAGGCACAAAAACATGGTGTGCCATTTGTAACCCCTTTTTGCAACTATTCTGTCCGTACATCTGGGCTTATCTGCTCCATTGACTAATATACCTCCCTTATGTTCATAGTACCCCACTCAACGAGTTTCACAATTGTTCATATGGTCTCTTTTGCTGTGTTGATATGGGCTTTTCCCTTGTAGCACCTTGCTGACACCCAGGGTCAAACTGGGAGAGAAAATAGGCCAGCGCACCAAAATAAATGTGGCCCCTATTACTGAATTAGATACCCTAAAAAGTTGCCCATGCAGGCAAATTGTAGCAGTGTTGAAATTGTAAAGACACACTGTCTAAGTATTTTTCACGGTAAGGAAACTTGCATTGATTTGAACTTGCTGCAGGCAAAGGTTTTTTTAACATCAGAGAAATTAGCAATACAAAGAGGCCCACCAGACAATAAAATGGTTGTACAAACAGCCAAAAAAATGACTCACACACTGACCTGTGAGAGCAGCCCATCGGTCAATGCCTGATTGCCGTGTAGGTAAGACCTACCCTACTGACACCTTTCTTTCCCTTCCCTCCTTTACACATCATGACTGTTGTCACCTTTTCTCTCTAGTTAATGAGCACTTCTACTTCGTCTACAAACATTTTTACATTTGTTATCATTTTATACATTGCTGATGTAATTATGCATTCTTGATTAATATACTGCATGTTTATCACTATTTCACTATTGAATGATATTATATTTTCATGATTATTCTGTGTACTTGTCATGAGATTTAGTTCTCTGATGTATTGTTGTTATGTTGATTTGTATATCGCACTAATCACCCAAGAGGGTATCCAGGTGCTTGGGCAGGTGTGTAAGTTTGTGGTCCCCAAGATGCTTATACAAAGAGCTAGTGCTTCAGCTTCTTGCGGAACTCAAAAAGCGAGTAGGAGGTTCTGATGTGTTGAGGGAGGTCGTTCCAAATCTTGTGAGTGCTGTAGGAGAATGAGCGACCTCCAGTTTTGCTTTTGTGGATGTGGGGAATATGTGCAAGTGAGAGTGAGGCAGAGCGTAGGTGTCTGGTGGGTTGGTGGAAGTGTATGTGCTGTTCAAGTATTCTGGTTCTGTGTTTTGTAGGGCTTTGTTTGTGTGCAAGAGAAGTTTGAATTCATGACTTTTGGGCCAGATTTTCTTGATAGAAGACTTTAAATAAATAACACACACTTAGGGCCCGATTATGATCTTGCTCGGACGGGCTCCTGACGGCATCCGTTTGTGGCTCCCCACAGATCCCAGAGCTTTCCATCACAGAAATGTGAGGAAAACGTGTTTTTTAGTCAAAGTTTGAGGTTTGCAAGGGAGTCTGGATAAAACAACTCAGTCAAAGCCAAACAAGTCACTCCATCCTGGATTACCCTAGATGTCTAGTTTTGTTAAAAAACAATGTACAGGTTTACTAGGTCTCCCTATGCTGAGCTAGGGTCCAAAATCCACAGCAAGGCACATTGAAAAAAAAGGGTCAGTTTTGACTGGAAAATTTGATGTGCTCTCCTTGTGTTTTGGGGCTTTTCCTGTGGCGGGGACTAGCTCTACCCACACAATTGTGGTACTATTTTTTTGGGGAGGCATAGGGAAACACAGAATAGTAGAACAAGTGTTATTACCAATGGTATTTCTCAGCATTTGTGCCTTTCAAATGTAAGCCAGTGTCTAAGAAGGAAGACATTTTGAGAAATGCGCTCAAATTCACATGCTAGTATGGGTACCCACAAGTTCAGAGATTTGCAAATAGCCACTGGTTCTAAACTCCATATCTTGTGCCCGTTACAGAAATACATAGGTTTCCTTGATACCTATTTTTCAGTCTTTATATTTTACCATATGATTTGCTTTATACCTGGTAAACAATGAAAAACCATTGGAGGGTGCAACTCAGTTATTGGCCCTGGGTACCTCGAGGTCTTAGAAAACCCACAAACCCTATATGTCACCACAACCAAAAGGGTCTCGCAGATGTAATATTATAGGGGCATATTATCAAGAACGGCGTTAAAATTATCGCCTGCTAAAGCGGCGATAATGGGCTTGATAATATGCCCTTGAGAATTCAATAGAAGCCCATGTTGACACCAGAACATGGGCTTCTATTGAAATTCTCAAGGGCATATTATCAAGCCCATTATCACCGCTTTAGCTGCAGTTTTCTGCCGCTAAAGCGGCGATAATTTTAACGCCGTTTCTTGATAATATGCCCCTTATTTCTTTTGTAAATCAGTCATTGTGATGAGAAGTTACAAATGACAGCGTCACAAATGACTGTTTTTTCCTACCAATTTTTAATATGTTTTTATTTCAACACTTTGGGGCCCATTATGATAACGGGCGGATCGCCACCGCCCGTATGGTGGTGGCCATTCGCCCGCTATTTTCCTCCGCCCGCCACACATTTACCCCCCGCCATATTACTATGGCGGGGGGACCCCGGCAGACGGAAAGACCGTCCGCAGGTTTTCCGCCCGGTCGATGAGTCGACCGGGCGGAAAAGCATTTAATATGGTGGCGGTGTCTAGTAGACACCGCCATCCATATTATGAAGCATGCGGGGACATGCCTTTCCGCGGCGGCAATGCCGCCACGGAAAGGCATACGGTATTCTACATTGGGGGCCCGTAGCGGGCCCCCCGGGATTCTGGGGGGTGGGGGGTGCACATGGGGGGTACCTATGGTACCCCCCTGCATTTCAATGTACAACATGGCAGGCACCGCGCGGTGCCTGTCACGTTGTGCATTGAAAAGCACAACTTGCATTTCTGGCATTGCAGCGGGCGGTGCTTCCAGCACCGCCCGCCGCAATGTTAGAAATGCGGGATGCGCCCGCCAGTGTGGCGGGCGCATCCTAATGGGATGTGCGGGACCGCCGCATGCATTGCGGGCGGTCCCATTTACCGGGGGTATGGCGGGCGGACAAAGTCCGCCCGCCATGCTACTGACCCCCTTTGTTTGAGAAAACCTTGGAGAATCTACAAAGATGACACCTTGATAAATTCGGAATTTTGTCTAGATTTCAGAAATGTATAGCTTTCTGGGTTCTACCATGGGTTTCATACCCTTTTCCACCACAAACTGGAAGGAGGTTGAAAGCATCAAAAATAGGAAAATGGGCTATCTGTCAGTAAAATGGCAAAACTGTTTTAAAAAAAATTGTTTTCTGAAACAAGTGTGACTGTTCCTTAAAGCTGGGAAAATTCTGATTTTAGCACTGCAAACGGTTTCATTGATGCCATTTGCAAGAAAAAAAACAGACACTTTCTTGTGCAGCACTTTTTTCCATTTTTCCCAAAAAACCAATTTTTTTTATATTTTGGCAATTTTCTTGGTCTCCTCCAGGTGAATCTACAAACTGTGTACCTTTATAATGCCCAGTATGTTTGAAAAAACAGCACTCACATTTTGGCGTCGATATGGACTGCGCTCTTTGAAGGTCTGTTACCATCACAAAACGTCGAAATAAACGATTGCCACCTGTTCGTATACCATTATTTATACTTGAATTTTCGAAATGATCACTGTACACTTTGCAAACAGAGTAGTAAAACGGCTTAGATCTAAACCTGGTGTCATTTTTAACCCCCACCTTGAAACATCTATCCGACTCCTGGGTAGTAAATTCAGTACACTCAGATTTATATCTGTGACGTTATGAACATATATGATCATCGCCCCGGCGCGGCTGTGTCAAAGGGTGAGGAGGAAGCAGTGCATGTAATGAGAGTCAGCTGCCGCCTGGTCAGACAGGGGGACAGAGGGCAATGATTTAAAATGGGGCCCTTCTGCTCCATTTGCCGCTGTGTCATTGTAACTGCACTAATTGCGGTAGGCCTCGCAGTATTTCTTCTCGTTGGGATTTATTCGCCCTCCCTCCTCCCACTCCACTCCCCTGCCTCATTGTCCCTGCTGGGCCTCATTAGCATATGATCCTTTCAAGGGAGAGCCTGAATAAAAGATGACTGTCTGACCTCAGAGAGGTGCTGTAACAATCATTCCAGTCGCACCCTTTTATGCAAAACCATGCGTGGGTCTATCAAAGGGGGCTTGGGCACAAAACTGTTAGGACAAACGTTAACAGTTCCCCTTCATGTTTGCTTGGATGTGCACATCAGCCTCCTTTCCTAGTTATCCCATGTAAAAAAAAAAGAGTTGCAAGACATTTGCAACAGTTTCAATGCTCCTTGAGCCTTTCTTATCATTTTCTTTGATTGTGTTTTAGCCTGCTTAATGCTGTTTAGATAGTGCGCCTACTTTTGTTGCAGTGACGTATATTTACATCACAGTGCATTGCCATACTACTTCAGGATGCTGTTTCGTTTGTATTCTTGATCTGAATTTGTCGCATGACTCCTCGACATCGGTAAGCAAAATAAGCAATAAAGCAGGCATTTTATGGAAATATGAGCACAGTACCATTTTATATCATAGTAGGACATGCTATCATATTCAGACAATCAGAGGCACAACACTGCTCCTTTCGTGAGCCCTTTCAGCATCTTTCACGAAGGCGCAGAATGTGTGACTGTCCATAGGGCATCTGTTTCAATGTGATTATAGAGGTGACCACGTGACACATCCTTAGCAGAATGTGGATTTATGAACTGAATACCTATAAGGAGTCGTGTTCTCACATTCAATGTGCATTTCACATTTCCATTCAGAACCTTTCATTGATTGTTTTAAATGTGTTCTGAATTAGCTGTCAGAATTTAGGCTGTAAGATATTCACTTACTTAACCATTCTTGGCAAAGATTAGAAAGATAGATTGGAAAATCCAGTAAAAATGCCTTTACGTACCATAGCATCAAGAAACGGCTAATTTGTCTATAGGTGTTAGACCTGACATCCTTAGCGTGGTATTCCCCAAAGCTTTTTTCCTTCACTTCTCCTGTTTTGCTGAATTCCATTTTGTTGGCTTGAGGACTCTGCACACTTTACCACGGTAACGAGTGCTAATGTGCTTGTGCTCCCTCTTTCAAATATGGTAAAATTGACTCACATCTAATTGGCATTTAATTTACTTGTAAGTCCCTAGTAAATGGCTTGTAAATTAAATGTTACGTGTGGGCCTGCAGCACTCATTGTGCCACCCACTGAAGTAGCCTTTTAAAACATGTTTCAGACCTGTCAGTTTCAAACTGCCATATTGACTTGGCAAAATAAACCTTATGCCAAGCCTAAAACTTCCTTCCTTTTTATTACATATATGTCACCCCTAAGGTAGGCCCTAAATACTTATTGGGCAGGGTGCATTTTATTTAAAAGGTTTGACATGTGGGTTTAGGTTTTACATGTCCAAGCAGTGAAAAACTGCTAAACTTGTTTTTCACTGCTGCAAGGCTTACCTCTTACATTGACTAACATGGGGTTGCCCTATTACGTTTAATAGGTGATAACATTTGATTGGGAGTAGATAGAAATATGATGTTTACACTCAAGTAAATTGCAATTCAAAAATCCTCTTTAATGGCAAAGTCAGATTTTAAGACGTAATTCTGAAAACATCACTTTTAGAAAGTTGGCTTTTCTTGTCCTAACCATTTGTGCCATCTGCCAGTGTCCTGGGTCACATGACTGTGAATGAGTCTGGGTTTGAGAATTTCTTCCAGACAGTGACATGCAGGGGATTAGATTTGGGCAGGATGGGCCAGAGCTGGGGCAGAGGTTGAGGTTGGGGGCAGAGCTATACCCAGCCTTACTTCCATTTGAAAGGGCTTTGAAAGGGCTTTGCCTGTTGCACACACAAATTAGCCTAACACTAGTATTTTGTCACCCAGACTTCTTGTAGCCTTGACAGTGGAAGGGCAAACCTTTCCAGAAGCAGAAGTGGGGGTAGGAGAGGCAGTCCCCCAGTACACTCCTGGATTTGTGGACATCACAGAAGAGGTCTGCCTTGTTCCCCAGATGACTGCCCTGCTGCCTGAGGCTTGCCTTATTCCTTAGAAAATTGCCCAGCTGCTCGAGGCCTGCTTTGCTCTCCAGAGGACTGTCCTGCTGCTTTAGGCCTGCACAGCTTTCTGAGAAGGAAAATAGGACCTGCTTCCTTCATCCCAGGATAATCTAAGTGACTCCAGGGATCAGGTGGCTGACCTCTTGTCTGAGCTCCTGTGACACAACAAAGTCCAGGGGCCTCCCTGAAACTGCCCAGCTGACCTGCTGCACTAGACCTGCCTGGACCTACCTGAGCCCTGCTTGCCTCTACTGGAGGGTGTTCAGACATAGTATATAAAACAGAAATATTGTGGGACAAAATATCACATCAAGAATATCGAGGACAAAACTATTGTGAATTTAAGTTTGTATAGGTGAGCAAAGTTTTACTATATCTAACTCCACATATATGTGCCTTGATGATATATAAATATCTTCAAGGTACGTAGTTGTGGAGTTAATGTTATATTATGTAAATTTGTAGAGCGCTGCTAATCACCCTTGTGGGAATCCAGGTGCTAAGTAGGGCAGGCTGGGTGGGGGGAAGAGGAGATCATGCCTGTTTCATCTGGAGGAGTCATGTCTTGAGGTTACTTCGGAAGTCCATGTGGAAGGGAGACATTCTGAGGTGTTCTGGGAGGTTGTTCCAGGTTTGGTTGTGAGGTATGAGAAGTCTCATCCTCTGCGTCTGGCCTTCTTGATGCAAGGGAGGTGTACTCTAGCTTCGGGACAGAGATTGAAGGTGTATGGAGGTTTGGTAGAGGTTGAGGCAGTGGTTAAGGTAAACTGGACCTGTGTTGTGGGGAGGTTTGAAAGCATGGGCAAATAGCTAGAACCTACTTGTTTCCTGGACTGGGTGCCAGTGGTGATTGTTGAGATGTGGTTATTTAGCAGGATTTCAGGATGAGTTTGGCTGCAGTGCTCTGGGTGGTTTGGAGTCGCCGTAGGACATGGCTGGGATTCTGATGTAGAGAGCATTTCCATAATCAAGTCTACTTGTGATAAGAGCCTTTGTGACCATTCGTCAGGTCTTCAGTGGGATTTACTTGAAAATCTTGCATAGCATTCGCAGGATGTGGAAGCATGTTGAGTAGAAGGCGATGATCCGTCCGTTCATGGAGAGGTTGATGTCCAGGATGATCCTGACGTTCTTGGCATGGTTTGTGTGGTGGGTGGAGGGCCATGTTCGGAGGGCCACCAAGAGGAGTCCCAGGGAGAGTTGTTGTTGCCAGTTTTGTCTGTGTTGAGTTGCGGGGATTTGCTTTTTATCGAAGTCATGACATTGCTCATGCAGTTGGCGAAGTTTGCTTTGGCTGCACTGGTTGAGTTGATAATGGAGAGGATGGGCTGTGTGTCATCGGTGTAGGATACTATGTTGATGCCATGGGCTCTGATGATGTACACGAGTATGTAGATGTTGAAGAGTGTTGGGCTAAGCGGCGATCCTTGAGGGACACCGCAGATGAGATTATTGGGTTCTGAGATGTAGAGGGGAAGTCTAACTCATTGAGTTCTGTCCGTGAAACAGGAGGATATCCACTTGAGGGCCGGTCCGCAAATACCCAAGTGCTGAAGCTCTCTGATGAGTGACTTGTGGGAGACCGTATCAAAAGCTGCAGAAAGGTCAAGGATGCTGAGTGTGGCCATTTTCCCTCAGTCGAGGATGCTGTTGATGTCATCGGTGACCAATGATGAGGGCTGTCTCTGTGCTGTGGTTGATGCGAAAGTCTGATTGAGAGCTGTCTAGGAGTTGATGGAGTTCTAGGTTGTCTGCAAGTTGTTTATTGATGACTTTCTCTATGACTTTAGCTGCACAAAAGCCAGCAGGAGCGAGATGGGTCTGTAGCTGCTGAGGGTGTCGAGGTCCGCTGTTGGTTTCTTCAATAGTGCGATGATTTCTGCATTTTTCCAGCAAAACAGGAAGGTGGCAGGGGTTATGGAGCTGTTGATGATAGCGGTGAGTGCAGGGGAGATGATGGTTCTTCCAAAGTTGTATATTAAGACGGGGCATGGGTCCGAGGGGCTCCGAAGTGGATGGGATTTATCAGGGTGGTGATTTCTTTGTTTAAGAGGGGCTTCCAGTTGCTTAGCTGCTGTTTGGTGATAAAGGAGATGTCCGGCTGGTTTGGGGAGTCTTTATCGGTATGCTGTGGGTTGAATGTGTTGTAGATCCTGCCAATCTACTGTTCAAAAATATTTGAGTGATCATTGCAGAGTACTTGGGATAGGATGATACTGTTGTTGGCAGCTGCAGGTTTGGAGAACTCCTTGACGATGGTGAAGAGTTCTTTGCCATTGTTGGGGCTGGCTTCGAGTCTGAGAGTTAGGGCCTTTTTCTTTGTGCCTCGTGGTTGTTTGTGGTAGAGGTAGAGTTTGACGACAACTTTTTATGTGGATCTTGTAGTGGTGTTTTTGTCGAGTCTCCATTTTCTCTCAAGTTGTTTGCAGTGGCGCCTGGAATCCCTGAGGTTGTTTGTGCACCAGCTGGGCCATTTTTTGTTTTTGTAGGTCTTTTTTTTGGTGGCAGCAGTGCAGTTGGTGCAGTCGGCTAGCCATTTATTGAAGAGGTTGGTGTCAACATCAAGGTCCCAGTGTGGTTGTGTGGGCATTCCTGAAGGGTCTTGGTCCAGTTTTCTTCGGATATTTTGCCCCACTGTCTTGATGGTGCTTTGGGTTTTTCTGGTGCGGTTGCTTGGTGGGTGGGTATCTTGAAATGTATGATGTAGTGGCTGGGCCATGTGAGTGGGGTCATGTGGGTGGTGGTGATCCTGTTGTTGGAGGAGAAAATAGGGTCAAGGATGCGGCCTGCTGTGTGGGTTGGTCCTTGGATGAGCTGGGTGCGTCTGAGGTTGCTGAGGCTGTCGAGGAGGGCTGTGGAGTTAGGGTCTCTGGTGTCTTCCAGGTGGAAATTGAGGTCCCCAAGGATGATGTAGTTAAATTATCTGAAGGAGAGGGGAGCGATGAAGTCTGCAATGTGGTTACCGAATTTTGCTCGGGGGACAGCAGGGGAGGATTCCCGTAAGGGTGGCATTGTCCGTTCGTATTTTGAATTAGAGGTGTCCCATGAGCTTGGTATCCGAGTCCTTGGAGGTGGTGCATTCCATCGTGTTTTTCTAGATGATTGCGAGTCCTCCGCCTGGTTTGTGGGTGAAGAATAGTAATAGTCCGTGTGTATACTTATCTATTTGCACTTACCTTTGCAATATTTTGGTCCTCAATCCTTGCTGACTCCTGGACACTTGTTCTCATCCTAATTACTCTTCCAATTGTAATGCAATGTCCCACGATCTGCCTTCATTGGCATAAAATGATGAAAGTATGCTGAGCCCTGACAGTCAGAAAAAAATCAAACTACCTTTCCCCATTTTAAGACTAGTCACAATGTCTCAGCCTAGACTTGCTAATTCGTTGGCACTTGGTCCCATTCTATTATCCTTTCAATTGCTAAAATTGACCTTTAATCTGCAGTTATTGGTGTTAGAAGATGAACGTTTTTTGAGCCCTGCTGATCAGGAAAAAAATCTGACTTCCTCTTAATACTTTACAGCTGATTTCAGTGTCTTGGGCTAGGCTTGTTGATTCCTGGGCACTTGGTCGCAGTCTGCTGACCCACAACAGTGCAGAGATGTCAACCAAAACATGCCGTTAGCAGCATTTGAAGGTGAAGTATATTGCGCGTTGACCAGTAGTAATTGTATACACCTCTAACTTTGACCAGAAATGTCTTGTCGCAAGGGTGTCAGTTGGTGCATTCGTCAGGACTTTGCTGCTCAGGTCTGTCCTTTAGGAGAGGAGCCTTTTGCTTACTTGCAGTATTGGATTAACATGTAAGAAAAATAGAAACTTCGAACAACTCGGGCATGACGAAATCATGATTTGTTTTATATAATAACATTAAAATAATGTTTATAAAATGTTTATTTTAACCTATTTGTGTTGCTTGTGCAACCTTAATAAAAGGCAATTTTAGATTTAATTGTACAGAGATAATGTATGAAAATGATAAGAAGATTTTTTTTTTAAATAAAACACTTTATTTGGAAACCTCATAAATTATGATAAATCATAGGTTTTTCAAAGGGTTCTGTATCAATATTGGAGGCGCGGATATTACCTGTTTTTTCGCCATGATTGAACCTCTGACCTCTTGGGCATTGCTTCACGAACAGAACAAACTGTAGCACAAACAAATCCGGATGTGTACCTTGGACAAGCCACTGATCTTGGATCATGAATGCACAAATATAGGACACAAATTTGTTTGCTGCCCTCATTGAAATGGAAACAGAGCCTTCCACTAACATTTGTGAGCTTTACATCAGTGTAAGCTAGAGCTGGATGTTATGCTACTTCTATTTTTTATTGTTCCATTGACTGTTATTGAACCGGATCACCTGTCCTAAAGGGCCCTATTTACATTGATAAGGAAAGGTCGGAAGAAGCCATATCAAGATCAATAATAACGACCTACTATGATGTTACATCCACTAAATCACCTGCTCCTTTTCATGATCGACATATAGTTACACATCTACTTACCTGTACTCACCATGTCATGGAGTTGTTAGGTTAACTTAGTGGATGCAATCTTATTCGCATACAATGCAGTGAGGGTATTCCAAAGGATCGGGTCAAAGACAAGATCTACGAGAAGGCACAAGATGGCACCTTACTATGGGGTGTAAAACCACCTAATCTCAAACAGCGTTGCTTGGCAGATAGAAATATCTGCAGCCAAATCATAGTCGTCCCTAAAATATAATTCTTCACAAGGATATCGCTATCCACGCGGTCAAATGCCATGGTTATGCTTTGTAAGTAAGATCAAGCAAGGAGAAGATCTTTCATAGAGCAGAGAGTAAGCTATCCACAGAATTCTAAAGATTACTTCAATGCCCATTCCAAGGCCATAATACAAGTTAGCAGATAGACAAATTATACGAAACAAATTTTGTAAGTATCCTACCTAAAAAAGGCAATTTGATAGAGACATGTTATGCCTGGGAGTTGATTGTTCTAATATACACACAATGAATTGCGGTTTACCTTTTTTTCTGAATTACAATGAAACAGATCCAGGAAACAGGAAAGAACAAACTTACAGGCGGCACTAAACAAGCATTGACAAAGGCAATAAGTTGAAAAGAGGTACAATTAAGCATTACTGTTTTTGTATGTTTTACGTCCAGAGCACATAAAAGCAAGATTTGAAGCAGGGAACGCAAAAGTAAAACAAAGGAAGGCTGGAAACATTTTTTTAAATAAAATGTGCTTTTTCACCATGCACAGTTGTGTTCTAGTCATACTGTGCATTTGGCAGAGCGTATGTTTGAACGGAGTACAAAGGGTAATGTAGTCTGAAATACACTATTTCCTGTAACTATAGGGAAGTAAGTCAGCATTACATATAAAAACAATTATCCCAAACTTTATTTTTTAAGACCAACTGGGACATGTTTTCCCTTTGTTACTAATGAGTGCATTACCAGTTGTGTACATCCACACTAACAGTCTAACCACAATTTGATTTAATTACATGGGCTGGCCACATGCAAGATGGCAGGTGGTGGACACTGGGGCCCTGCAAAAAAGCTAAGAGCAAAACATCACTTTGATGCACGTGATGTGCATGTTTATTATTTATATTTGCATTGAAGAACTTTTGATGCAGCTAATCACACGTCATTGAGCACATTACCCCAGTCTTGCATTATCTCTCCTAACCAATTTCTCAATAATAAATCTCATCATTAAGTAACTGCATTACACAGGACCACCAGAGTAATCAGGGCTCATGGTGTAAAGCAGGAAATCAGGGGGTGAGAGTGGAGAGGCAGTCAACTCTAGGTAAGGGGAACAAATGAAGCCAAGCACGCTCACCCAAATCAGAATCATGCAATGCAAATTGTACCCTTCTTCTGTGGGTTAACATAGAATATTGATGTATTAAGCAAATACTACACAGCAAGCTAAGTAAGCTAGTGATGCAGCGGAATTATAATGCAATATTTTACCTGGTCCCATAATTTAATTTTCTTATTTGTTTATTTAACTATCTTATTTAGTTTGAGCTTTCCTTCATTTGGTCCCCCGATTGATCTTGCTCGTCGCATTGAAGGGTGAAGAAAATAGAGTGTCAACTGTTGGCTACCCACCAAGGACCATGAGTTGGTAACCAACTTACAAATTAGTGATCAAGTTCTAATACACCACCCTCAAAACCATGCTGTAAAGGTATAGGATGGCGCCTGGAAGTCCAAACCTCCTGAAGAAGTTTAGTCAGGCCAAAATCACACAGACTAGCAGTTCAATTACGGTTGTACAGAACAATAGCAATAAACCTTGCTGTTCTGAAAACAATCTATGACTATCTTTGCTATACATTAGAATCTAGATCTATTATGCACATTAGAATCTAGATCTATTATGCACATTATCACATTAGTGAATTTAAAAAACTCAGACATTTAAGGTTTCTATTAGTGTATTAAGCAGTAATAGAAATCAAGGCAATAATCAGCATTCAAAAGGTTCAGTCAATAGTCTCAGAATACAATTACAGATGTAGTGTAAAACTACACATTGAATAAGGAAGCAGTTTCCAAAGTTCATAGAGAAAGAACTCTAGAAAAAACAAGTTTAAGGGAAATCTCACAAGCCACTTGTAAAGGTATGGTTCGGTAACGGAATCCAAGGAAAGTCCGCTAGGCAAGGGGTTCCTGCCACCAACAAGGGCAGGAGAAAGTTTGCAAAGTTCTTTCAGTGGGCATTGAGTCTGGTCAGAGGCAAGACAAGAGAGAACTAGAAAGCTGGCAAGTCTGTCAGCATGAGTCCAAGAGGTAGACGAACCAAAAAGAACAGAAACCGCTCCGATCTGCCAAACAGCAAATCTGCCCATCCGCATCCCTCCAGGAAAGTAGTCAATAATATAGTTCAGCAAGTCTGGAGAAGACATTGACAGTCTCATCATTAATGTCAGGTACTCATGAAGTCATCATCCGCTCACAAGATGCAAAAGTGGCAACATTAGCATTCTTTCCCACACTGTTCATGGGAATCGGTCGTCCGTCTTGGGCACATAGTTTAGTCCACAAAGAACCATTCATTACTGAAGCTTCCTGTGTGCTAGTAGTAAGAGTTCATGTCACATGGTAGTATCCATATACAAATTGCAATATGTGTCAATTAATTTCAGAAAGCCGTGGAAAAGTACAAGAAAGATACATGAGTGTGGACTAAAGTAAGATTCCTTCTCATCCTCATGAGAAAGTACAGGCCTAAAGAAATAAAGTCAAGTTAATGCATTAAAGTCAGTATATGAAATATATATATATGCATATTAGATATAAGAAAGTGTGATTCAATTAATACATTAGTCAAGTAATCAATTGTAATAAATCATTTTATGAAAGCATTCTTTAGTGAATGTGGCCTACTATCACATTTTCAAAGTGTATACATGCAAACCATACCTATATTTTTATATACATTTTTCATTTTAGGAAATCAAAGTCTCTTTTGTTATAAAGAATAATTGTGGAAAATTCAGCCTTCTAACCCTTGGCACATAGATTTTGCATCAACTTTTCTAAGTCAATGGTGCATTCCTATGAGAAGAAAAGAAGACAGTTTCTTGAGCATTATACATTCATAGTCATCATAAGAATCCAAAAGATTGCAAATGAAACTCAATAATGCATCAATGATTAGTTGGCATATATTAATTTCTTATTAATTGCATAGGTGCAGAAAATACATTTTCAAGAATTTTGTATTTCAATATGGTTTAAAATCTTATACAAATTCAACTGTTAAGCAAGATAGACACACAGTATATGATATTCTTCTAATAATACAATCCTAGCACTTTTTTACAGTGGTTGTACTATACTTTTTCTTCCTTGATGTTTCTATAACGTTTGCAAGGTGCACATGCATTTTATATGCATTTTTCCTATCTCATATTCAGTTTATGTGTCCTGCAAAGAATAACTAGCTTTTAGGCTGGATCCCTAGAAAGGTAAATTACACTCTTATTTATGAGGAAGAACATAACATCTGAACCAATACAAATATTAAATATGTCGCAAACTGAAATGCATTTGAATAAACAGTGGCAAAGCACAATTTTCCTTTAAACACATCACTGCATTGGAAACACTAGTGGAAATGAAAGCAATTCTTTGCCCAGATGTAGAGTTGATCATTGAAACAACCAGACCACAGCAGAAGGTTTTCTTTTTAGATGAGAAGTAGCTTTATTCTTCAACAAGGAGACCCATGGCATAACAGATGCAACCAAAGCGCAAAGAAGAAGCCAACTCCCCATCACCTAGCAACATGACATATTAGCATTCTACACATTCAGAAATCTAAATTCTAGTGCCAGCAGAATTAAGGAAATGGAAAACATATCAATAACTTGAAAGCAGATACCAAAGTGTCTACCACACCAGAGTGGACAATACGAGACAAGCAAGTGAAGAATTTCTCAGTAAGCATTATTATCAAACTCAACAACATATGTGATGCAAATAACCCAATGAAACTGACATGCATTTGACAATGTCAGAGAAAGAAGTGATGGCAGGCAGTACTGCCAAGGAAGGTACCTTTTAATCATGAAAGAACGACATGAGGCTCAAGGTATCAGACAGCATAGTCTGGCTAAAAGCTACTAGAAACCACAAGCCAAACAATGTGGATGCTTTGAAACTTCCAGGAGTCCATACTCCTCTGACATTCTTTCCAAATACCAAGAGCAACACTCCCAATGAGAATTGATCCCAATTCCCATATTGGTCGTGACATCTGTTTGAACCAACGGGCCAAGATGCCTGATTGTTCACACCAAATGAAAAAGAAAAACAGCTTGCTACAGAATTACACATAGAGACCTTTGGTTGGGGACCTCAACCCCCAGAAGTCATCTAGACCATTTGGCTGCCAGATGGTGCGGCAGAGGCTGCCCCTCCCACCTGCTACTCATGCTATAAACTGAATGACTCATTCCTGCTGTGCGGGATGTAAAGACCTATGGTTGGATACTCCAAGCTCCAGACATTTTCTGGACCATTTTGCCTAGTTGGAGGGGACAAATGAGGCGGGCCCTTCCCACCTGCTACTCGCGCTAAAAAAGTGCATAACTCATTCCCAATGCGCAGGACATGCCTGGGCAAAGCCCGGCTCAAGGGTGGGCCCATATTTGCCCATCATCAGCCTGAAGAGACTGGGCTGACATCATAGGCTCTTACTGATGAAACCCTTTTGAATATTGAAGGGAAAACTCAAACTAAGGATACACATAATAACAAAGAAGGTTCCTTGCTTGACCTTATTTTAAACATTGAGAGAAGTCGAAGACTCCATGATCACCAAATCAATACACTTGATCTGGAGTATTTGCCATTGCTACTCGGTGAAACGATGAGCCATCTTAGGAGAAAAACACCACATAACTCAACAAGCTGAGCATAATTGTACCAAATTAATACCATCTGATGGAAAATAAGTTGTGATTTAGTGACCTCATGTAAGAAATGGTTACTGGTTAACTGGGGTGTGAGGAAAGTGTTGGATAGAGGAGGGGTAAAAATTACTATTCCCACTCCAGTGAGTGCAACAGAAGAAAAAGTGTTAGATAGCGGAGGGGTAAAAATTACTATTCCAACTCCAGAGAGTGTAACAGTAGGGAAAGTGTTGGATAGCGGAGGGGTAACAATTACTATTCCCACTCCAGTGAGTGTAACAGCAGGGAAAGTGTTGGATAGCGGAGGGGTGAAAATGACTATTCCCACTTCAGTGAGTGCAACAGTAGGGAAAGAGTTGGATAGCAGAGGGGTAGAAATTACTATTCCCACTCCAGTGAGTGCAACAGCAGGGAAAGTGTTGGATAGCGGAGGGGTAAAAATTACTATTCCCACTCCAGTGAGTGCAACAGTAGGGAAAGTGTTGGATAGCGGAGGGGTAAAAATTATTAATCCAACTCCAGTGAGTGCAACAGTAGAGAAAGTGTTGGATAGCGGAGGGGTAAAAATTACTATTCCCACTCCAGTAAGTGCAACAGTAGGGAAAGTGTTGGACAGCGGAGGGGTAAAAATTACTTTTCCCACTCCAGTGAGTGCAAAAGTAGGGAAAGTGTTGGATAGCGGAGGTGTGCAAATTACTCTTCCCACTCCAGTGAGTGCAACAGTAGGGAAAGTGTTGGACAGCAGAGGGGTACAAATTACTATTCCCACTCCAGTGAGGGCAACAGTAGGGAAAGTGTTGGATAGCGGAGGGGTAAAAATTACTATTCCCACTCCAGTGAGTGAAACAGTAGAGAAAGGGTTGTATAGTGGCGGTATAAAATTTACTATTGTAAAAGTAGGGAAAGTGTTGGATAGCGGAGGGGTAAAAATTACTATTCCCACTCCAGTGAGTGCAACAGTAGGGAAAGTGTTGGATTGCAGAGGAGTAACAATTAATATTCTCACTCCAGTCAGTTCAAAATTAAAAGCAACCAAAATTTTAACAACTATAAAAATATTTAAAAAACAAAATAAATTAAAAAATATCTAAATCTGTTAAAAATTCAAATAAAAATATATTTAATATTACATTTAAAAAAACATATTATAATGTTAAATACATATAACAAACACGTACAAATATTATATTAAAAAAATAAAAAATAATTTCCAAACAAATAAATAATTTTAATTTAAAATTATTTAGAAACAAAAACATTCATTATTACATAAAGTTACTTTTTTTTATTTCCTACCCTATTAGACCAAATAATTCACAACCCACATCTAAATTTAAAGAAAGGTACGTCCTCAACTAACATAATTAATTACCTATTAAAGAAATATTATTGATTAAAAAACAAATTAAAACTCATAAAAATTATTTAACTTACCACACTTTAAGGCCCATTACGATACCGGGCGTAAAAAAATCCGCCACCCATGAAAGCGGCAAAAATACGCCCGCCTAAACCTTCTGAATACCGACCCAGCAATTATGATGCCTCGAACCGAAAACCGCCAGCGGCGGAAAAAACACACAAAATACCGCCCGCCCATTCCCGAGTCGGAGTCAAACCGCCCGCCACGGACGGAAAGATGCACGACAACACAAAACCGCCCGCCCTCACGGTCGAGACACCGCACGCGAAATTACGATCGCACCGACATGAGCGCGGAAAAACAACAAATACACCGCCCGCCAGCGTAAACAACACTGAAGAAAATGGACACGGCAGAAGCCATGGTGGCCACGTCCCTGCACAGAAACAGCCCCGGACTCAAACAAACACACACAACATGGCAAACAAGTCCACACAGCAACCCACGCACAAATACACAGACAAAGTACACATCCCGAAAACACACCACCCCTAGACAAACAAATAAACCACAAAGCCCAGAACACAGGCCACAACACACCTGAAAACAACAGACCATCAGGACACACCCAAACAGGTAAGTACAAAAGCAGCCCCTCCACAGACCACAACCCCATGCAACATTGCAAAGCAGAGAGGAGAGGAGAGGACACAGTGACACAGCAAGGACAGCAGCACACCACAGATACGCACACATCACACCCACCACCACCACCACCATCTCCAAACACCGGCACCACAAACCCCCTGCACATTACACATCACACACCGCACCAGCACCACAAACACCATGGCATCACACAGAATGCCCAAGTTCACTTCCACTGAGCTGACGGTCATGGTCGACGAGATCATGAAGGTGCACACACAAATCTATGGCAACCAGGTCCAGCACACACCACTAGCCACCAGAAACAGAATGTGGAACAGAATTGTAGACCAGGTCAATGCAGTCGGGACCGTACCCAGAAACAGAGGAGAGATAAACAAATGGTGGAACGACATCAAAAGCCTGGTCAAGAAGAAGGAGAGCAAAAACCGAGAGCTGGCTGCCACGACTGGCGGAGGGAATCCCGCGCATTACAAGACCTTCAAAGCGTGGGAGGAGAAGGTGCGAGTCATCATCCATCCGGAGATCCTCACCGGATTACCAGGGGGAGTGGAGGCTGGTAAGTACAAACAAATGTATACCAGCACACCGCTATGTACTCACATGCACTACCACCATGCCATAGCTCCGAGGGACAAACACCCCCATGTCCAGTACACAACACATTACTCACACATGCAACAGGCACCACCACACACACAGCCCAAACATATCAACTAACAAAACCATGGGGGCATGTGTACACCCAGCCAGCCATGTAACTACCAACAGGTCCCCTAGTACTCCAGAAGCGCCACAACGAGCACCCCCACACCCATGTGGCAGCCGTAGCTGCACCAACCGACAAGTAACAGGTAAGTAGCCGCAACACAGAGGCAGTGGGTGGGAGGGGGACAGCTGAAGTACAACACCCACCAGGCCCCTAGTCCTACAGCACAGCAAGGCGGAGCACCCCCACACCCATGTGGCAGCCGTAGCTGCACCAACCGACAAGTAACAGGTAAGTAGCCGCAACACAGAGGCAGTGGGTGGGAGGGGGGACAGCTGAAGTACAACACCCACCAGGCCCCTAGTCCTACAGCACAGCAAGGCGGAGCACCCCCACACCCATGTGGCAGCTGTAGCTGCACCAACCGACAAGTAACAGGTAAGTAGCCGCAACACAGAGGCAGTGGGTGGGAGGGGGACAGCTGAAGTACAACACCCACCAGGCCCCTAGTCCTACAGCACAGCAAGGCGGAGCACCCCCACACCCATGTGGCAGCCGTAGCTGCACCAACCGACAAGTAACAGGTAAGTAGCCGCAACACAGAGGCAGTGGGTGGGAGGGGGGACAGCTGAAGTACAACACCCACCAGGCCCCTAGTCCTACAGCACAGCAAGGCGGAGCACCCCCCACACCCATGTGGCAGCTGTAGCTGCACCAACCGACAAGTAACAGGTAAGTAGCCGCAACACAGAGGCAGTGGGTGGGAGGGGGGACAGCTGAAGTACAACACCCACCAGGCCCCTAGTCCTACAGCACAGCAAGGCGGAGCACCCCCACACCCATGTGGCAGCCGTAGCTGCACCAACCGACAAGTAACAGGTAAGTAGCAGCAACACAAAGCGCAGTGGGTGGGAGGGGGACATCTGAAGTACAACACACACCAGGCCCCTAGTCCCACAGCACAGCAAGGAGGAGCACAGCCCACACCCCACACCCACGTAGCAGCCACTGCAGTGCACACCGGCAGCCGACAGGTAGACATCCCGCCCCAGGACAAACGGTGTCAGTGGGTGTCCAGCCATCACCACGACCCATAACACCGCCCCCACCCCCACAGACCTGCAACATGGAGCACCCCCCGCCCATAACCATGTTGCATCCAGTCCAGTGCACGCTCAAAAACAACCTGCAGGTGGGAAACTGGACAGGGCGGGGTGACTGGAGGCATGAGGACTGAATTACGACTAACACATGGAACATGTCAAGTGGCAGAGGAACACGCAGCACTGCTCCCTGCCACAACCATGTGAACAATGTGCACACGGACATGAACCACAGAGTCACACCCCACATGACCCATCACAGACACAGCAACACCCAAGGAGCCACGTCTGCATGCACAAGTCACACTGATTACAGAACCACACGGCAGGCACAGTGCAACCCATTACACACAACTGCAACACCATCGAAGTCCTGTCCATGTAGCCCCCACTGCCTGTCAAGCACACATCCCACAACTATGCCCATGTAAGACATACCACACTAGACGCAACAGCGTGGAACAACATAAATGCACACGAACACCACTGGACCCATCAAACACACAGACACACAATGCACATACAACATACCATCCATCTCATCCGTCAGCCCCAGTCACATGAAAGGTATGTCATCCGAACAGCTGGTCCACATACAGTAGTCACGCAAAGAAACATGCCCATGATAAATCATGTGCCAGTAGTGAATGAAGCGCACGTCACACTGTGAGCAACTACACACATAACATGGGCCACACACCCCCGAGCACTGCAGTGATGCACATGGCACAGGGCAGCACGCACACCAAGGAATTGGACCATCTGCAATACGTCGTGTGGCACACAACCATCACTCACTCATAACAATGCGTCCAATTACATGGCCAGAAATCACAACAGACAGCAAATATGCAGGGTATGTCAGACATACACACACCTCAGACCATGCACTGTCATGTTGCCACAACACATGTCACGTTCTGCACCCATGGCACACAGTATGTACCCCCAAAGCATAGTTCATCTCAAATGCATTTCAGGGGGCTGACCCCCATTATGCCATCTGCGTTTCTAAGCGTTCCATATGAACCCCCAAAGCATAGTTCATCTCAAATGCGTTTCAGGGGCCCGACCCCCATTTTGCCATCTGCGTTTCGAAGCGTTACATTTGAACCCCAAGAGCATAGTACAAACCAACCTCCACGATGGGTCTGGAGTCCGCATACACCAGAGCCACAAAAAGCAGGAGCACAGCAACACACCCATCGGCATTGCCAATCCGTCCCATGCCACATGTCCACAGCACACAGTCCCATTGGCATGCCCACACAACAACAAATAGCACAGCCACACACACGGCTCCGGGAAACCTGTGCACGACTGTGCACGAACTGTGGATGTCAGACAACCTATACATACTTTGTCATGTGCAACACAATAACATATCTCATTCCCCCCACAGGTGACGAACTGCTGGATGCTGGAGATGGAGACAGCAGCCAGCACAGCCAGCCTGCAAGCCCCCAACAAGGACTCACGGATGTGGAGGATCTGTCCTCCTCTTCGGACACGGACCACCCAGCAGGCCCATCTGGTGTGGCAGGGCCCAACCGCACCCCAGGCACCCTCCTACCCACCAACCCATCATCCAGGGCTGATGACCACTCACAGCCCCCTGCTGCCACTGTCGTGGCGGCCACTACCACTGTTGTGGCGGCCACTCCCACTGCCGCAACCACCACCATCGCCGCAACAACCACCACCGCCGCGACCACCACCACGTCATCACTGGCCCCAGCCCCAGCGCAAGTGGTGGTCCGGCCGACTGGGTCCACCCTGGGAGCCACAGCGAGGACCGTGGTGAGCAATGTGGCTAGTGGGCAGGCCGGTGGCAGCAGTACTGGTGGGAGGAGCAGGGTCAGGCCAACGCCAGCCTCCCCTGGGAGCCATGCCCTGCCTCAAATGGCCAGAGTCCTTGGGGCCTATGAAGAGGCCCAAGGACAATGGGCCAGGTCTGCTTCCGACACGCGGGAGGTCCTGGGGGTGTTGAGGTCCATGGACGCCCATATGGGCCAATTCGTGTCCCGTATGGACCAACTCGTGGACCTCATGGGCCAGCTGGTGGTGGCGGTGAGGTCACAGGCAAGGCCAGCAACACCACCTCCGCCACCACCTGCTAGGGCGCAGGGTCGGGCAGCAGTGTCCAGTTCCCCTGCGTCCACAGCCAGTGAGCACACCTCACCCACCACCAGCAGGTCGCCACCACACCCCCCCCTCCCAAACATGGAAGGGGCCGTCCGAAGTGGAAACAGATGTCCCGGGAGGACTTTGCACGCTCCAGACGCAAGTGAGGCAGCCAGCCAGCCTTCCTTGACCACCCACTGCATTGACTTGGACTACGATCCCACCCCACACAGCCATCAGAATGGCATGTGTCTGTTGGACTAGGGACATAGAACTAGTGGGTACACCCTGAGCATCACGCAGCCATGGCCGACAGCTCATTGTCACTGCACGCAACACTCATGTCATCACCTTGCACACAATGACATGTCACAGTTGAAAATAAATGCACCTTTTACACAAACTGCTGTCTGTGCACTGTGTTTATTGAACGATGATCAACCGCCACCTTGAGCAGAAAAGCATCGGATGTGTGGCATGGCGATGGGACAGGAGGGGCTGTAGGGACCTAGGGGGGAAGACAGAACAGGAGCACATTCAATGAGTGTGTCACACACCCATCACACAGTACATGTCAACAACTACAAGCAATGTACACACATCGCACAGAGCAATAGGGCACAATGCCACAGCCACCGTCAGTGGCATACAAACCTGGACATGGACCATTGACACACAGCACACAGTGAACAAAAGGCCTCCGTGACACAGCACACAGACACCTGCACAACTACAGCCACATCAGCCGTCGTACATGGACACTCACCGTCAAGTGAAGTAGCGGGCGATGAGCTGCTGACGGACATTCACAGCTTCCTCCTCTCCGCTGTCTTCCTCACTCGAGCTGTCCTGGTCTGCAGGCTGGGGCCCTGGTTGATCTCCGTCATCCACAATTAGGGGGATCTGCTTTCGAATAGCCAGATTGTGCAGCATGCAGCAAGCCACCACTATCTGGCACACCTTCTGTGGGGAGTACGCCAGCGCACCCCCGGTGCGGTCCAGGCATCTGAACCTGGACTTGAGGAGGCCAAAGGTACGCTCGACCACACGTCTGGTCCTCCCATGTGCCTCATTGTAGCGGTCATCTGCTGGGGTCCGAGGATTTCGTAATGGACTGAGCAGCCAGGGCCCATTCGGGTAAGCCGAGTCACCTGGGCGTGAGGGACACAGAGAACCGTTGCAATTCAAACAGGACAGTAGACAGCATCCTTAAGCCAGCACGCTACACAACTCCACATACTCACCGACAATCCAGCCACGGTCCTGTTGCAGATTGGTCATCAGTCGTGGTAATATGCTGTTGCGCATGATGTGCGCGTCATGGGCCGAGCCTGGGAACTTTGCACACACGTGGGAAATGACCATGTCCGCAAGGCACACCACTTGCACATTCAGGGAGTGCGTGTGCTTCCGGTTGCGGAAGAGCTGCTCAGTGGCCTGTGGTGGGACAAGGCCAACATGGGTGCAATCTATGGCACCAACGACGTGTGGGATCCGTCCAAGGGCATAGAATGCACCCTTCACTGCCGCCAACTCACGTGCCCTGGGGAATCGGATGTACCTGTTCCTGTACAGCATCATGGCTGCCAGTACATCCCTCAGCACCATGCTGAACATGGGCTGGGACATCCCACCTCCACTGCCCACTGTGTGCTGGAATGACCCAGTGGCGAAAAAATGCAGTGCAGCCATCACCTTAGCCGTGGGGGTGAATGCTGTCGGATACACCCTGCGAGGACGGAGGTGGGGATCCAACATGGCACATAGTCGATGCAGGGTTGGTCGGTCCAGACGAAATTTCCGGATGACCTCAGAATCCTCCATGTCCGCCAACAATTGGTAAGGGCGGTAAATGTTTGGTCTCCGCCTAGGAAAGATGGAAGTGGACACATGTCAAAGCAACACGCCACATGGCATATTCACATACACATAACTGATATGACAGAGCAAGAACATGAGTCACAGAACAGCTGTCATGCAGGGACAGCACAGCCACAATACACTTACACAGGTCTCCCACCAATAGCAATGGGCAGTGACACAAACCATTGCTATGTGCATGCACATGGGGATCCAGGCCTCAATGACCTGTGAGGCGTGCTGATGGGGACTGACTGCATATCCGGCAAGCGGCAACACCACGGCAACATGACTGGCTGCTGTGCATCACACTGCTTCCGAGGCTGGATGAGTATGGCACACACCAACGACGATGTGGGCACAGGCTGAGCGGCCAAGACAAGTGGGACCTGTGGCACGAGGGGATATGAGACAGTCATTGGTGTCACCACTGCACCCTATGTGCAGCACTGTACGGATCACACCTCCAGAAGCATTGTCAGGTGTACACATTGACAGCCCCATGCCAACACGGCTGTGTGCTTGCAAATACACATCACATGTGACACGTAACCTTGCACGTGCCAAGTGGCAGATGTACATAGTGAGAGATGACATGCGTGTGCATATGCGTATACCATGCACCCATGCCAATGTGCAGATGATGACATGCTAACAGACATGTGGGGGCCGGCCACTGGCCGTCCCTGCCTATGCACACGGCATGTTGTGGCCCCGTCCATTGTGCACCTGCACCCACACGCACATCATGGCCACACCTGCAGATGCAGTGCGCACATCATACTGTGTGGTGCACATGGCATCAGCGGACTGTCACCAACATGGGCCAGGCCATTACGGCCAACTCCGATGACCCTCGCGGTTGCACCCTGCGTGTTCCACTATGGAGGTAGGCGTCCCGGGCCAGCTGGGTGCAGGCCAACGTCTGCAATTGCCAATGCAGGTCTCAGTGCACTTGTTGCTCGTGTGAATGTCAGGCTGGGCCATGCTGCCCCTCTCAGTCCCAGCAAGCCTGGCCTGCACATTGACTGCACAATGCCAGTAGGTGACAGCACCGACTGCCTAGTGGGTTGCATGTGTCTCCTGTTCAGGACCCTCCAGATGGGCGCTAACTCAGTACTGACTATTGGACACACCATGTCTCGTGATAGGGATGTGTGTGTGGGATGGTGGCACTGAATGTGACCTCCTTTGCGTGGTGGGCCATGCACAGGGCGAGTACGTCGATGATTGCGCAGTGTTGGTCACAGTGGGTGCACCCACACAGATGTGTTGCCCTATGTTCATTTTCTATGTCCGCATGATAATGGACTGTAGATGTGGGCAGACTACACATTGGTCGATGTGCTGTCAATTTGAATGTGCCTTCACACCAGGCACAGCTGCCCCTGCACATGTGACCCCTGCTGCACTCGCTGCTGGGTCTGTGGAGCTGATGCACCATCTGTGCGTGGGGCGGACAGCTCTCCTCACTTCCGTCATTGCGCATGTCATCACTTGGCCGCAGGTGACATGGATCATGGAGGGCCCACATGTACGCGTGGGTGGCCTCAACAAGTGTGTCCAATGGTTGTCACCCCCAGTCAGTGCTTCGAATGTGAATGATGTTGTGCTGGTGCTAATTTCAATGTGGTGGGTGGGCGGGGCTAGGTGCGGGCTTACATGCAGGACATGGGAGGGTGATCGGATTAGCGACTAGTTGCAATACACACGGGGCACGTCTTTTCCTGTCAACATCAGGGTCATTCCTTGAACTCACTGACAGTAATACAGTCGTCTTTGTCCCTGTCCTCATGGCCTCCCCTCGCTCCCCCATTATGCATTTGCACCTGTGGGGCTAGCGCATGCAGATGCAGCCCCAGGCTCGCCCCGGAGAGGCCAAGGAGTGTATGTGTGGGTCCAGTTGAACGAGTGGTCTGTCTCACGGCATGATGTGTGGCGGGACGCCGTCCACCTGCGTGGTGCCCCGACTCGAGACCCGGGCAACATAGACAATGCATTGCAGTCTCCGCAGTCCGGATACACCACCTGCGACACACAGAGGCTGTAGCTGCCCTAGCGGCCCATGCCGCGTCCATCTGGGGCTGATGGACCCACACATTCACTCTTTTGCCTCACTGGGGCGGGCTCGGAGGTGCTTGCGCACGCGCTGGCTTCTCTGTTGCAACGGCATGTGACGTGTGTGGGGATGTAGGCAATGGGTGGGATGGTGCGAGCCACCTTCCGTGACGTCACTCCTGCTCGTGATGTGTGCGTCCCCCAATACTTCCATATGACTTGAGCCATGCTACACATTGAGGATGTTTTGCCTGCGTGATGTGTCCCGGAGAAGCGCGCCGAGTCCTCTCCCCCACCATGCTCCACTGCCATCCCGTGCCCTGGATTGCCTGTGCAGGTTGACAATGTTGGGGATACACCTGGTCGGCAGGGGCTGTGTGTGCCTTGTCAAGGGCCTGGCGGGCGCACAACAGGATCCAGCTTGTCCACAGAGGGTGGGCTGACGTGTACGCCTGATACCGCATTGTTCGTGTGCCCGGCTGCTGTGCACACACGTGTTCACATCCCCCCCGACGGGTGGCCTTTAACATTGCCCAGGGAAGCGGTAATGTGCAGTTCCGGACCCCTCCCGACACAGCGTGTTTCAACTTTGCATGTGCGCATCTACCCGTCACACCCACCCACCTGAGCGAAGCGTCACTCCCGCTTCACACGACACATGTGTGTCTTCCACAGTTGTGCTACTCATTTGCGTTGACATCGAATGACAGTGGACTACATAGTCATGTCACGACTGCCGTGTACATCACACACTCTCATCATCTCACATTCGTACTTGTGAAAGGAATCAGCAGAGACAGTTTCTTTCTTCAAACCATGTATTGTGACTTATGTCCTCTGTGATGCAGTATAGTGGACACTACTGGCAGCGGTATGCATGTGGAGGATATACTGAGCATGATTACACATAGCTAAGGGTGTAGGGGTACATGTGATTAGCTGTTGCATGTGGGATGTGGGCTTCAGAGTTACATCTGCTTGGCCGTTGCTGTGCTAATGTTCATTTGCAAGTAGCTGCGGTGCTGCGGACTTTGACACAGACGGTATACATTTAGCCTACCAGACCGCTTGGCATCATGGGCACAGTCCATCTCAGTTCCATGTGACAGGTGTGCTGCTGTTGTTACTCATGCACGCGTGCGTGTGAGTTGACATCAGGGCATGGGCTTACGTGCATGCAACGGCGTCCCACTTGTTGTTGCCATATGGTGGATACTGGACATGTCACAGTCACTGGGGTCGTGTTGTTGTTGTATGCACTTGTCGTCCATGCAAAGGTCCTGTTACGGGATTTCCGGGGAGGGGAGAAGGGGTGCAGCTCTCACATACTCCAGCCGGGCGATTCCTGTCCACTGTGCGGTGCATATGTCCATGGGCGCAGGATCCATGTCATGGCATAGTTGTACGTGCAGTTCTGTCCATGTGGGTGCGATACACATATCCCATGCCACTGCCTCCCCCGATACATGCAGAGTTCCTGGATGTGATGGGGAACGGAGTGCATGTCCCGGACACATCCGATGTCATGGCAGTGTCGTTGATGGTGTGGTATCAGTTGCAGGTCGTTTGGTATGGCTGTTGTGGTGGTTACTGGCCAGTCCGTGCGGAAGCTAAGCATGGGTACAGTGTCGGACATCATGGCTCAATTGGGGGATTGCGTCGGGGTCCTACGAATTGACAGGTTGACAGGTATGCGATGGCTTCCTGCAGGGCTTCCATTTCATTGGTGGTATACATGTTTGCCAGCCAATGTAGCGGATGGTGGCTGTCACGGTGTTGTTCGTAAGTTGTCCCTTGTAGGAGCATGATGGGGCATGCTGGGTGACATTCGATGTAGCTGTGATCCATGATCCGTCGTGTGGAGGCACAGTGGTCCCATTGCAGTGTGGGTCCGATGTTCGCCACATACGCCATGCCCCCATAGGCTGAACAGACCCTGTCGTGTGCGTCCAGAGGGTGGAATAGTGGTAGCAGGTCCGCCCTTGGACATGCCGGGTTGGAGAGGCACAACTCCACAGGATGGTGGAAGGGACACCTCCGACAGTAGAAGACGGGTATGACGCAGCTGAACAATGCGATGCGGTAAGTCAGTCGGTAACTTACGTTCAGCAGGGATAGGGGTTCGCATCCCATTAGCTGTATCAGGTTGTGTTTGTACAGCTTGACCTGTTTGGCGTAGTTGGGTAGGTGTGTTGTAGGTGCCATTTTGCTGCGGGGCGATGTGGTGGCGTGCTCCGGCTGTGTGTGCAGTCTGCAGTGTGCAAGCTCCGAGGTTGCTGTGAGGTCTGTGATGGTCGTAGGGGGCAGGACTTGTGTTCTGTTAGCTTGTGCGGAGGACACGGGCCCTCATCCCACGTGCTTCTCTGAATGTTCAAGGTCAGTGGTGTGTGACTCCTTCCAGATAACTTGCATGGGAACGGCATGGGGGAGTTTTATATTTTTCTTTCCCGTTCGGTATGTTCTTAGGTGATATGCGCTATCTGCCCTGTGGTCGGTTTCCTCTGCATGCCTGTGTTGGTCTTTTTTGGGACAATGGCTGTATTCTCCGGCTTGTTTAGTCGGGATGTGGTTTCGGAGTTGGAATGGAAGGTCATTCAGTGCTGTCTGCTCTCCCGTGTGTGGGCGGCAGGCTGTGTTTCCGCTATGCGTTGGGCCTTGTGTGTGGGTGTCATTCTTGGGTCCACCTGTTGTCGGTCCCCGGGCTCTTTGGTGTTCCGTTTTGTATGTCTGGTTCATGGGTGCAGGGTGGTATGGGTGTTTCTGTGTGGTACTGGCGTACCTCTTCCCGACGGGGCCCATGTTCTACTGGGTGGTGTTGCCGCCGCTGTGTGCTTCGCCATGTTTGTCACACAGGGGTGTGTCCTGATGTTGCGTGACTTCACTGACATGTGGGCGTCGGTTGTGTGACGTTGGGTGTTGTCCGTGAATTGGGCGTTGGGGACATGACTGTGGCAGGCCTGTCACGTGTCATGTGCGTTCTGGGTGTGGCTGGTGTGTGTGGTGCTTGGTTGTGTCCCTGTGTTGTTTGTGTGCGACGCATACATGGCGTTATGGTTGGGCGCTGAGTTGTGCGCATGTGTGGCTGCGTCATCGCCGCTGTGCTGCGGTGCCGTGACGGGGTCGTTAGTTCCTGGTCCCAGGTGGTGTGCCCATGATAGTTGCGAGATGTTGCACTTTGCCCTGTGTTACATTTGTGGGTGCAGTGGTGGATGTGTCTTGTCCACGCAGGGGTGTTGGGGGGGTGCCATGTCCTCCTTTTCCGCACTTGCACTGTGTGCGCTGTTTGCGTGCCCTTGTTGTGTGTGTGCCTACCTGCGTCTCCGCGGTACGTTGCCTCCTTGGTGGTGCATCAGGTATAGCATGGGGAGGGCCTGCAGTGCTGGATTCATGCTCGGGGGGTCGCCTCTTCGGTGTCTGTGCTCGGCGTTCGGGTTTCCGCCTCACTTTCACGTGCGGTGTCTCTTAGCCGTGGGAGCTGTTTGTTTGCGGCATCGTAATTTGTACGCCGGGCGGTACGTGATTTCGTCTGGCGGTGTGTCTCCATTGGGCTGCGCCGCTACGTGAGTGGGCGCACTTTGATGGCGGACGGCGTCGCTGGCTTGCCGGCGGTGTTTGGCTGCCTTTTCACATCGTAATTTGGCGGGCGTGTGGGCTGCGGCATGCGGGCGGTAACTGGTGGTTTTTGCATTCGCCAGCACGGCGGTGGTGCTTCCGCCCGCCATCCTAATGGGCCCCTTTATCCCTACAATCCCCACAACTCACAGCTAAAATTAATCTGTAAAAAAATTAATTACACAACTAAAACTTATGTTCAATTAAAAAACTAATTGTATTTAACAACTAATTATAAAGTAAGTAAAACTAATTTACTCCCCACACTGTACCCCATAACAATAAAACCCACACACAAAAAAATATAAACAAATACCCTAATTAAATATAAATTAATTAATGAATATTAATGTTCAACTCATTTTTAATTAATTATACAAAAATTACGTCCCACCCTTTACCCCTATAAACCCCACAATCCACACCTAAACTCAATTACACAAATTTCATATTTAATTTTTAATGAATTAATTATTATTAATTAACAACTAATTATTAATTAATTAAACATAAATTACTTCCCACCCTTTGCCCCATAAACCTCACAACCCACACCTAAAAATAATCACACAATTACCATAATTAATTATTAATTAATTAGTTAATATAAGTTAACAACTAATTATTAATTGATTAAACATAAATTACTTCCCACCCTTTACCCCTATAAAACCCCCAACCTGCACCTAAAATTAATTACACAATTTCCATAATAAATTTTCTATCAATTAATTAATAATAATTAAGAACTAATTATTAATTAATTAAAAATAAATTACTTCCCACCCTTTACCCCATAAACCCCACAACCCACACCTAAAAAAATCACACAATTACCATAATTAATTATCAATTAATTAGTTAATATAAGTCAAAAACTAATTATTAATTAATTAAACATAAATTACTTTCCACCCTTTACCCCTATAAATCCCACAACCTGCACCTAAAATTACTAAAACAATTTCCATAATTAATTTTCAATCAATGAATTAATATTAATTAACAACTAATTATTAATTAATCAAAAATAAATTACTTCCTACCCTTTACCCCTATAAACCCCACAACCCGCACCTAAAACAAATTACACAATTGCCATAATTAATTATCAATTAATTAATTAATATTAATAAATAACCAATTAATAATGAATTAAAAATAAATTACTTCCCACAATTAACGCTGTAAAATCTAAATCAAATAAATAAAAAAACAATCAATAATTTATTATAATTAAATTACTTCCCACCCTATTCCCCTATAAACCCACAACCCACTACGGAATTAAAAAATGCAAAATTTAATTAAAATAAAATTCATAACTATTAAAAATTTAACACATATATTAAAAAACATAAACAATACTTATACAAAAAAACATACATCACATACATTTAAAATATAAACTAAAATACATAACACTAATTAAAAAATCGATATTTTAAACATCTATATTTTTGCAAACAATAATGACTTCTATATTTTTAAAAACAATATTTCTTACCTTAAATTTGATATTCTTGACCACAATATTCTTGCTGTCGATATTTCTGAATCACAATATTTCCAACTCGATATTTGTGTAAGTCGACATTTCCAACTCGATATTCTGTCTCAGCACCGTGCTCAACACGCTGGTAACTTGGCCCAGAGCAGTCAGGCTTAACTTAGAGGAAATGTGTAAAGTATTTTTGCAACACTTCAAATAGTAAAACAGTGAAAACGCCACATAAAAGATCCCACATCAGGTTAGAAAAGCAGAGCAGAATTTAATAAATAAAACAAGATCAAAATGACAAAAATCGAATCCGTAGAACTGGAGTTATGAAGTTTTAAAGAATAAACTGCAATATAGTGCCTAATAGCTTTAAGCACCAATTAAGGCTATCGGGTCATGCTGGACTGGGTCAAAGTCAAAAGTTTAGGCCAACCGTGATGGAGCGTGGATCGGATACAGTCCCAGATTAGTTCTGCTGAAGTTTTATCTTCTCAAGTTTTGTGCCAAGAGTCCCATTTGCATTGGAGAGGGTCACCAGGAGCAATGACAGAGTCACAGGCTGCCATTAGCATGGCACGAAGAGCAGGCAGGGTGTTGTAGGCAGGCAGGCTGTAGCTTCATGTTGGCGGTCCTTCATGTGCTGCCAAAGCTGCTGTGCAAAAAGAAGGGCTGCTGGCAGCTCGTGCTGATTGTTCGAGCGAGCAGCACGGTTCCGGCGTGAACAGGCCAGTTTGGGTCATGAAGAGCCCAAAAGATTGATTTCAAGAGCTCGAGAGCCACACCAAGTGTCCAGGACCTAAGAGGCACCACCTGGGGGTCAGGAACTCGCTGAAGACGGGTTCTGGAGCTGTTCGGGAGCCTTCTATGTTCCTGAAGCTCGGTTCAGGAGGATAGCACACTAGCCTTTTGAGCCACTCTAGGGTCCTGGGTTTAAGATGAAGTTACAGGTCTAATTCTTCTTCCCCAGGCAAGAGAGCAGCATGCAGCAGTTTCTTTAGAGCAGCAGTCCGGCAGTTTTTTACCACTAGGGAAAAGCTGGTCTTAAAAATGACACCAGCACACTGGTATAAATGCGGAACAGACCCAAATCACTTTGGCAAGCTCAACTAAACCATGGATCTACTGCTATTGCAGCTCGGAGCACCAAGGAGACCACCACCACCACCACAGAGGCAGCGCAGGAGAAGGGATTGGACATACCACCAGAGAATATATCCCACACCTGTGAAATTGAGAAATATGGGCATATATTCACCTCACTGGATCAACTCAACTACGCTGCATTACATCACACATATACATGCATCACATCCAAACATGCACAACATGTATACGTTTTTGGTGCAGAAACCACTGCAGCAGTCATCCAACATGCCAGACTGTGCAGCAAGGTACCCCCTCATGCACAAACTAAAACCCCCATGATAGCCAACAATACAGTTTTCAGGAAAATAATGTGACTGTCATGGAGATATGCTGCACTGCTTCTCCCTGCACAGACACAGCCATGGACACTGACTCATGTGGAAGATATAGCCTACCCTCTCCCCAAGACGTTTGGCACTGTAGTGTACACAATCTACCTGTCGTATTGTACTGTGCAGCATTACCACATTTCTATTAACATTTGTGTAGTGTCACCATAGTGGACTCTGTGCACTGCCATGTGTATACTACTATGTCCCATACTCACATACACCTACTAACCTTCCCATGGCTGAACACATAAAAACATGTTTGCTACGATTGTCAACACAAAATATGTGTGACAGAAGTAAGACACATCACCAGCTACTGTTTCCTCAATGGTTCTAGCCTTTTCCCTAGTTCCCATTGCATGTTTGCGGTAATCTGAGATATATCTGATCTTATCTCAAAGCTTACTCCATCCACCCTAAGATATTTCAATTTTAAAGCTTTTGATATAAAATCTTCCTTCATTTTATAAGTTTGAAAGTTAACTAAGATCTTCCTGGGCTTCGTTCTTTTGGGGTTTAGCCTGTAGGGGTCTCTATTCCTCCCTTGAATATCATTAATGATATCCTGTTTCGGGCAGTCATCTTGAGTCCCTAATTTAATCAATCTTGCAACAAACGTTTTTAGATTTTTGCCTTCTGCCCCTTCTGGAATTTTCAGCAGACGCAGGTTGTTTCTTTTCTGATTATTCTTCAGGACTCCAGCTTTTCTTGCATTCCCTCTCCACTTTATTAGCAAGAGTCTTATGCCTTCCTTATTCACAGCAGCTTGAAGCGCTAACTCCTTAACTCAGATTTCAACTCCTGGGTCCTGTCTGCTAGATCATCAAACTTTTTTTCCAGCTTATCACAGGCCGTTCTTATATCCTTCTGATTTAACTCCAAAGTCTCAAATCTACTCCTAATTTCCGTGGTTAGAATCTGGATCAGATCTCCGACTGACTGCAGTGATGCCTGCATTAAAGTTACCTCTGCTACCTTAGCTACTGGGTTGTAGGGCCTACAGGCCCCTGTGCTATTGGTACACCCCACTGGGGAAATGGACCTGCAGTTGCCTCTGCCCCGTACTACCTTGGCACTGCCCCCGATGCAAAAGGATCATTGGCCTCTGGTTCAATCGGCTCTGGTTCAACTGTAACTAGAACCTGGATTCTGATGGAACTTAGAAAATCTGCCTCACCTACATTTGCCATTTTACTACTAAGGGGTCGATTCCGATCTCGCTCGGACAGCCCTCCCAAAGTCCTCCGTAGCCTCACCTTGCGACTGACTTGTTCCCGGAGCCGGTCCGTCCAAACGAGGCAGTACGATGTGCAAATGTGTGCATTACCCGAACGACATGTACGCTCCGAATCGAGCAACATTTCCCGTACGAGCCGGCTCTGTCAACACAGATTGGACTCGCCCGGAACATTAGCGTAGCAGTTTCCGGCCGGGCAAGTACGATGCGTACGTCCTCCGCGCCGAACAGGTCGCCACATCCAGCACGTCACAGCATCCAGAAGAGCAGTATATCAGGACCGAATCATGCCACAACACGAACACCGCATACGAGACGAAGCTGCCATGTATCCGATCGCCCATGTCATCCCTGCACTGTACGCCTATGACCGAATCAACCACCGGAACCGACGCGTACGTCGCAGACGGTAAGTCAGACACCTACCACCCACCAATACGTGAAGATCTCTCGAAGGCCAAAACACACATAGGGGGTGGCTGCCCACACCCCAGCACAGTCCACCCCAGAAGGGGTGGATGCACATCCCCCAGCACAGTCCACCCCAGAAGGGGTGGATGCACATGCCCCCAGCACAGTCCACCCCAAAGGGGTGGATGCACATCCCCCCAGCACAGTCCGCACCAGAAGGGGTGGATGCACATCCCCCCAGCACAGTCCACCCCAGAAGGGGTGGATGCACATCCCCAGCACAGTCCATCCCAGAAGGGATGGATGCACATGCCCCCCAGCACAGTCCACCCCAGAAGGGGTGGATGCACATCCCCCAGCACAGTCCACCCCGGAAGGGGTGGATGCACATCCCCCCAGCACAGTCCACCCCAGAAGGGGTGGATGCACCTCCCCCCACACAGTCCACCCCAGAAGGGGTGGATGCACATCCCCCCAGCACAGTCCACCCCAGAGGAGGTGGAGGGCAAACACTCCCCCCATCTCCCATGCCAGGCTTGTGTATTGCGCACAAACATCTAGATTCCGTGACACATTAGGCTAATAAATGCAGTCACAGCCATCACTATAGTGAACAAAGGCCGATTGTGGTGTACAAACCCCCAGCATTGACTTGCAAATAGGGTAGATGAGGTATCACCCCCCATCAGTGTGGTGCACAAAAGATGAGCATGGGGTACAAACCCCCTTCTTTGGCAAGCACATTGGGGACATGGGGTATAACCCTCCCCCCCTCAGTGTGGTCACCATAAGGTGATAGGGGGATCAAACACCCAGCAGTGACAAGCCCATAGGGGAGAAGGGGTATCACCCCCCATCAGTGTGGTGCACAAAAGATGAGCATGGGGTCCAAACCCCAAACTTAGCCAAGCACATAGGGGACATGGGTTTCAACACCCCCATCAGTGTAGTGAGAAAAAGCTGAGTGTGGGGTCCAGACTCCCAGCATTTGCACACAATCATGTATGACTTCCTGATGCAGAAAACCAGCAACAATGTAGTGACAAAGTAGTGCTTGTGTGCCAAACGAACACATATCTGTTGAGGCAGACCTAGCTGGGCCTTACAAAGACAAACATTCCATGGGGAGACAAGCATTGCCATTGTGGGCTAACACTGCCACCAATGTTTATTCTGACAATGGAAGAAGTGACCATCTAAATGCACAAGCACGCATTTGTTCACATACAGACACACATACAAAGGAATTCAGCAAGAAACCAAAGTGTAGACAAGATCCTGTTCCACACACAGCAGCAATGGCAATTCAAGACCATGATCAATGGCCAAATTGAAGATGTTGGATCCCAGGGACAGTAGCTAAACAAACTAAACCATACATTCAATCACTGCTCACAAAGCCAGTAGAAATACTCGGTTCAAAATGTGCCAATACAGCCAGCCAACCACACTCTGCAGAACAAACACAACATGTGTGTGTGTAAGTGTCCCTAGGCTCCACCCCCCCGATGTTGGTCCAAACCCCACTGAGACATATGCATCACTACTGATGAAGTACCGCTGTGTCAAGCTTGGTCTTGGCATGTGTCTGCCTTGTCAGAATGAGACACGGACATTGACTGAACTATCACAACACACAGAATACTTTGGTCCCATCATCCTGTGTACAGGTGTGATTCCCAAGTTGGCCACACGTAGCAATAATCCATGTATACCAAGTGGCACCTGGGACACAGATGACTTGTTCATCATCAATGCGCTAATATGCATGTCCATTTGAGTGGTGCATACCATAAGAAACAGTAAAAATTGAGTATAAATGTCAAGCACTACATATGTGCTAATGTGTACGCCAAAGAAGGGAGAGGATGTGAAAAGAATGTCACACTCCTTGTCAAAAACAATGTTGCTCGTGACATCAAGCCATTTCAGCCTAGAACAACTCCACAGCACACTGTACTAGGACACATATCACATGGACCTCCGGCAGTCCATCACATCACTCCATCCTGATTTGGTTGAAATCAATGTCACAACAGCATTTGCAGTTAAATAATCAGCAACATCATGTACCCCACAGAAATTAGGCCAAATTACATAAATCTGCTTTATTCAGCATTTAAATTGGTAAACACGAATCGTGCAAAAAAAACAAGGCCAATGGCCAGTCCATGTCAATGAGTCCTTCAGGGGATATATAGGATGAGTTCCCATACATTGCTTCCCTGCACATACATCACTAGGGGAAAAATCCCCAAGGAGGGGCATCTTCTGGGGCAGGCCAGGCACCGCAGGGACAGGATTAGGGTGCATCAGGATGGGTAATGGGGGGTTGGGGGCAACTAGAGTGTCTGTAGCAACTGCAGTGGATAAATCGGATTGAGGGTGTGCTGGAGCCACTGCATTCGACATGTTGGACTGAGGGGGTGGGGGCTCCACTGCAGTGCCCATGTCCGATTGTGGGGGTGGAGGCTCCACTGCAGTGCCCATGTCCGATTGTGGGGGTGGGGGCTCCACTGCAGTGCCCATGTTAGATTGTGGGGCTGGGGGATCCACTGCAGTGGACAGGTCAGATGGGGGGGGCCAGGGTCTCCACTGCAGTGTATGTAAGTGACTGAGTGTGTGGTGTGGTAGTGGAAGTGCCTGTGTAAGGGGGTGAGGGCCTAATCATCTTGGGGATGGTGTAACGGTGTGTGGGTGAACCGGGGATGGCTTGTGGTATGTGAACTCTGGGACGGGTGGCCTTGGGTTGGGCGGAGGTAGCCTTGGGGGGGGGAAGTGTGGGATGGTGGTGGGGGTTTTCCTTTCTTCGTCCTGGGGGATGTACGGGTGGGGGCCTCAGTGTACCCACTCTTAGGGGAGAGTGTGCGTGTGGTGGGGAGCCCCCTCCTTGTGCGTGGTGACCTCCTCTTCCGCTTTCGAGTTGGAACTGATGTGTCAGTGGGGAAGAGGCCTAGGTCACAGAGGAAGACCCTCTGGGAAGGGGGGGTTGCAGGAGAGTCAAGGGTCAGACTTTTGGAGGGAGAGGTACCTAAGGAATGCGCAGTGCTTGTGGATGGGTGTGTGTGTTTTTTTGCCCTATCCCTTGTGTGTGTGATGTCAGTCCCTGGAGTGTGCGTGCGTGTTTTATTTGACTTTGTTTTGGGTGGCTGTGTGCCGCCTGTGTCTGTTGGGGTGTGTGCATGTGTCTGTGTGAGGGTGCTTTGGTCAGGTAGGGTAGTGGGGACTGTGGATGGGGCAGAAGGAGGAGAGGTGAGGGACTGCTGCAGGAGGGACACTGCTGCTGTCAGTGAGGAGGCCATGGACTGATTTGTCCGCTGAAGGGCAGACATGTTTGCTGAGATGCCCTCCATATATGACACCAATTGTGTCAATAGACCGGTGTGAGCATGGAGGACACTCAGCATGGATGTCTGCCCCACATGTAACTGTTTAAGCAAGTCCACTGACTCCACACCCAGGGCAGCAGGGGTGACAGACGCAGGGGGTGCGGTGCCTGGACCAAAGGAGACATGCTCCCTAACACGGGAGGGTCCACGGACTTTAGGAATGGGAGCAGATGGGAGGGTGGAGATGGTGGTGGTGGCGGGGACAGACTCTGTGGGTGCGGTAACACCCACCACCACAAGGGAGTCATCACTTGAGCTGGTTGGATCATCAGCTGATGTTGATGTTGTTGAGCGGGCTTCAGTGTGGCTCCCCTCACCCTCTGTGCCACTGGGTCCCTCATCTTCCTCCACAGTGGATCCCGTATGGCTAGCTGCTTCCTCCTGGTCCATGGAACTCTCTCCTCCAGTTGTTGTTGATGATGCTGTGAACAAGGAGGGGAAACAGATCCACATCAGTCATCAGCATATACTTGACACTAGATTTATGTTCCCAAAACATCACAGAGCAAGGCCTTGCATAATGTCGAAGCCACTATTCCTTAACTCACACATCTGTAAATCGGTCTTCTGTCAGTCTGTCTGTGAATCATGGTTACCAAACACATGTTGCCAATGGAAACATCTGTTAGATGTATCACAATTTAAACTATGTACATGCCCAACAGGGCACTGTCTTGCCTGTTGCCTTGTCTGTAATGCCCCTGAGTGTCAGTGCGTAACACAAACATGTCCCATCTCATGCAAGGGAGTCTGGAATTGGGCAAGCAAATGGGATGGAGAAATACCAGAGTTTACATGATGAACATACTCACACCCACAGTAACCAATCTGGGCTTATGTTGTGAACTAAAATGGTAAAAAGGTCTGCATGCAGAACAACTGACAAGTACAAAACTGAATCTTACACTTTTTCATGTGCAACACTATGCCACAGTCCTGTCTGCCTGAACAGTCTGTACTGACTCTCGTTACCGGGCCAGTGAATCAATATTCAACAGTCAGCCCCATGTTACACTCAAGTATACACTGTGCAAGTAACATCTGTAGTGCACAAGTATACATGTGCCCTAAGTGCTACATAGAATTTGTACACTTTGACAGGCTCATATTGTTCAACTGAGACATATGAGTATATGAAGTCTGATATCCCAATACAGGAGCATGTTGCATACTCACATAATCAAAGTAATGCAGCATACACATATCTGTTTAAGCCACCAATATGCACAGTCAAGGAATGAAACACACATGATTTGACCTGGGCATCTGAGCCAATTGACATACATGAGGTTCCTGCCCATATGCGAAACATTGGCCACATGTGCCATCAAAATTGCTCGTCCTGTACACACTGACACAGAGTCAGACACATGAATCTTCATTTGCAATGGTCACAGTGTTGCCTGACACACAAAAATGGGATGTGACAGTGTCCCTGATGGCCTGATTTGGCTTACCTGTCCTAGGTCCATGTGAAACATGGGAATAGTGGGAGTACGAGGCTGATCACCATGCATAATTTGAGCAAACACAGTTCATTTGTCAGATACACCAACATCGGTCTGACCTGCTGCACGTGTGTGCAGTATTCATGTCACAAACCTGTGTCATCAGCCCAATCATCTCATCATCCATTTAGGCATGTACCACACAGAGTGCAGGTCATATGTCTGTCAAGTTGCTGACACATGTCAGACAAGCACATCACTCATGACGGTCAACACAATGCACCTGTTGGACATGGTGCTGTGCACAGTGACCTTGGACTACAGCTCATACAGAGGAGACTAGTGACACATTTCTCTGACGGAAAGGGACACACCTGGGCCTCAGATTACAATGGGGCATCTTTACAGTTTTGGCACACAAGTGTTGTCTCAGCATACACACGACTTGTGATAGTGTTACCAGGCTGAGGAAGTGCAACATGCATGCCAGATAGAGTACAGCTAACTGGCTCAAACTCACCCCCTCCTTGCTGCTGTCTGGCCTTCAACTGCCCATCCAGGTCAGGGTAGACCACCGTGAGTATCCGTAGCATGTGGGGGGTGAGGGTCCGTCGTCCGCTCCTCTTGCGAGGAGGTGACAGCTTCAGCTGGACCCTAGCAATCCTCTGGGTCCAGCCACGGAGGTCCTGCCACCTCTTCTGGCAGTGGCGGATGCGGTGTTTGAAGACCCCCACAGATCTCACAGTCCGGACGATGGTCAACCAAATCTCCTGCTTCTGATGGGCGTCGATCTGTAAGGATGACATAGTGACACACTTTTACTACACATGCAACATGTTTGTATATCACACACGTGAACATATAGGTCATTGGTAGTAGGGCAGAAGATGCATGAAGGATTACTGAGTATCAGCAGGGGCAGTTTTCCTGTGTGTAAGCCTGCCCCCACAACATGAGTACAGTGCATGAGATGAAATAGCACAGGATACACTTTTACTTCACAGTCCCTGTCCAGTACATGATTCTACACACTGAGAATTATAATGACTCTGTGTGCATTCATGTCCTTGGTGAGCAGAATGAATCACTGACATAATATCGACAGACACAATATCGACCTACATTTTTATCGACACAAAAATATCGACGACACTAATATCGATACCCTATACTTAATTAAAAAAATACACTATTATTGACCCCAAAATATCGTCATCCAAAATTATCGATTACAGTAATATCGAACACATAATTATCGTTATCTAAAATATCGAACATCCTTTGACAATATACATGTCCAAAATATCGATCACAATAATATAGACAGCAATATTATCGTTTTTGTAAAAATATCGACAGCTCAAAAAAAAGATAAAACACACAAAATTAAACACCATAAATATAGTTAAATAAATAAACATACACTGCATATAAAATACAAGCAAATACATAATTTTAGAAAATAGTAAAACATATCTTAAAACATTAAATAATACATACACTATTAATAACCATTTAAATTTTTTACTTACATTATATACACACATTTTTTAACATCACATATAATATAACACACATTTAAATAATTCAACAAGTGGGGAAAAAAAAACTGACTCTTAATTAGCGTTTTCCATATATGGAAAACAACTACCAAAACAATTAAAACAATAAATATCAACCAATAAAAACACACAATATTAAAATGAACCAATGAGGTTAACCAAACAATTAAACAAACACTATATAAAGAAGGAAAACTTATTCTTATTCTACACCTTAAACCAAAAACAATAAGGAAGCCGAAACTCTGCCGGATTTCTACCAGAAGCAAGGACTTCATCAAAGAAAAAACTATTGCATTCTTCAAAAAGTAAGTAAATTACCATCTATAAAATAACAGTAATGCTAATCTTCATAAACTAATATTTATCATACTCAAATAATTAATATATATCTTTTTACTATTTATGTCTCCTCTACAGATAATTCTCAAATCATCAAAAAAATAACAGATCACCTCCTAAAACCATCTTACTAATAAAGTAAGTATTCAGCAAAACGCCTTTTAAAAACATGTAAAACACCAAACCAAACCCCAACTCCATCCCAAACACCCACCCACCCCATGTACAAATTTAACAAAATAAGTAAAAATATGTTTTACTCTTCCTACAGAAAAATCCACAACTTAACAGGATTCAACAAACAAAGAAAGAACATCTCCATTTAAAAGCATCTCAAAACCAACATTGTAAGTATATTTATAAAAATGTGTATTTATTAAAACAAACATGTATGATATTCATTTTAATAATTTTAATATACATTTGTTGTAGAATTTACCACATCACAATGACAGAAGGCGCCCAATTTATAACATCCCAAAAGGAAAATTTTTGCTATGTTACATGGGGTATGTCTATACCCAGGAAAAGCAAAGTGGACTAAAAGTCAATTGGAAATGTAGCAAGTACTATTCAAATAAATGTTATGGTCGGGCAACAACTAGAGAAACAACTGTTTTGTATACAAGGGAACATAACCATCCTCCTAATGTTACTGAAATAGACGTTAGGAATGCCCTTGATGACATTAGAGAAGCTAGCACTAGCTCACAGAAACCTACCAGTCAAATACTGAAAGAAATGCTGCCTACAGTACCTAAACATGCTACTGGGCAAATGCCCTCTATTTCTTCATTAAAAAGAACTATAGCTCGCACCAAAAAAGCCACAACAACTACCACACCTACTCCAAAAACTTTTGAAGAGGTGGTAATTCCCCCAGAACTATCTATAACTCATAATGAAGAACCCTTTGTTCTCTATGACAACAAATGCAAAGAGAAAAGAATAATTATGTTTGCTACTGCAAACAATTTAATAAAGCTTCAACAATCAGAAACATGGATGATGGACGGGACTTTTAAAATCTGTCCCAAACCATTCTACCAATCATACACTGTCCATGCCCTATATCAGAACACCAACATCCCCTTTATCTACGCCTTGCTACCCAATAAACAAAACTCCACATATATGGAAATACTAACTAAAATTAAACAAGAAACAAATAATTATTATCCACAGAAAATAATAATAGATTTTGAGCAGGCAATGATAACTGCAATTCTAAAATCCTACCCACACACATCAATTCAGGGATGTTACTATCATTTCAATCAGTGTCTATGGAGACACCTTCAGAAATCAACACTTAGGGGCTCATTATGATGGCGGGGGGACATCAGTCTGCCTGCCATCATAGGAGTGATGGGACCACCCGCCAGACGTGCGACCGGTCCCACCAGCCCAGCTAGCGATGCGCCCGCCAGTATGGCGGACGCGATCGCTCGGACCCTTGAACACTACGGGCGGCGCTGCTGTACTGACAGTCACCGTTCGCAATGGCCAAAATGCCGATGATGGGCATACCGCATGCACACTGTGGCAGGCACCACGCGGTGCCTGCCACCTTGAGCATGGGAATGGATCGGGGGTACCATGGGTACCCCCAGTGCACCTAAACCCTCGACCCCACACTGAGGGGGCCCACAACTGGTCCCCCAAAACCATCCGACAGCCTTTCCATGGTGGCAGCGACCGATGCGAAGGCCTCGTCCAGGGCACATCATAATATGCGGACGGTGCGCTGCTAGGCACCCCGGACCATATTAGTGGCACTATTCCGTCCGACCAGGCAATCGGTCCGATTGCCTCCGGCAGAATAGCGGTCGGAGCGGACTTTGCGTCTCTCCGCGATACGCACCGCCATCCTAATCTGGTGCGTCGGGTCAAATGCTCAGTGATGACGAACGGATCTGCCACCGCCGAGTCCGGCGTGGCAGTCCTTCCAGCCGATCATAATCGAGCCCCTAAGTGTAGAGTATGCAACAAACAGTTCATTCACATACCAAATAAAAATACTTTTCGCTCTGGCCTACGTCCCAGTAACTGACGTGGCCGAACATTACAACCTTTTACTAGAAAGTCCTTACTACTAGCAACACGAACAAAAATTAAGTCCCCTCCTAGACTAATTTGAAGATACCTGGGTGGGAAGACTCCATAGATCAGGCCATAGGAGACAACCAAAATACCAAATTCCATGGTGGAATGTCTACCTTAGCACACTAAACCAAAGAGGCAAAAACCAACAATGCTGTTGAAGGTTGGCATAATGCCTTCCAAGCATCAACAGGACGAGGTACACCTACTCTACACAAACTCCTACTCTCCCTCCAAAAAGAACAAAGCTACCAACAGCTAAGAATGGAGCAATCTGTTACACAAATCAGGCCTAAACTATCCAAACAAACTAAGCAAATGTTTGAATACCTACAACAACAAGTCAAACTATACCCTACAACAAGAGGCCTAGAATACTTAGCAATAATTGCCAAAAGCCTACTCTAAACTCTCAAAGCAGTGTAAAATGTATAATACTTTTCTGTTTAAAATATTAAAATGCATACAAAACAACTTTATTTTTTCACAAAACTAATTAATTTGTCTAATATATCTTTATTAATAAATAAATATATATAGACACATTAATTAGAGATTTGAAAAAATAAACAACAATAGTAAATTTCATAATATTTCCCTCCCACAATAATTAATTAAAATAACTTACCGTTTCCGTAGCTGTAGACAGAAAATCCCACATCTTGTAAAACAATCCAGGTAGCTCATAATCCAAATAGATTAAAAAGTTTCCCCCCAAAAAAACAAAAAATCCAACTGTTCCAAAAAGTAATCCTCGGTCGGTAAATCCACAATCCAGAAACCATAAAAAACCCGAAAAGTTTAAAAAAAAAGAAACGCTCCATGAAAACCTCGAAAAATTAAAGAAGTGTAAAATAATTATTAGTTACTAAAACTAATGTACACTTCCTTAATTAAAAAAACGCAATATTCCGAAAACCGCAACTTCTTTCGAATAAAACCTGTAAAAAGACACACAAACATTCCCACCCACACAAATATACACATAATATACAATCTAACAGTATTACAAACATTATACACACGATAATAAAACATATCCTACCATACTTTAAGTTTTCTAAACTAGGCCTCAAAAACTAACGACACATAAATCGTCAAAACCTAAAGTACGCCTAAAAAACGCCATAACTTCTGAAACCTAACTGTACACACACTAACTACAACTTAACTACCTTCAAATTTAATTAAAAATGTTGTTTTAATAAAGAAAAGTAATCTTACCTTGCTCGACGTGAAGCAGCTCCCAACCGCGACCTTCTCCCCTTCGAAATAACCCAAAACAACCGCGAGCGGTTACAAAATACAAGCCCCAAACAAATATGGCAGCTTTAAACATATAAAATAAATGCAATTTAATTTAAAAAATATTATTACGTGATATAAAAATTACTATCATGTGTAATTAAAATACTACAATTTTTATCTTATTTCTTTAAATGTATTATAATTTTTTGGGCATTGTAAAATTATAATAATAAATATTATGAAACACATAATATTTAATATTATAATTCCATGTATTTACATGTTACATACATTTATTAAAAAATTGAAATATTTTTTTTATCTTTAAAAAATATCTACTTTAGAAATAAAATATATAAAAAATAAACTATGTAATAAATATTAATATTATTTTATATATCAATATTGATAATTAAAATTTATTACGTTTAAAAAATTATATATATTACATGTAAAAATGTACATATATACAAACTATGGGGCCTATTACGATGGCGAACGGACTTTGTCCGCCCGCCACCGCAACGGAGCACGGGACCGACCGCCGAAGTTGCGGCAGTCCCGCCAGGCAAATTAGGATGCGCTCGCCACACTGGCGGGCGCATCCTCGACTTTGACATTACGGCGGGTGGTGCTGTAAGCAGCACCCGCCGCAATGCCAAAGCCCATGTTGTGCATTGCCATGCACAACGTGACAGGCCCCGCGCGGTGCCTTCCACCTTGTGCATGGCAATGATGAGGGGTACCATGGGTACCCCCCAGTGCAGCCACCCACACCCCCCACCCCCCGGGGGTCCGCAATGGGCCCCCACAGTGATTTCCCGCATACCTTTCCATGGTGGAGTCTCCGCCATGGAAAGCCATGCATCCTAATATGGATGGCGGTGCCTGCAAGGCACCGCCACCTTAACCTGAGCCTTTTCTGCCAGGCCGGCAATCCGACCGGCGGAAAAGCGGTGAATGCTGCTCGTACCGTTTTCAGTTTGAAGAAACTTGTAGCAGGAATTATTTATACCTGCCTTATTCTGTATGGGAGCTAAATATGGGGCTCTTGTGATTTCCGTTGAAATATTATTTACATATTCAAGATTAGAATATTGGATTCAACGTATTGGGATACTTTCACACGTTTGTGACTTTTACTTCAATGAGACTTTAATTGTCATTCAGTGTCAATATACCGAATTCTCACTTTTTCGTGCAAGCCCTGACGAAGTTCCTCAGGGAACGAAACGCGTTGGCTGTGTGCCAGTTTTCAAATAAAAACTTTAAATAAAAAGAAGATTGATGGACTATACTTTTCTCATTTTGATTGACTTCTATCAGAGTGCACCTTCCTTATCCTCGAAAGTATTAATTAGGGGTAGGTGATGGACACTAAATTTAATTAATTTACTATTCCCACTCCAGTTAGTATTAATTAGGGTAGGTGCTGGACACTAAACTTAAACAATTTGCTATTCCCACTCCAGTTAGTATTAATTTGGGGTAGGTGTTGGACAGTAAACTTAATTAATTTACTATTCCCACTCCAGTTACTATAAATTCAGGATAAGTGTTGCACACTAAACTTAATTAATTTACTATTCCCACTCCAGTTACTATAAATTAGGGGTAGGTGCTGGACACTAAACTTAATTAATTTACTATTCCCACTCCAGTTAGTATTAAATTGGGGTAGGTGCTGGACACTAAATTTATTTAATTTACTATTCCCACTCCAGTTAGTATTAATTAGGGGTAGGTGCTGGACACTAAATTTATTTAATTTACTATTCCCACTCCAGCTAGTATTAATTAGTGGTAGGTGCTGGACACTAAACTTAAATAATTAACTATTCCCACTCCAGTTAGTATTAATTAGGGGTAGGTGCTGGATCCTAAATTTAATTAATTTACTATTCCCATTCCAATGAATATTAATTTAGGATTAGTGCTGGTCATTAAACTTAATTATTTAACTATACCCACTGAAATTACTGTAAAATAAATAGAATTGCCAGACCTTTAAAATATTTTGTTTTCTTTTCCCATTAAAATTACTATAATATGACTAACTACACTATACATAAATTTTTTCAGTATTTGACAACACCTATAATAAATTACTACACATTGGGGCCGATTCCGATTCGGGCCGGAAAACGTACTGACCGACTCGGTATGGGAATTAAGTCCGACCGACACGTACCGGCGCTGCCCGAACCGGGTAGTACGATGAAATGCATGTGAATCACGACCGACTCGTACGTAACTCAAGCCGAACGACCGACCCGGACGGAAACAAGCTATCCGGCCGGGAAACCAAGCGAATCGAACCGACCGACACGCACCAGGAATGAACCCGAACGAAACGTACCTGCGAACTCCGACCCGCGCAGTACGATGCAATGCGTGTAAAATCAGACCGATTCGCACGGAGCTCAAGCCGTACGACCGACACGCATACAAAAGCCAGCCGAAACAATACAATACTCCGCGACCGACGCGTACGCCGCACATGAAACCTAGCTGAAACACAGCGGGAACGACTCGGAGAAGCGCGCACGAGACAACTGCAGCATCCTACTCGGTCAGAAGAACGTCTCCTACATGCACAAAAATCACAAAGGAAAAAATACAAAAAAAGAGGGCCAAACAAGCCCTTTCTTGCAAGACTCAGATTAGTCATGTATCCTCTCTATGCTTTTGGAAGATGAACTGCAGAAACACTGTATTTCATGCACTCATTACGACTCAGTTAGATTATGCCAACAGTCTGTACCTGGGTCTGCCTGACTACCTGATAAGAAAGTTACAGACTATACAAAATGCGGCCGCTAGGCTCATTAGAAATATCCCAACACGACACCACATCTCCCCCCATCTACGGAGCCTACATTGGCTGCCAGTAAAAAGGAGGGTAGAATTCAAGGCGTTAACAATCGCCTACAGGGTAATTAAAGAAACGGGCCACCACTACGTGAGAAAAAGACTCCGCAAATATCATCAGACGAGGATTCTGAGATCTAATCACCAAGTACTTCTTGCCACTCCCCGTTTTAAAAAAAACAGATTAGGTGGCCGGCTTTTACGGTAAGAACTGCCCATCTCTGGAACTCCTTACCCGAGTTCATAAGGAAAGCCAATTCAGAATCTGTCTTCCGCAAACTCCTAAAAACCTGGTTTTTCAGCCTTCCCTAGCACCTGGAACTCTTGGCAGTTTGCTTCTGCCTGCTGCTCTCCGCAATTAGCGCCGGGACACCTCCGTTGAAGGTAGCTGTGCGCTCTACAAACTTCAAAATAAATAAATAAATAAATAAAGTCAATAAATACAGGGGGGAAAAAAAATGGAACAAGGACACACCCCCAACTCCACCTATATAAAGGCCACAAATCCCTACCATGATCCTTTGCAAATTCCACTGACCTGCCAGCACAGAACACCATCAGACAGCAACCACAGACACACTCACAGCTCATCCAACACACAAGCCACACACCATTAGCACCTCAACAAATAGCACCCTCACACACACCCAGCAAAACCTACACTCACCCACCCTCACTTGCGCACACACACACATATCAATCACCACCACCACCCATCACCATGCCCCCAAAGAAGAATCATAAGTTCCTAGATAGTGAATTGGAAGTCCTGGTAGACGAGATCCTGAGGGTAGAGCCACAGTTGTTTGGCACATTGGTCCAACAGACCCCCATGGCGCAGAAAACCAAGATGTGGGAGAGGATCGTCAACAGGGTCAACGCACAATCACCATGTTTGCGCACAAAGGAAGACATCCAGAACAGGTGGTATGATGTGCGCAGGAGGGTCAGGGACCTACTGAAGAAGGATTACATCCTGAGCCAGCACACCGGCAGTGGCCCTCCTGCCAAACCACTATACCTCAGGCCCTGGGAGGAGAAGGTGCGGGCCATCCTACCACCAGTGAGCGTATATGGACTAACAAACATCCCAGAGCCTGGTGAGTACACAACAAATATACACAATATGGTGTGACAATACACACACATCACTGTCAAGGGATAGTCAAACCATGCACCCTTAGCAAATCCACAGCAACCAAAACATAATCATCCCAAGATGTGAATGCCAGTCAGACAAACACAATACCTGCCATCTCATAGTGACATGTAACTGTGTCATGACATGTACAAACCTAACAACAAATAGAGCAAGGCAGTGGCACAAATATCACCAACAAACACTGTCTGATATTTTGCCACCACTAGAACACCACCTCACAGGGAAGCTCACTGAAAGGAAGGAATTCTGTGTATGCTGGTGAAGTCAGTGTAGCCAATAGCATGACGGGAGTTGTAGTCACAGATAATGGTCAGCCTCACAATTGGCCCATCAACACCACCCTGAACCATGCTCACATCACAGGGAGTGGAAAAGGACTGACAAGATGGCTGACACTGGGTATTGCTGTGGGGAGCACAAGGCCCTGCTGGGAACTGTGCAAAAACCAACAGCAGGACACCACTGACTGACATCCTGAAAGCCAACTTGCACTCCCTGCAATGGAAGCACGTTCCATGGTGGGATATCTGGCTGGGTGGGAAGGAGGACTGACAGCACTGACCATAGTTACAAGCAGCTCTCCTCACACATCCCCTCAACACTAACTCCACATAACCCACCTGGGAGAATGCAATGTCTCACACTCTAAATGAAGATCCCACAAAGAACCACCACCCTGGGTTATGCTGTGTGAAGCACAGGGACACTCTTGGGACTTGTAGCCAAACAAACGCCAGGACAACACTGTCAGCCATCCTGTCAGCACAGGCACACTACCCCACAGGGAAGCAGAGTCAAAAGGAAGGAAGTATGGGCATGCTGGGAAGGGGGTGTAGGCAATAGCATGATGGGAGTGGTAGTCACAGCTCAACATCCCCCACCCACATGGCCCAGCAAGCTCACACTGAACCATGCACACCTCACAGGGAGTGAAAAGCCACTTCAAAGATGTCTGACACTGGCTTCAGCTGTGGGGAGCACAAGGCCCTGCTGGGAACTGGGCACCAACTAACAATAGGACCACATTGTCAGCCATCTTGCCATTGCTGTCACACTCACACACAGTGAAGTCCACTCAAAAGGAAGGCAGTATGGGCATGCTGGGAAGGGGGGTGTAGGCAATAGCATGATGGGAGTGGTAGTCACAGATATTGGTCACCCTCACAATAGGCCCATCAACACCACTCTGAACCATGCTCACATCACAGGGAGTGGAAAAGGACTGACAAGATGGCTGACACTGGGTACTGCTGTGGGGAGCACAAGGCCCTGCTGGGAACTGTGCAACAACCAACAGCAGGACACCACTGCCTGACATCCTGAAAGCCAACTTGCACTCCCTGCAATGGAAGCACGTTCCATGGTGGGATATCTGGCTGGGTGGGAAGGAGGACTGACAGCACTGACCATAGTTACAAGCAGCTCTCCTCACACACCCCCTCAACACTAACTCCACATAACCCACCTGGGAGAATGCAATGCCCCACACTCTAATTGAAGATCCCACAAAGAACCACCACCCTGGGTTATGCTGTGTGAAGCACAGGGACACTCTTGGGACTTGTAGCCAAACAACCGCCAGGACAACACTGTCAGCCATCCTGTCAGCACAGGCGCACTACCCCACAGGGAAGCAGAGTCAAAAGGAAGGAAGTATGGGCATGCTGGGAAGGGGGGTGTAGGCAATAGCATGATGGGAGTGGTAGTCACAGCTCAACATCCCCCACCCAAATGGCCCAGCAAGCTCACACTGAACCATGCACACCTCACAGGGAGTGAAAAGCCACTTCAAAGATGTCTGACACTGGCCTCAGCTGTGGGGAGCACAAGGCCCTGCTGGGAACTGGGCACCAACAAACAGGACCACACTGTCAGCCATCTTACCATTGCTGTCACACTCACAGACAGTGAAGTCCACTCAAAAGGAAGGAAGTATGGGCATGCTGGGAAGGGGGGTGCAGGCAATAGCATGATGGGAGTGGTAGTCACAGCTCAACATCCCCCACCCACATGGCCCAGCAAGCTAGCACTTAAGCATGCACACCTCACAGGGAGTGAAAAGCCATATCAAAGATGTCTGACAATGGTGCTCTGTTGTGTGGAGTACCAGGCCCTGCTGGGACCTGTGCACCAACCAACAGCAGGACACCACTGAATGAGATCCTGAGAGTCAACCTGAACCCACTGCAAAGGTGGCATGCTTCATGGTGGGATAACTGGGCTAGGTGGAGAAGGAGGGCCGGATGTCCACCAAATACAACCAATGCTGGCCATGCACACACCTCAACATTCACATTGAAATGCCTCAGGTTTGCAGGACAATGTGCTACACCAATATCAACCTCTTACTGTGACAACTTAGGACAATGCAATGTACAGGTCCGCATCCAGAGGTACAGTCACAACTGTCAGGTGTGTGAACCATTGATGCCTGTAGAAATATAACATACATTGTGTGTCTCTTCCAAAAACAGGTGATGATGGGGACACAGCAGCAGGCGAGGAGGAGTCCCTGTCCCAGGCTCCGGGGGACACTGAGCCCACTGGTGTGGAACAGCCTCTGCCCTCCTTGGATGGCGAAAACCTACCTGGCCCCTCCAGCATGAGTCATCATGCAGCACCAGCAGGACCAACATCTGCACCCCCTGCAACCACTACTCCAACAACTGCCAACACACAGACCACCCCCGCCGACACGGACAGACCAAGGACCACCAATGACAACAGCACAGGGACCCTGGCCCAACGTCGAGCTACGGACAACGAGCCCAGTAACAACCCCCAAGGGGGCCTAGGGTCACCTGGACGTAACACCGCAGGTCCCGCACGTGTCGCCAGGGGTGGTGGGAGGGGTGGTAGACGTAGGTCGCTGTTTGCAGAGGGGTCTGGACTGCATGATGACCCACAACTGGCACGCATTGCTGAGGCATACCAGAATAGCACCGGAGAGGTCAGCCAGGTAGTGGGGATCCTCAAGGACATTCAACAGCAGCAGGCTGCCCATCATGCCCGCTTGGACTCCCACATGTCCCGTGTGGAGACACACATGTCCCGTGTGGTGACACACATGTCTGGCATGGAGTCCAAGTGGGACACATTGGAAGAACTGACAGCGGTGCATAGGGACATATTGACATGCCTCCGCCAGATTAGCACCAACATGGCCACACCTCCCTGTGTGCCCACAACATCTGGTGCTGCAACAACTGCAACTGCCACAGGGAGGGAGGAGGACTCTGGCAGAGAGTCCCCTGCACCACAGCAGCCTGCACGTGAGGGTCCCCCCCAAAGAAGAGGGGTCGTCCGAGGAAGGAAAACTGAGAGGTCGATGGTCATGTACATCCCCCAGGAAGCCAACACCTGTTCTGGAAATTCTCCTTTGTGTGCAAACTGTTCACCCTGTTGAATGCAACACAACTCTCCCACATGACATGGGGAGTTCAAGTTGGACTAATGTATCAGATGACTGTGGACTTCACTCCGGACATTTCTGCTACCAAGACCTGCAACTCATCTGGGAACTTTGGATCACAATCCCAATGTACAGCACCCACCATCCTGTGCACTATACTCACACATGTATGTAAATAAAATCACTAATACACCATACTTGCCTCTGTTGTGATTCCAACGTGGTTACTGTCATGGGGATGATGATCAGCTAAATTACACTGTGTATGCTAACTGCTACAGCAAGTACAACACCGTCATGTGAGTCATGGTGACGTGACACATATGAGGGAGACACACCACTAGGGCTACACAACACAGAGACACCAGGGCCATCGGACTCATCGCCTACACTGATGTTGCCAGGAAATACTGTGGAATGCACAGACACCACACCTATTCAGAGTCTGTGTCAACTAGCCCACAGGTGCAGTAAGCAAATGTCAGTCAGATGTGTGACCACAGACAACGCACATCCCAAAGTGAAGCACAGGTTTATTACACATTTGCAACATGTTGTTTCCACTACAAATGCAAGGTAATCCCACGTGGCAGTGGCCACACAGTCAAAAAGTGCAGAAGATATAAAGTCCAGGGGTGTGTGGCACATCACCTGTAGGGAAACGACTGCTGCCACCCTGAAAGCTGAATCATGGTGTCGGGGGATCCAAGTTGACCAAACAACTCTGTAAGCACCCTGTGAAGGACAGACATGACACACAGTCAAAACCACTGAAGAACAGGACAGAACTGCAATACTCATGCCCAATACATGTCACAAGATAACTACACAAAACCAAGTTAGCATGTCAACACTGTTGGGGAGTACAGACTACCTGTAAGGACACATCGCTGCACGCATCCAGTCAAGTAGCACATGGCCACACTCAAACAGCACCAGAACACCACCCACACATATCATGCAAACTCACATCATTGACATGACACCTCTCTGGATACTCACATTCAGCTGAAGAAGTTGGTGATGAGCTGTGTGCGGACATCACCATCATCATCATCACTGGCATCGTGGCCCAGGCCAGGATCCTCCACAGGTGGCGGACGTTGGTCATCGTCATCCAAAATGAGAGGCAACTCCTTCCGCACTGCCAGGTTGTGTAGAATGCAGCAGACAATGACAATCTTGCACACCTTTGCTGAGGCATATGGGAGGGCCCCTCCTGTCTTGTCCAGGCAGCGGAAGCGGCTCTTCAGGAGACCAAATGTCCGCTCGATCACTCTCCTGGTCCGACCATGTGCCTCATTGTAGCGCATCTGGGCTGGTGTCACAGGGTTCCTGAGGGGTGTCAGCAACCACGGCATGTTGGGGTATCCGGAGTCACCTACAGACAGACAATTGCACATTAGCTGAGTTGGAAAAGTGGGCGGAATACAACATAGCAGAACACACACAATGGTACAAAGTCAGTACACACCGACAAGCCAGGCACGCTGGTTCTGCATCTGTGACATCATCCTCGGGATGCGACTACTCCTCATCACGTAGGCATCGTGTGCCGAACCAGGGAAACGGGCACACACATGTGTGATGCTCATATCTGCAAGACATACCACCAGAGCATTGATCGAATGGTAATGTTTCCGGTTCCGGTATGCCTGCTCATGTGCCTGTGGTGGTACCAAAGCCACATGTGTCCCATCAATGGAGCCAATGACATGTGGCATCCTCCCCAGGGCATAGAAGTCACTCTTGACGTCAGTGAGTTGTTGACGTGTAGGGAAATAGATGTACTGGTTCAGGCATCTCAACATTGCCTCCAAAACATCGCGTAGCACACGGCTGAACATAGTCTGTGACATCCCACCAGCAGTCGCCACAGTGTGTTGAAAGGTACCGGTGGCAAAGAAGTGTAGGGCTGCCATCACCTTCACCTTGGGGGTCAGCGCTGTAGGGTACGGCCGGCCAGGTTGCAAATGTGGTGCCAAGCGCACTGCCAAATCCTCAATCAGCTGCCTGGTGAAGCGGTACCGTCGGATGCTGTCACGTTCCACCATCGTTGCCAGGTCAGGGAATGGTCTATGGACAGCTGGAGCCCTGCAGTGCATAGGTGAAGAAAGAAAGCTTGTCAGTCACCCCACATATGTGCCATTCACCATACTCAATTTCACATGATACATCATTACGAGACACAAGTACTTGATGTGTGTGCCGTTCTGTTCGGACATATCTGGCACCTACATGGCCATCATCTAACATCTCAGTACAACATATGTTGACAACAGGTTCCAGGTTGTGCTATGGGAAACCATTAGGCTGTGTCACAGTACCCATTTACTGCTGTCACGTTCCACACACACACCACAGTGACATGTCTGGACAGATGCGCCACAGGCATCACAGCTCATTGACAGGTAGATTCCCAGTGACCCTGTCTTGCCACATGGACACTGGCATGACATGGCGTATCATGTACACGTCAGAAAAACAAACATGACTCCCACAGGTAGTGGCCCCTGTTGCCTCCGCAGGACAGACATGGACGTCAGTGACACACACACGCACAACATCAAAGTCCATGCACAAACAACGTTGATGTGGAGACTGTCTCCCATTGTGCACATGGAATCAGAGACATCGGAAACACAACATGCACACAGACTGTGGAGGGCCATCACTATTGTGGCAATGGGTCACCCTGTGACGTACATGTCTTCCCACATGGGACCCTGGGGGTATGTGACATGTCATACACATACACAACCTGGAAATGTGACCATGCCACATGCTCCAAAATGAACAGTTGCACATCACAGTGGTCATGTGCACAACACACAAAGGACCCTGTCCCCATTAACACGTGCACAGCCTGGGTGTGGCTGCCCCCAAGTGCCACCCCAAAAACCACATGTTTACCCCCATACACAGAAAAGGTAATGCTGCCTTACATGCCTTAGGATACAGTGTGGACTGGGTGTGGTGTTGTAGGTGTGCCCCTGAGTCCCTGGCAAGTATATGTGGCTGGCATACGTTCACCAGTGACAAGCATGGTGACATATGCGAGTGACCTTTACAGGGACGCGTTGTACAGCAATGGACCGATCGGTGTGCCCGCACGGCCCATTGCATCTGTTGTGAGCGGGTACGCGTTGTACAGCAATGGACCGATCGGTGTGCCCGCACGGCCCATTGCATCGGTAGTGAGCGGGTACGCGTTGTACAGCAATGGACCGATCGGTGTGCCCGCACGGTCCATTGCATCGGTAGTGAGCGGGTACGCGTTGTACAGCAATGGACCGATCGGTGTGCCCGCACGGCCCATTGCATCGGTAGTGAGCGGGTACGCGTTGTACAGCAATGGACCGATCGGTGTGCCCGCATGGCCCATTGCATCGGTAGTGAGCGGGTACGCGTTGTACAGCAATGGACCGATCGGTGTGCCCACACGGCCCATTGCATCTGTTGTGAGCGGGTACGCGTTGTACAGCAATGGACCGATCGGTGTGCCTGCACGGCCCATTGCATCGGTAGTGAGCGGGTACGCGTTGTACAGCAATGGACCGATCGGTGTGCCCGCACGGCCCATTGCATCTGTTGTGAGCGGGTACGCGTTGTACAGCAATGGACCGATCAGTGTGCCCGCACGGCCCATTGCATCGGTAGTGAGCGGGTACGCGTTGTACAGCAATGGACCGATCGGTGTGCCCGCACGGCCCATTGCATCTGTTGTGAGCGGGTACGCGTTGTACAGCAATGGACCGATCGGTGTGCCCGCACGGCCCATTGCATCGGTAGTGAGCGGGTACGCGTTGTACAGCAATGAACCGATCGGTGTGCCCGCACGGCCCATTGCATCGGTAGTGAGCGGGTATGCGTTGTACAGCAATGGACTGATCGGTGTGCCCGCACGGCCCATTGCATCGGTAGTGAGCGGGTACGCGTTGTACAGCAATGGACCGATCGGTGTGCCCGCACGGCCCATTGCATCGGTAGTGAGCGGGTACGCGTTGTATCCCGGAATACGCGTTGTACAGCAATGGACCGATCGGTGCGCATGCATTGGCTGGGGCCTAGCATGGCAACGGACGCGTTTTCGAAGCCTCAACGAGTCTGATGCAGTGAATTCAGTTGGCCAGCCACAACAATGTTGCAAATTCATGGGTGTCATGAAGTTTAACTTTTGAAGGATGCTGTGGGCGTGTATTAGTGGTGCAATTCCATGGATTGGCCAGATTCAGAAGATGCAAACGACTTGGACCTATCACTTTGGACACATGGGACAGTATCTGCCTCTGCAGCACACATATAATGCTGGCTGTTCCCCTGAGGGCTCACTTGCCTGCACTACATGCTCCAGGACGACATCTGCCACCAACACTGCTGCTGTCTCTGCATCCTCTGGCTACTGCAATGGCACGTACTGTGGAGAGAGCCCCAGCCTTCAGCCTTGAGGAGAACCAGGCCCTGCTGGACAGCCTCCTTCCACAGTACAGCAAGCTGTATGGGACACCAGGGGAGCAGGTGAGTGTGCTGTCCACTGCCTTACTAATTGTGCATGTTGTCTGACTAGCAAGACTTACAGTGTGCACACCACTGGCTAGCATGCTCACTGAGTAGTTCTCCCCCCCAAAGTGTGTAGTCACATGCACTGAACAGGTACAGTGCAGTAACAGTGCATTCCAACAAGGTTTACTTCCCATGCAATGATACCATGTAGTAACTGCTGGCAAACTGTTCATAGCCATCGTTGCACTGCCTGTGTACATCATATGCCCCTGTGATTGAGACATGTATATCCAACTGTGTGATGCACGGATATGTTGCATGTGTAGTAATGGCCTTTTCACTTTGTCATCCTCACAGGTTGATGCCCACCATAAGCAGGAAATCTGGCTGACCATCGCCCGGGCAGTAAGATCCGTGGGGGTCTACAAGCGCTGGATCCGCAACTGCCAGAAGAGGTGGCAGGACCTTCGTGGCTGGACCCGGAGGATCGCAAGGGTCGAGCTGAAGCTGTCGCCTCCTCGCAGGAGGGGCAGACAACAGACCCTGACCCCCCACATGCTCCGGATCCTGGCGGTGGTCTTCCCTGACCTGGATGGGCAGCTGAAGGACAGACAGCAGCAAGGAGGGGGTGAGTCCATGACTGCACTGTGAACTTTGTCTGACATGCTATGTGCCCTCCTCTGGCCTGGTTAAACTTCCACAGTACATCAGTCTTGTGGTCCAGGACCCATGTCCCTCAATTGTGACATGCCCACTCCTCATCTGATACGCAGGTGTGGTCCTTACAGTCAGGAAATTGTGTCACTTGGGTACTGTGTCCTTGCATTTTGCTTCGCTCAAGGTGGGGGACAGCATTTGTTCCCGTGACTTTGTGGTGTGCTTCATGGGTGGGTCAATTGCTCACACAATGCCTAAGTCTTGACATGTAATCTGGGTGTAACTTTGATATGTGGTCCACTTGCTGATCTGAATCACCACATGTCCCTGGGGTATTTGGCACACCCCCATGCTGCGGGTGGGAACAATGTTTGGGCCTCAGGAGTATGTATGTCAAGTGTGTCACACATGCTTAGCCACCTGCCTACTGTCCAGGGCTCCTCCCTCCTTCAGGTGGAGCAGGACAGTCATGCCTACTCCAGGGCATACAATACACTCTGTACTCCCACTCCCGTGTATCAGCTGACATGTTGTGATCAGTGAAATGTTCCCTCAGGTGTCTGCCTCTGTGTCATTGTGCTGTGGCTTCGTTGTCAGGACTACTGGGATGTTAATCGGTTTAGGGCTCAGCATGCCATCTGAGATGTGACCATGAGAGACGATACTTCTGTGACTTATAGGTGTTTGATCACTTGACTGTGCACACAGGTGTATGCGACTGTGAATTTCAGGCAGCTGTTTTTCATTCACAGCAGACTGTGAGGTGCTCAGGTTCAGAGAGTTGTGTTTCATGTCTCCCATATGTCCAATTGGTATGACGTGGACAAATAAGAGTTCAGATGATGTGGTTTGTGGGGTATGGACATGTGCACTTGTCAGCTACATAACTTGCATTCACCATGTCCTAGGATTGTGACACAGTGCAGACTGTTGTTGGCTGGCTGCCATGCCCATGTGACTGGAGACAGTGATGTATGACTTTGCAGGCATGCCTGTGCCATGGCATTGAACTTCCTAAGAGTGATCCTGCAGGGGAGTGACATGTGCAACATGCACCCCATTGTGGCATTGACTATCCGGACATGGGTGCATCATGGTGTCTGGTGCTGGTATGCATCACATGCATTTCTAATTAGACTCTGGCCATCCCTTTATCCGGACACCTGTACTGACTCAGTGGCAAGAGATGTGATGTGTGCATGTTCACATACTTCACCGTGTTCTCTGCAATGTCCAACAACTGTGTAGGTGGTGCATGTGTCCACACTGGGGTATTACCATCAGACAGGCACCAGACCGATGGGTGCAAGGGCAGGAGGGGTGTGAGTTCCATGGTTGACCATCAGACTGACAATTGGCTTCTCCTAATCTGTGTGAGGACTTTTGGCAATGTTCAACTAAGGATGCCAGGGCTTGCTCTGTAATGTGCTGTACTTACTGTGGTGTGTGCGGTCAGTGCAGGTGACTGATGTTTGTCTGTTTCCCTAATTGTTTGCAGATACATCCACGGCCACAGGAGGGGACAGCTCCACGGACCAGGAGGAGCTGCAGAGCCAGACTGGGTCAACAGCCGACGAGTGGTCGGAGGGACCCAGTGGCACGGAGGGCGAGGGGAGCCACACCGAGGAGTCCTCAGCACCATCCACCTCAGCTGAGGACCACAGCAGCTCGGAGGATGACTCCCTTGTGGAGGCGGGTGTCAGCAGCCACCGCACCCCAGCTAGTCTGTCTGGCCCCGCCACCACCACCACCACCGCCCTCCCATTGGCTCCCATTCCAGAGGTCCGTGGAGGCTCCCGTGTTCGGGAGCGTGTCTCCTTCGTGCCAGGCACCACACCCCCTGCCCCTGTGTCCCCTGCTGCCCTGAGTGAGGAGTCTGTGTACCTACTTCGGCAGCTCCATGTAGGGCAGACAGCAATGCTGAGTGTCCTCCATGCACACACCACTCTGTTGACACAGCTGGTGTCGTTCATGGAGGGCATCTCGACGGGTATGTCTGCCCTACAGAGGAGCAATAAGTCCATGGACTCCTCCCTGACGGCAGCAGTGTCCCTCCTCCAACAGTCCCTCACCCCTCCTACCTCTGCCCCATCCACACTTCCTGGCACCCTACCTGTCCCAAGCACATGCACACCTGCACGATCACCCAAACACACAGACACGAGCAGCACAGAAACACCCAAAACAAAGGCAAGACGTGCACACAAGCATCCTCAGGGGACTGATACCACACCCACAGGGGATGGGGAACAGACACACACACAGGCATCCACAGTCACTCCGCAGTCCTCCAAATCCTCTCCCTCCAAGACCCCTTCCCTTGCCTCACCTGCAACCCCACCTACACAGAAAATCTTCCTCTGTGACCTCGGCCTCTTCCTCTCCGATCCCGCTGATCCAGCATACAGGGGGAAGAGGAAGTCCACCCACACAGAGGGAGTGCCCCTCGCCCCCGGACACCCTCCCCCAGGCGCAGACAGACGGGGGCCCCCACCCGCAAGTCCCCCGGTCCCGGAAGAGCAAGACCCCGCCACCGCCCTGCAAGTCAAGCACACAGTCTCCTTCCTCCATCCCTCAGGCCCCCACAACACAGGTTCCCCCACCACACCCTGCCCCAGGTTCCCCCACCCACAGATACACCATCCCCAAAATGATCCGGCCTTCTCCACCTCCCACTTGCTCTTCCAGCACCACACCCCCGCTGCACATGTTAGTGCCACTGGTGTGGAGACCGTGTCCTCCCCATCTGTCCTGCCCACCTTACTTGAACCCCATTCTACTCCCCTGGAGATGGGCACTGCAGTGGAGTCCACTAACACGCCGTCTGACTTGGGCACTGCAGTGGGGAACCTGTCCTCTCCATCTGGCCAGCCCACTGGAGTTGTGCGGGCACCCACACCATCCGACTCATGCCCCCCAGTTGTGCCGGCACACACCATGTCAGACACCTCCACTGCAGTTGTCAGTGACTCTCCAGCACCAGCCGCCCCTTCCCTGCTTCCTTCTGGTGAGCCCTGATCCTGTCCCTGCGGTGCCTGGCCTGCCCCCCCATATACCCCTCCGAGGGGAATGTCCCTGCTCCAAATCAGTGCAGGCAAGCAGAGGGTGACATCTGTTTGGACTTGATTCATGGACTGGACATTGGCCTTTGTGTTTTTTCTGGACTTTAATTTTCAATATAACATATGCTGATTAAAGCAACTTTTAGTTCTCTAGTGGTTTTGCTTCAGATGTACATGATGTTGATGATGCTAACCATGCCCTTGCTGCAGTGATGTTGATTTTTGATGTCAGGTAAATGAAGTGTTACTGTGCAGGACCCCATATGGTCCAGGGGGAATGTGTCCTATCCTGGTGTGTAGCCATGTCATCCTTTGTAGCAATATGAGGGTGTCATGTTTTCCATATTTGCAAATGGGATTCCCTACCTGTTTTTTTCAATATCACATCTGTGGCTTACACCCCTGCACATCAAATGTGCTTGCCATTGTTCAATTGGTCTATTTCCCTGACCGTGTGACCATCTCCACTGGATATGCATGTTTGGGCATCAATGGGGAAGGACTCATCTGTGGTATCAGTGCAACTTGCTATACATGTGTATTTGATTGGTGCAGATGATTTGGGTGACAATGCCATGACCAGGCTGATGTGACGTGAGCCTTCATTTTGTGCTAATTGTTGACTGAGTGACCAAGTGTTCTGCTGACATGATAGCGCCCTGCAGAGACAACGTATGGCACAGCTTTTCTTACACAGGAGTGGAGTCCCCTCATGGCAGTGTGTAATTCCGTGACATTGCCTGAGCCCAAGGTGTGTGTTGTGTGAGCATGTCTGTGTGTGTTCACTTCCATTTTGCTACGCAGGCTGGGGGCCCTAGTGATGTTCCTGTTTGTGATGCTTGCTGAGTTGAGCAATGTTCCCCCCAGATCTTCTCCCTGGGTGCTCTGTGATGTGGGTGCATGCCACATTACTGGTGATCAGGGTGTCATTCATAGGTGTGTTTGCTGTCAGGGCTGAGTTTGTGGGCAAACGCAGATGAGACACAGTCAGGATTCCCCTTGGCACTTGTTGGTTACCCAAGTCATGTAATTTACAGTTTGCGTTAGCTTCCAGTGATTGTGACACGTTGTGTGTGTGACTGCTGCCACTCCTCAGGGTCAGAGCTGCAATGTTGGAAGTTGTCTATGTGTGTTGTTTGTGGGTGAGCTTGCCATCTTCATTGGTGTGTGACTGTGTCCGGGATCCCATTGGTTGGTGTTGATTTGACGTCATGCCCATGTACAGCGTACTGTGCAGTGTGTGAGACATTCACAAGTCTTGTTGACTGGCCATGTGTGATGGGTATCTCCGCCTTAGTTCCCCCCACCACCCCTGGGATTGTCATGGGTGCATGTGCAATGTCACCAGTCCATGTGAGCTTCACTGCTGCACATTGGTGGAGATCAAGGTGTGTGGTGTTGAGTGTGTGCAAATGAGAGTTGTTGCACGGCTAGACCCCTACCTCCATGTTGGCCTTGGCTGACAGCCCGTGCTGTTTTATTTGTGCTTGTGTAGGTGTGATGGCAGTTAGTTGCTCAGGACACATGACTGTGGTTCACAGTGTGTACGACATCTACCTTTGTCATCACAGTGGGATTATCATGCAGGCCAGTGTCACCACAATATGGGCTCCCTGGGGGTAGTGCTGTGGTGGGTCTCTCTCTTGCTGTGTTAGTTGCTGTTCCTACAAGCTTGTGTGACATTTGTAATTTGGGCTCCCTCATCTAACAATGCCTGATTGCCCACATAGGGGAATCCGATCCATGAGTTACTTTTGTGTGGCACTGTGTTGACATCTGTGTAATGGGGATTCAGGCCTCCTCGTGTGTTGTGTGTTTGCCTGGGGACACTGGCACACCACCCCCTCACCTGTAGTGTTTGATATGCAGTGTGAGTCTGCCTGTTTGTGTTTGTGCATTTGCACCACTGCATTGGCATATCTTTAGTGTGCCATTGGCTGTATGTTGTTTGGTGGCTTACCCCTGCTGTCCATGGGACTCCTAGGTCATCAGTCAGCACAATGATCATGGTTTGTATGTCCCATTGCTGCCATGGTATGGTATTTGTTCACCTGACATCTACAGTCTCCACAGGATATCTACATTTGTGTGTCCATTGGTGCAGATATGTGGATCTGCATTGTGATGGTCACTTCTGTCATTGTGTTATTTGTGAATGTTGACAATGTGAGCCCCCATGGGTGATGTTTGTCTGCACATGGCCAAAGCGATGTTTCATTTGCACTGCACTGTTTGCCTCACCCACTCTCTGTTGCTATGGGACACAAGCACTACTATGCCACTGATGTGTTTGTTGTTGTGTGACCAGGAATAATCCATGCAGTTTGGCATTTGCAGCTTTTACCATGACTACACTTACATTTTGGTCACTGTGGTGATGGGGCTTTAGACCCCATTGCCACAATGTTCAAAATGTGCTTCAGCTATGGACCCCACACTTACCTTTGGGTCACTGTGATGATGGGGGTTTAGGCCCCATTGCCACACGGTTCAAAATGTGCTTCAGCTATGGAACCCACACTTACCTTTTGGTCACTGTGATGATGGGGCTTTAGGCCCCATTGCCACACTGTTCAAAATGTGCTTCAGCTATGGAACCCACACTTACCTTTTGGTCACTGTGATGATGGGGCTTTAGGCCCCATTGCCACAATGTTCAAAATGTGCTTCAGCTATGGACCCCACACTTACATTTTGGTCACTGTGATGATGGGGCTTTAGGCCCCATTGCAACACTGTTCAAAATGTGCTTCAGCTATGGAACCCACACTTACCTTTTGGTCACTGTGATGATGGGGGTTTAGGCCCCATTGCCACACTGTTCAAAATGTGCTTCAGCTATGGACCCCACACTTACATTTTGGTCACTGTGATGATGGGGGTTTAGGCCCCATTGCCACACTGTTCAAAATGTGCTTCAGCTATGGACCCCACACTTACATTTTGGTCACTGTGATGATGGGGCTGTAGGCCCCATTGCCACAATGTTCAAAATGTGCTTCAGCTATGGAACCCACACTTACCTTTTGGTCACTGTGATGATGGGGGTTTAGGCCCCATTGCCACACTGTTCAAAATGTGCTTCAGCTATGGAACCCACACTTACCTTTTGGTCACTGTGATGATGGGGCTTTAGGCCCCATTGCCACACTGTTCAAAATGTGCTTCAGCTATGGAACCCACACTTACCTTTTGGTCACTGTGATGATGGGGCTTTAGGCCCCATTGCAACACTGTTCAAAATGTGCTTCAGCTATGGACCCCAAACTTACCTTTTGGTCACTGTGATGATGGGGTTTTAGGCCCCATTGCCACAATGTTCAAAATGTGCTTCAGCTATGGACCCCACACTTACATTTTGGTCACTGTGATGATGGGGGTTTAGGCCCCATTGCCACAATGTTCAAAATGTGCTTCAGCTATGGACCCCACACTTACATTTTGGTCACTGTGATGATGGGGCATTAGGCCCCATTGCCACAATGTTCAAAATGTGCTTCAGCTATGGAACCCACACTTACCTTTTGGTCACTGTGATGATGGGGGTTTAGGCCCCATTGCCACACTGTTCAAAATGTGCTTCAGCTATGGAACCCACACTTACCTTTTGGTCACTGTGATGATGGGGCTTTAGGCCCCATTTGCCACACTGTTCAAAATGTGCTTCAGCTATGGAACCCACACTTACCTTTTGGTCACTGTGATGATGGGGCTTTAGGCCCCATTGCCACAATGTTCAAAATGTGCTTCAGCTATGGAACCCACACTTACCTTTTGGTCACTGTGATGATGGGGTGTTCGACCCCATTGCCACAGTGGTCATGGTCGGCTTGCATTGTGGAGGCCACACACATTTATGTGTGACACATGTGATAGGGGGTCACATTGTATGTTCAATGTCATGTTCAGTGTTGTAGGCATTTGACACAGACTACACACACTTGTCATGGTGTTGGGGGGGATGTAATTTTCAGGCATTCCTTATGTTGGAGTATGCTGGTTGTGTCATGCATTACCCGTCCTATGAGTGGGGGTTGTGTGGGTGGTAGGCATCCATCCCCCTATGAGTGGGGTGGTGTTAGTGGTAGGCATCCATCCCCCTATGAGTGGGGATGGTAGTAGTGACAGACATCCAGGCCCCCATGAGTAGGGGTGGTGGTAGTGCTAGGCATCCATCCCCCTATGAGTGGGGATGGTAGTAGTGACAGGCATCCAGGCCCCCCTGAGTAGGGGTGGTGGTAGTGGCAGGCATCCAGGCCCCCATTAGTAGGGGTGGTGGTAGTGACAGGCATCCAGGCCCCCCTGAGTAGGGGTGGTGGTAGTGGCAGGCATCCAGCCCCCCATTAGTAGGGGTGGTGGTAGTGGTAGGCATCCAGGCCCCCCTGAGTAGGGGTGGTGGTTGTGGCAGTCATCCAGCACCCCCTGAGTAGGGGTGGTGGTAGTGGCAGGCATCCAGGCCCCCCTGAGTAGGGGTGGTGGTAGTGGCAGGCATCCAGCCCCCCATTAGTAGGGGTGGTGGTAGTGGTAGGCAGCCAGCCCCCCCTGAGTAGGGGTGGTGGTAGTGACAGGCATCCAGGCCCCCATTAGTAGGGGTGGTGGTAGTGGTAGGCATCCAGCCCCCCCTGAGTAGGGGTGGTGGTGGTGACAGGCATCCAGGCCCCCCTGAGTAGGGGTGGTGGTAGTGGCAGGCATCTAGCCCCCCATGAGTAGGGGTGGTGTAGTGGCAGGCATCTAGCCCCCCATGAGTAGGGGTGGTATTAGTGGTAGGCATCCATCCCCCTATGAGTGGGGATGGTAGTAGTGACAGGCATCCAGGACCCCCTGAGTAGGGGTGGTGGTAGTGGCAGGCATCCAGCCCCCCATTAGTAGGGGTGGTGGTAGTGACAGGCATCCAGGCCCCCCTGAGTAGGGGTGGTGGTAGTGACAGGCATCCAGCCCCCCATTAGTAGGGGTGGTGGTAGTGGTAGGCATCCAGGCCCCCCTGAGTAGGGGTGGTGGTAGTGGCAGGCATCCAGGCCCCCCTGAGTAGGGGTGGTGGTAGTGGTAGGCATCCATCCCCCTATGGGTGTCTATGGCATTGGTGATGGCCATCCCGCCCCTATGGTTCTGCTGTTGCTAGTGTACGTCATTTGTGCATCCCTATGTGTGTGTGACATATTTCGGGTACGTGTCGTTTGTTAGTGTTGTTGGTGTTTGACTTACCGTCTGCGCCGTACGCGTCCGTGCCGATCCCGGTAATAGATGTAGAGTATTGGTAGGACCTGCGTGATGGGATTCATGCTTGGGTCGTCTCGTTCGGGTTTCTCGTGTCTTCGACTCGTACTCGTCGCAGGCTTGTTCGTCTCGTAGCCGTGGATCGTCTTGTGGCGCGAAACGGAGCTTATGTACAGCTCGCCCGGATGCTCAAACGTGCCGGACGTAGCGACGGGTTCGGCACGTACGGAAGGCGCATCGTACTCGTCCGGCCGGAAGGTGCTGTGTATTTGCTTCCGTGCGACTCGAATCGGCGTTTACGGATCCGGCTCGGGCGGGGAACAGGAGCTGAAATGGGTAAGTACGGCTCGCTCGGAATCTGGGCTGTTATGCGCATCGTACTTGTTCGTTCGGACAAGTGTTCGAATCGGTCGGGAAACACGCATTCGGCTGGTTTTTTTTCCGGACGAATACTGTTAGGTGCGCTTCCGGCCGAGATCGGAATCGACCCCTATATAATATAATAAATATTATTATTTTTGTAATTTATAAAACAAATATATATATATATATTTTTAAATATTTATGTTTTATTAAATTTAAAATATCACATGTAAATAATATATTATCTACATAAAATCCCTAAATACAAATATTTCAATATTACATTTTAAAGATTTTTATAAATTTATCACTAGATTATTTTTTTTTAAATTACACATTTTATTTAAATTCTAAAGTTTTCATTCTTAACAAATGAAATATTTAATCATTTCCATTTATTATATTACATTTTCTAACTTTTTATATTTTATTTATTTATAATACAAAATTCAATATAAATATTAATAGATTAATAATTTACACTGTATACACAACTTTTTTAAAATTTTAGTAAATATATATATATTTTTTTCAAAATATTTCAACCAAATGTATAAAACTGTAACCAACATTAGGGGCATATTAGCAAGACCCACGTTAAAATTATCGCCGTTTTAGCGGCAGGAAACTGCCACTAAAACGGCGATAATGGACTTGATAATATTCGTTATAGAATTCCAATAGAAGCCCAGGTTAGATGTGCAGGACATCTAACCTGGGCTTCTATTGAATTCTATAACGCATATTATCAAGCCCATTATCGCCGTTTTAGCGGCAGTTTCCTGCCGCTAAAACTGCGATAATTTTAACGTGGGTCTTGCTAATATGCCCCTATATCCTATAAACACAACTCCAAACTGATTAAACAATACATTCAATATACAAATAAAATATAACCAAATTCAGTATAGAAACTTCCAATTTTTTAGAGATTTCATTTAATATTTTTTAAACACTCCCCACCCTTATCCACTAGAAACTCAACATCCCACTCCTAAAAAAATTATTTCAAAATTATATATAACATTTTGTAAATTATAAATAAAAATTTTGAGGTTATTATAAATTAAAATACATTATTTTAAAACACTCCCTACCCTTCGCCCCTATAAACCCAACATCCCGCTCCTAAAAATTATTTTTCTAAATTCGAAATTATATTTTCTAAATTCTATTTTTAAAAATCGGATTTATTATAAACTAAAAAAAATTATTTTAAAACACTCCTCACCCTTATCCCCTATAAACCCAACATCCCGCTCCAAAAATATATTTTTATAAATATAAAAATGTATTTACTAAATTATAATTTTAAATTTCAAAATTATTATAAATTAAAAACAATTATTTTAAAACACTCCCCACCCTTATCCCCTATAAACCCAACATCCCGCTCCTAAAAAATAATTTTATAAATTCGAAATTATATTTTCTAAATGATAAATTAAACTTTCGAATTTATTATAAATTTAAATCAATTATTTTAAAACACTCCCCACCCTTATCCCCTATAAACCCAACATCCCGCTCCTCAAAAATATTATACAAATTAATTTTTTATAACATTAACTAACTAATATTATACTACAAACAAACTCTAAATACATTAAAATATAGTACAATAACGATATTTTAACATAACGATATTTTAACAGTCGATATTACAAACTTCGATATTTTTAACAATACTTAAAATCGATATTTTTAACATCGATATACATAACATCGATATTTAATACTGTTGATATACTAAACTCGATATTTATGTATATCGATATAAAATTTCGATATTATGTCTACTTACCGAGCAGAATGCCAGTAGTGCCTGTTAGGGGACATGGTGTACTGAGAATTCAGTGCCATCAACACTCACCTGCTCCCCTGGTTTCCCATACAGCTTGCTGTACTGTGGAAGGAGGCTGTCCAGCAGGGCCTGGTTCTCCTCCTCTGTGAAGGCTGGTGCCCTCTCCACAGTACGTGCCATTGCAGACTCCAGAGGATGCAGAGACAGCAGCAGTGTTAGGGTGTGATGTTAGCAAGTAGCATGTAGTGCAGGCAAGTGAAGTCTCTTGGGAACAGACAGCCTTAAATCTGTGCTGCAGAGGCGGATTCTGTCCCATGGGTCCAAAGAGATAGGTCAGAGACTTTTGCATTATCCGAATTTGTCCAATACATCACATTGCACGCTCGGACACGCCTACCGCGTCCTTCAAATCTTACTGCATCATGGCACTATAGAATTGGATACATTGTTGTTGTTGCCCAACCGATTTTGTGTGCACGCGAGTAGTACAGCCTGCTAAAACGCGTCTGTCCCCATGACGACAAATATCCAATGTGTGCGTCCGGCTTGGTCTTGAAGTGTACGCCGCATCTTTTGAATAGTCACCCGCGTCTCTCCCACCGAAGGCCAATATCCAATGTATGCGTCCGGCTTGGTCTTGCAGTGTACGCCGCGTCTTTTGAATAGTCACATGCGTCTGTCCCACAGAAGGCCAATATCCAATGTATGCGTCCGGCTTGGTCTTGCAGTGTACGCCGTGTCTTTTGAATACTCACCCGCGTCTGTCCCACAGAAGGCGAATAGCCAATGTGTGCGTCCGGCTTGGGCTAGCAGTGTATGCTGCGACTTTGGAATAGTCACCCGTGTCTGTCACCATTACGGTTTAACAGCCAAAGCGTGCCATCCACACCATTTTGGCTGAGCCTCAGGTGCCCTACACCAATCAATAAGCCTGTCACACAGTATGGGAAACCACATTTCCTGCTTCATCACAGGTGTGGGTACATAGCTTCACATTTCAGATTGGACAGAGCTCTTTGTAGCACACACTCCCATGATGAGCCATGTTTCATGGGGACATAATCCATTGTGTGTGATGCACATCACAACTGTGAGTGTCAACTTTGCAGATCACCACCCTAGGCATGGGCACAGTTCCAGGGGCCCATTGTGTGATCACATGTTACATACACCCTGAATTACAGCTCTAATGGACTGTGTGTTACAACGTTTTCCAGAGCTACTATTGTGGTGTTAATCCAGTTTAATTGCGTATTGTGCTACACACGATTTGTGTTGTATGTTGTAGATGTAAATCCTCTCACACATCCATCTGTATTTGGCATGTGAGTCGCTGTTGTGTCTGTGTGTCACAGACATACATGTTTGCCATGCAAACAAATTTGGGGGCACATCATGTGTGTTTCATGGGTGTGATGGTACGTGTACATCAGACGTTACATAATGACAGTGTCCATGTGGCATAACAAGATCCCTGTGTGTGGACCTTCACAAACACATGTCATTTGGACTACACATCTATCTTCACTAGTCACTGGTATGTGACATTGGTATGTGACATTTGAACAGAAGTACTGAAACAGATCCCCATAGATTGTTCACAGCACAGCATTGCACTTGTTCATGCATCCGGAGCTGAAGGGTTTGGCATGGGGCACATAGCTGGCATATGTGTCCATGCTCAATACCACACACCGGACTCCATTGAGTCTTGCTATGATGTAGCATGTGATATTCTGCATGTGAATTGCCAGATGTGAAAGGGTAATGATATTCTTTCTTTGCCCACCTATGTACCGCAGGAGACCAGCTGTCCACAGACCCAGCAAACAAGGCTGAACGTGACAGCATCCGATGATACCGCTTCACCAGAGCACTAATTGAGGATTTGGCAGAGCAGTTGGCCCCACATCTGCAACCTGGACGGCCATATCCATCAGCGCTGACCCCCAAGGTGAAGGTGATAGCAGCCCTGCATTTCTTTGCCACAGGCACCTGCCAGTACACTGTGGCTACTGCTGGTGGGATGTCGCAGACAATGTTTAGCCGTGTGCTCCGTGATGTTTTGGAGGGAATGTTGACTTTGCTGAACCAGTACATCAAATTCCCGGCACCACCACAAATTGCTGACATCAAGAGTGACTTTTATGCTCTGGGAAGGCTGCCAAATGTAATTGGCTCAATAGATGGTACACATGTGGCTTTGGTACCACCACAAGCAAATGAAGTGACATACAGGAACCATAAGCATTTTCACTGCATCAATGCCCTGGTGGTATGTCTGCCTGACATGACTATCTCACATGTCTGTGCAGGGTTCCCCGGATCCGCACACGATGCATACATCATGAGGAATAGTAGGATCCCACAGATGATGTCACAACTGCAAAATCAGCGTGCCTGGCTTGTCGGTGTGTAATGTCTGTTTACCTTGTGTGCTTTTTGTATCTCAGATTGTTCCCTCTTTTCAGACCCATGATATGTTTGTTTGTTGGTATGTAGGTGACTCCGGATACCCCAACTTGCCGTGGTTGCTGAAACCGCTCAGGAACCCTGTTACCCCTGCTGAGATACGTTTTAATGAGGAACCTGGGCGGACCAGGCGAGTGATAGAGCGGACATTTGGACTACTGAAAAGCTGATTTCGCTGCCAGGAGAGCCCCTACAATAGGCACCAGAAAAGGTGTGTCGGATCATCATTGTGTGCTGCATGCTGCACAACCTGGCAGTGAGGGAACAGCTACCTCTCATCCAAGATGATGACGACCAGCAGCCTCCAGCAGGGGAGGATCCAGCCCTGGGTCATGTGGCCAGTGATGATGAGGTTGAGGGGGATGTTCGGACACAGCTCATCAACAACTTCTTCTCATGATTGTGAGTATACAGTGATGAGTTGTCTGAGCTTTTCATTTGCCTGATATGTGTATGTAGTGAAATGTCCCTGCATACGTGTTTCTGCATGCTACTTGACATCCTCCTTGCAGTAATGTGTCCGTTGAGTTAGTATGTTCACCATTGCAGTGTTGACATGCATCCTAGGTTGTTTTCACAAATCATGAGGCTTGTGTATGGAATGTCTATTGGAGATGTATGCAGCTATTTTTGTATTTCAAGTCTGTTGTATGTCTGTCATTCACAGGATCCTTTGGCTGTTGTCTGGTGACATGTGACCGCCAAAACACACAGTGTTGTTACAGAGTGCGACATTTCTTGGAAACAGGAGGTGGTGCCACACCCCCAAGTACTGACATTTCTGACCCTCTTGGTTACTTTGTGCTCACTGTCATGTGAGGTTACCTTGCATCTGTTGTGGAGGCAACATGTTGTGATTGTGGAATAAACCTGTGCTCCACATTGGGGTGTGCCTCGTCTGTATACACACATCCAACATCAATTTGCATATTGTACCTGTGGCCTGATTGCCACTTTCTCAGTATGGGTTTAGGGTATGTGCATTTCAGTGTCTTGTCAGTTCACAATTGTGGCGGAAATGAGTATGTGGGCCATGGGAAATTTGTGTTGTGTTGACCTAGTAGTGTGTATCTCTCATATGTGTCACATCACCATGACTCACAAAACTGTGTTTGAATTGCTGTAGTTGTTTTCCTGCACAGTCTTTGTTTAGCTGGTCATCATCTCTATCTCGCAAAACAAGTTTAATTCACAACAGATGCAAGTATTGTGTGATCAGGATTTAATTTTTGATGCATGTGTGAAAATAGTACACATAATAGATAGTGCTGTACAGTGTGATAGAAATCCAAAGTTCACAGAGGAGTTGTCAGTGTTAGTAGATGAAATTTTCAGAGCCAAGTCCACAGTCATTTGATTCATTGTTCCAACTTCGACCCTCCATCACATGTGGGTGAGTTCAGTGACAGTCAACAAGGTGAACGCTTTGCACACAATGGAGGATATCAGGAGCAGGTGTTCACTTCATGGGGGGTATGCATGGCATTCTGTCTCTCACTGGTCCTTCTTTGGACGACCCCTCTTCTTCTTTAGTGGGGGACCCTCAGGTGTAGGCTGCGGCGGTGCTGGGGACTCTCCGCCAGAGTCCTCATCCCTCCCTGTGGCAGTTGCTGATGTTGTGGCAACAGATGTAGTGGGCACGCAGGGAGGTGTGCTCATGTTGTCAGCAATCTGTCGGAGGCATGTGAGTATGTCCCTGTGCACCGCAGTGAGGTCATCCATTTTATCCATTTTGGACTCCATCCTAGACATGTGGGTCTCCATCCTGGATATGTGGGAGTCCAATTTGGAATGATGGGCAGCCTGCTGTTGTTGCATGTCCTTGAGGATCCCCACTACCTGGCCAAAGTCTCTGGTGCATTCTCGGTATGCATTTATGATGCGTCCTAACTGTGGGTCATCTTGCACAGCAGCACCATCTTCAGGACGTGATCTCACCCTGCACACCCTCACCCCACCCTGACCCACACGAGCAGGACCTGCAGTTGCAGACACAGACAACACTGGGCCTCCTTCACTGTTGACACTGGTGTTGTTGTCCGCCAACTCCAGAGTGCCCTGTGTAGCTGTGCCGTTGGTGTTTTCTGGACTTGGTCTGTCCGTGTTGGTAGAGGTCATCTGGGTGTTGGCAGATGTAGCAGGAGTGGTAGCAGGGGGTGCAGAAGTTACAGCTGCTGGTGCTGCCTGGTGGTCCACAGCGGAGGGGCCAGGTTGTTCGTCGTCGTCTGAAGAGGACTGAGAGACATCCACACAGGAGAGCTCAGGGTCAACCAGAGTCTGGGACTGGGATTCTTGTTTGGTTCCTGCAGTGTCCCCAGCAGGCCCTGTGGGTAAGAGAAACACACAATGTATGTTGTGGTTCTGCACACATCAACGTATCACACACATTACAGTTGCTATTGTACTTCATAATGAGTGTGTGTACATTGCATTGTCCTGGATTGTCACAGACAGAGGCCTATATTGGTTAAGAACATTGTTATTACAACCTGAAGCGTTTTGATGTGCACGTGGAGCTTTGTGCATGGTCACCTCATGTATTGATTCATTGACTGTACATAGCCCTTGCAACTCAAGTGCTATCCTGTGCCTGACACAGGTGTGTTGTTGTTGTCAACATTTGTGCTTTGACAATGACATACGTGCACTTCCTCTTACCATGTGTTTCAAGATTTGTGCATGTGTACTGGCATTTCTGCCTTTATTTTTGAGTCACATTGGTGTGTCTGACGACATAGTGCCAGTCCGGTGTGTATGTGATCAATTGAGATATACTATTTTGATATATGTGTTCCTGGTTCTCATCTCTTTGCACACATGTGATTGTGTTACCGTAGCAAATGATGTTGCTGCAGGGCTTTGTACGTGATAACGTCATTTATCTTGTCAATGTCCTCCATGTACATATGAGTTGACCAAGGCTACTCTCTTGCTTTTCCATGCTCATGACAGTGGGTGCCAGAGGTTTGTGTGTTTGAGTCATGCTGCTGTAAGTTGTACGCCTCCTCCAACCCAGTCCAGATTACTCCTTGTGTTGAATGTGTCAATGACAGTGAGGGGAGTGTTGTGACAGGGATGATGACAACACTGCATGATGTAGGAGTAGGATGCAGCTCACAACAGCGCTTTGTGTAAATGACACCATGCAACAGTGTCAGCTATCTTTCTGTGGCCATTCCATTCACTGTCAGGTATCCCTTGTCAATGATATATCTGTAGCTTTGTGTATGTGTTTTGATATGTGCTAGGTCTGCATCCCACCACTTGTCCTGTACTCCACACACCTTCACAGCCAGGCAAGGGAGCAGCCCTGGGACAAAGCATCTCCAGACAGTGAGTGGGAATATACAGTTAAGATGGCTGTGAGTGTGAACGTGTGTGAGAGGGCCAGTGCCTAGGTGTGACTTGCAGCCAATTCATACATCAGGCCCATGTGTCAGACATCTTGCCGGGGAATTTACTTTCACTGTCATGGAGTGACTGCTCCCAAGAGAGGTATTTGTTCTGGCTGAGAAGGTGTGTGGAGAGACGGCCTTGATGGCAGTTGGAGTCATTGCAGAACCTCCTTCTCCCCCAGAGCCCAGATAATCCCCCATGAACCATGCTTCCATTACAGGGAGTCAAAGTTTACGTTCAGGATGTCAGCCAGTGGTGTCCTGTTGTTTGTTTGAGCACAACTCCCAACAGGGCCTTGTGCTCCCCACAGCAGGGCCCAGTGTCAGCCATCTTGTCAGTCCTTTTCCACTCCCTGTGAGCTGAGCATGGTTGAATGTGGGCTTGATGGGCCATGTGGGGGGAGGAATGTCCGCTGGGACTACGACTCCCATCATGCTTTTAGCTACTCCCACCTTCCCAGAAAATCCAAGCTTCCTTCCTTCCTGTGAATCAGCTTCCCTGTGAGGTGGTGTAACAGTGCTGGCAAGATGGCTGACAGTGGTGTCCTGTTGTTAGTTTGAGCACAACTCCCAACAGGGCCTTGTGCTCCCCACAGCAGGGCCCAGTGTCAGCCATCTTGTCAGTCCTTTTCCACTCCCTGTGAGCTGAGCATGGTTGAATGTGGGCTTGATGGGCCATGTGGGGGGAGGACTGTTGGCTGGGACTATGACTCCCATCATGCTTTTAGCTACTCCCACCTTCCCAGAAAATCCAAGCTTCCTTCCTTCCTGTGAATCAGCTTCCCTGTGAGGTGGTGTAACAGTGCTGGCAAGATGGCTGACAGTGGTGTCCTGTTGTTTGTTTGAGCACAACTCCCAACAGGGCCTTGTGCTCCCCACAGCAGGGCCCAGTGTCAGCCATCTTGTCAGTCCTTTTCCACTCCCTGTGAGCTGAGCATGGTTGAATGTGGGCTTGATGGGCCATGTGGGGGGAGGACTGTTGGCTGGGACTACGACTCCCATCATGCTTTTCGCTACTCCCACCTTCCCAGAAAACCCAAGCTTCCTTCCTTCCTGTGAATCAGCTTCCATGTGAGGTGGTGTAACATTGCTGGCAAGATGGCTGACAGTGGTGTCCTGTCGTCTGTTTGAGCACAACTCCCAACAGGGCCTTGTGCTCCCCACAGCAGAGCCCAGTGTCAGCCATCTTGTCAGTCCTTTTCTACTCCCTGTGAGCTGAGCATGGTTGAATGTGGGCTAGATGGGCCATGTGGGGGGGGGACTGTTGGCTGTGACTACGACTCCCATCATGCTTTTGGCTACTCCCACCTTCCCAGGAAACCCAAGCTTCCTTCCTTCCTGTGAATCAGCTTCCCTGTGAGGTAGTGTAACAGTGCTGGCAAGATGGCTGACAGTGTTTGTTGGTGTTTTGAGGCCATAGCCTTGCTGTATTTGTTAGTGAGTTTGTACATGTTATGACATTGTTCCATATTACTCTGGGATTGCAGGTATTGTGTTTATATAACTGGCATACACATCACAGTATTATTAGCTTTCTGTTGCTATGGCTTTGCTAACAGTGATTGGTTTTACTGTCCCCTTGACAGTGATGTCTGTGTGTGTGTATTGCATCACAATATTGGCTAGTTGGTTATGTACTCACCAGGCTCTGGTATTCCTGTTAATCCATGGAGGCCCTCCGGTGGAATGATGGCCCTCACCTTCTCCTCCCAGGAAGTGAAGTGCGTAGGTTTTGCAGGAGGGCCACCGCCGGTCCGCTGGCTCAGGGCATGGCCTCTGCCAATAAGCTTTTTGACCCTCCTTCGCACATCATAGTACCTGTTCCTGATATCCTCCATTGTGCGCAGGCAAGGTGCTTGTGCGTTCACCTTGTTGACAATCCTCTCCCACATCTTTGTTTTCTGGGACATGGGGGTCTGTTGGAACAATGTGCCAAATAATTGTGGCTCTACTCTGAGAATTTCATCTACCATGACTTCCAACTCACATCTGTGAACTTTGGATTCTTCTTTGGGGGCATGGTGATGGGTGGTGGTGGAGATGGATGTGAGTGTGAGTGTGGAAGTGGGGGTGAGTGAGTGTAAGTCAAGCTGGGTGTTTGTGAGTCTGCTTTTGGCGAGGTGCTAGTGGTGTAAAGGTTGTGTGGTGGGTGAATTGTGAGTGTGTATCTCAGTGCAGTGTTGTGGTCTTCTCTGCTGGCAGGTATGTGGAATTTGCAAAGGATCATGGTAGGGATTTTGGCCCTTTATGTAGGTTGGGTTGTGGGTGTGTCTTAGATGGATGTGTAAAAAAAAATTCTTTTGACTTCGTCAATGCTTGTTTGGTCTTTTTCTGTCTGTTTCTGTTTGATTTAGTTGAGCATGACGGAGACATTCAGTTTACAGCGACGGGAGCTTTCTGCTGCATTTGCGGGGTCATCCGAGTCGGTCCCACTCACGTTATGCTATGTTGCAGCGTTCGTGTACGAGTCGGTCGCGTCGGGCTCTTTTACGGCCGATTCACTGGTTTCCGTACGTGTCGGTTGTACGTACTGTGCTCCGTGCGAGTCGGTTGTGTTTCACACGCATTGCATTGTACTAGGCCAGTCGTACAGCGCGTGTACGTGTCGGTCGGAATACATTCCCGGTCCGTGTCGGTCGGAACGGTTTCCGTCCAAGATCGGAATCGGCCCCAAAATGGAGGAATATCTATATCCACAACCTCACTCCCCTGAACCCCCTTTTGGTTTTCCTCTTGCCCTTTTATTTTTAGTATCAGGGTCTTGGGCATGACTTTAAAAAAAAGTCCAGAGTGACGGGGTGATGCTAAGCCTCTATTTCAGGCTCTCGCCTTGTTTTTTTCCCCCCTTCCACGTGTCCATTTCCCCCTCAGCGCTAATTCATTTGAGGACAGCTGGTCCTATGACTCGGTGTTAGACTCCCTAGCTGGCTTTACTGCACTGTCCTGCCTTATTTTATAATGTGGACTGAAAAGAGCCTGCGGCCACCTCTGTAACAGCACTTCCTAAAGCATATCTTGTATGCTTTAAAATGCTCTCCTTCTTTATTTGACAAAAGGGTGCCGGTGCTGCACCTCCCCTTTCCAAACTCTCCAGAACCCTTTGCCCTCTTTGTTTCTTACCAGCATGTGCAGGGCTGCCTTACTGTGCAAAGTCTGTATTCCTCCTCTTCTTCTTATATTCTTGCGCTGTACTGCTTCTGTTTCAAGCCTATCTATAGCTGCTCTTGCTTCACTCTGTCTGGCTACCTCCTGACTGCTTGGGCTACTCGAGCTACCTCCTCCTCTCTTCCCCTGGAAGGTAATCCGTGCCGTGCTCTTTGACCCCTGTGGAGCTCATGCGCTGCTCTAGCCCAGTGCGGCTCCTTCCCCGGAGTCTCGGCGTGCGCCATGGCTGTCGCGGTCATGCACAGGTTAGAAAGAAATCCCCCTGTTCCCTTCACTTTGTTTCACCCTTCCGGACCAGGTACAGTTGTTTTTGAACTTTTTACCCATCCCTGGGACATAAAATTTCATCTCCTGACTCAGGAGCCCCTGCCACCAGCCGCTAGCCATGTTCTCCCGTTCAAAGTGATGACAGCCATCACCAGCTACTGTTATTTGCTGTCCAATCAGACAGATATCAGTTCAGGATTTGTCATAGTAGCCAACAATTGACACAGTAGATGATTGTGAGACAAGTGCCTACTCAGTGGCAAAAAGACTAATCTCATTGGTGACAAATTATCACCTGCATGGCATTGGCACTCAGCTGAATGACAAATACTAAGTGTATCTCAGAGGACAGCACACTCATATGTGTAGCTCTGTGTCAGTAATTGCCAATTCCAACTGCCTGTATGCCACATAATGTCATACCAGGTTCATGACAGTTTGCATGGTGTATGAGTCCAGCTGGACACATACCAGAATGGAAATGAATGTTGGACTAACCCTCATTATGAGTTTTGACTAATACACCACCACCTTTCTGTGCAGCAGACAAAGGTTATGCTCTGATGACATGGGTCATGACTCTTGTAGAGATCATGCAAACAGCAGCCCAGCGGGCCTACAGCCATGCCCTTTGCTGCACCAGGTCCATCATTAAATGGACATTCGGAGTACTGAAATCACGCTTCCACAGCCTGCTCTACTCCCCACCTATGGTCTGTAAAATTATCTTGGTCTTCTGCATTTTGCATTATATATGTGTCATCAAAGAAAACCACATCCTGGACCTCTCCCAGTCCAGCTTCCGAAGAATTCACAGTACCGAGACTGCCCTCCTCGCTGCCACTGACGATGTCCGCACCCTCCTCGACCAAGGTGATACTGCAGCCCTCATCCTTCTGGACCTCTCGGCCGCCTTCAACACCATCTCCCACCGCACCCTATGCTCAAGACTCCACAACGCCGGCATCTGCAAAAAAGCCCTGGAATGGATCCGATCCTCCCTCACCAGCCGAACACAGAGAGTGAGGCTACCACCGTTCCACTCGGAACCCACAGAAATCAGCTGGAGAGTGCCTCAGGGCTCCTCCATGAGCCCTACGCTCTTCAACATCTACATGGCCCCACTCACAGAAATCGTCAGGAACCATGGACTCAACATCATCTCCTACGCCGACAACACTTAGCTGGTCCTCTCCCTCACCAACGAACCCAGTCGCCACCTGGATGAAGGACAGCTGCCTCAAGCTAAACTCAGAGAAGACCGAAGTCCTCATCCTGGGCTCCACCCCCTCCACCTGGGACGACTCCTGTTGGCCTGCAGATCTTGGACCCCCCCCACACCCACAGACCATGCACAGAATCTCTGCATCATCTTGGACTCCTCGCTCACCATGAACTGCCAGATCAACGCCATCTCATCATCCTGCTTCCACATGCTATGCCTGCTCCGAATGATCTTCAAGTGGATCCCCACTGAGTCCAGAAAGACGGTCACCCACACACTCATCTGCAGTAGACTCAACTACAGCAACGCACTCTACACTGTCATCATCCAGAAACTACTCAAGAAACTGCAAAGCATCCAGAACGTCTCTGCCAGACTCATCCTCAATATCCCTCACCGCAGCCACATCCCCAGCCACTTGAGAGACCTCGACTGGCTCCCAGTCAACATAAGAATCACCTTCAAGCTCCTCACACAAACCTACAAAGCCCTACACAACACAGGACCTGCATACCTCAACTACTGCCTCGCATTCCATGCACCCACCAGAGATCTCTGCTCCGTCCATCTGGCCCTGGCCGCTATCCCACATATCTGCAAGACCATGGCCAGGGGAAGATCCTTCACCTACCTTGCAGAAAAGACCTGGAACACCCTGCCTCTCTATCTAAGGCAATCACCGTTACTGCCCCAATTCACAAAGGAACTCAAGACCTGGCTCTTCGACTGAACCACAGTGCCTGCGAAAGATCAGCAGTCCCTCCCCCACCCCAAGTGCCTTAAGACCCTTATGGGTAAGTAGTCACGCTTTACAAATCTCTTGATTGATGTGTCAGGACCAATGTGCCATGGCCAGATAAGACTGGGAATGAGGAAATGCCAGATGATGATGAGGAGGAAGATGGGGAGCCTCAGCAACCTGGAGCATCAGTTGCAGCAATAAGGCAACTATTTCTTTACTGAGGCATACTAAGGCAACTATTTCTTTACTGACGCATGATTGTACAACATCATAGAAAACATTGATGAACAATTAGACATTGTAAATCTATCTGTAAATAAAATGTCATACCGCTAACACTGTATAAGCATTTGTATTCCATACTGACACTAAACCACTAAAATTCCACATTTGATCCACTAATATATGTCACACAGATCATGTATGCAGCAATGTGTATGAAACAGCCTTGGACATCATCTGGTACAAGTCAAATAGTGTGCATGCCAACTACCTGTAGCAGGTAGTCCTCCATTGCCAGCCACAATGACCATGGTGTGGTAACATAGATGGTGGGCAATGACTGTGTGTGTGTGTCTCTCCTGATGCTAGCCATGTGTTAGGCCTCATACTTGTGGCCGACAGTAGAGCCCACTCTTTGTATGATGACTTTTCAGTGTTCCACATAGCATGTGCATGGGAACACACTACCAAAACTACAGTCTACATATGCTACAACAACTAACTTACCCACATGTCACATTCAGAAGGTTGCTTCAATTGACACATAATCTACATATCATACTTTGCCAGTGCCACAGTGTTGCATGTGTACACCCAATGCACAAGCAACACTACATTGATGCATAGTGTAGGTATGGAGTCATTTACGTATCCTTACTGTCAGCATGAAAGGTGACCTACCATAACACAATCACCATGAATGAGGATCATGGTGGCCACAAATGATGACACTGTTACTGTCCTTTGTGGTATTGCCCTTGGATACGAATGGTACGTATGCAAACCATTGGATAGCACCATCCATACATCCCCATCCAGGTGTGTGCAGGAAATAGCTGCACATCTTCACATTTTAACTACAACCTGATGCCTCCACTGTGCTATACGGTGCAATTTGGCTGCAGGCTGAGTAGTCGTAGATGTGGTTTCACTGACCCTATGGTAGTCGTAGCCTCTGGCATCCCTGTGGGAATCTGATACCATGTCAAAGGGTAACATTAATAACTTAGCACACAGCGCACCTCCGGGAAGGTGCACCCTTGTGCTACCAAAGTGTTTGCGCACAATGCGTAGTATGATCCATTAACCCGATGATCTCACACATATGTACACTTACCTACGCACTTATGCCACATGTGCAAACAGTGTAAACTGGTCAACTCTACCAGTCACACACAAAACAGCATGCACTGTCAATATTTACATAACTGCACATCTTAAAACATAACAAATCATAATGTAAACCTCCCACGTAAAAAAAATATGAAGCTACACCATTTAGCGTTAAATACTTCTGCTGCAGAGTAAGTAAAAAATTAAGCTTCCCTGCGGACCCAAGATATAAACATTTTTTTTATAGTTAGGCCTTTAGTGAAATAGACGCATTAAGTGTTAGAGTAACAAAAACTATGCTTAGGCTGAAAACATGCTGTATCTGCCCAGTAAGTGAAGTATTGGATTAAGGGCAGTGCATGCTGCAAACCAGGAACTGTGAAGTTACTTTCACTTTCACAATAAGTCACAGTTTAACTGTCTGTGCTTGTGAGTGGTGGTGTACTGATTGTGCTGGACAGTGATTTTGGAGTTTTTGGAGTTTGTGCTTTGTGTCTGCTGTCCCTGTTGTGTCCGTTAAGTCCTTTTTGTGTGTTTTAGAGGTATATTGTCCTTTATTGTCCTGTGTGCGGTCAAGTGTTTGTCTCTTGGGGTATATTTGCTATAGGGATATTAGGGTGGTTTTTTTTTTTGTAGTGGTAGGATTGTTGTTTGTGGTTGGGATAATGCCGGGGCATAGCCGTAGTCGCCCCATGAACGTGCAGGAGTTAGGGGCATTCCTGTGGCTGGTCTGCCATTATCTTCCGAACATGACAGCTTGTGGGGGCCACGTGATCATGGGCTACCCTGTCAAAATCAGGAAGCAAAGATTGGAGAGCATACGGCAACAGATGCAGCGCATCCATGGAGTTGACCGTGGCATCCCACAATTGAAACATCGCTGGGCATATGTGGTTGGCAGGGAGTCGGAACTACTACAGTGCGTAGGCATCGAAGTTGGCGGACCAAGATGTAACTACACATAATGTGTTTGCTCTCATATGTTTCTTTCATGTACCCTTTGATGTTTTTGAACAATTAAGTATGGCTCACAGGAATGTTTTACTCTAATTTACTCATGCCCCCATGCAAAATGTACAAATGGCATGCCTATAGTGCTGGCACAATATGTGCACCAGTGCCATCTGTGACATTGCATGGCCCACACTATTGTCATTGTTACCGTACGTGGCAGAGAGGAGACCCAGAGAAGCATGGAGTTTATGTACATTGCCGTAGCCCGTCCAGACAACTCATGTGATGACAGGGCAGGGAGTGCAGATATGCTCCACAGCTGCTAATTTCTCAGCAGGCATTTGTCATGTGCAGTTGTGATGGCGCTTCACGGAAGATACCTCATACATAAAGGGGCTTATTTACAAGGCTCTTGCACTGCTGGCATTTCACTTCTGACAAGGTCAAAAGAGATGCAGCGGCTACGCTAGAGCCTTGTAAAGAAGCCCCATAGTGATGCGCAAATGATACTCCTTGGCATACCTCCCCTGTGTTGCCTGTCATCAATGAGGCCTGCCATGGCTTACTCTGCTTAGCTCACCTCTGAATGTATTATGCAGTAATCTGTTTATGGATGCATGGAACATAAGTGTACAATATGATGCACTCAGCAGCACTGCCAGGTACAGTACTCACATTACTTAGTGGACCAGTACCCATGAATCGAGATGTGTGTAGCTTACTCATTTACTGGTGTCAGCTTTTCAAAGGCCCTCCGGATACCATTACCTTACTGAGTGTGGTATGTGGATTCTGTAGGTGCACAGCATCATCCAAGTCAACTAGCGTTGTGTAGTTAGGTAGTGATTCAGGTCAGCACATGGTTCTGCTAAATAGCCAACAGGTGGATGTGTAAGGCATTCAGATGTATGGTTGACTCAGCCAGCCTTGACAATGTGTATCATCCAGGCATGTCAACTGTGTCATTTTGAACATTTACAACATGAAGGGCTACATTGCCAATATCCTTACATATGTACTGTGCTGTTGTTGCTTATCAAATAATTGTAGTAGGTTAAATGATGTGCTTTAGTTGTTATGTCTTGTAGCTGGACCCCCTGCATACACGGAACGTGAGATGGGCAACTTCAAGAACCCCAACCTCACTGTTGAGTACCTTCATCTGTTATTTGCCTACTGCTAGGAGTGTGTCTGATGTCAGATGATGTGGAAGTTGCCAGATTCAATCTGCATCCTCATCACAATTTTACTTTTGGAAGGTGAGAAATAGGCCATGGGAAGTTGTGTTGATGCGTTGCGTGTCTATGAGCCTCTGACTACTGTTGAGGAGAACACTTTGCCTGTCTGGGAAGGACCACATGATAGTTGTTTGAGAGGGGAGCCATGATCCCAGTGTCAGACAATGCTATTGTATGTGGTAGTAGATGGACATTAGAAATTGATGTGGCTGTGAATGCTACAAAATGCATGTCAGTTGCACATGCCATGATATTGGGAGAATGTATTGAGCTGTGGCATGGTCCACCATGGAGTTGCTACAGATCAATTATGAGAAGGTTCATATTCCTCTGTATGATGTGGGGTACATTTCCTGCATCCATTTTTACATCTCATGCCTACCAAGTTATCTGTATAGGTAGCACTGTGTCCTTATATGGCTCCTTGACGTATCAATTACTGAACGTTGTGAGGCAAGACATGTGCTGTCAAGACATGACACTTCTGAAAGTGTTAAATACCCATGGCATTAAGGCCATTGCAGGATGGCCAAGGTACACTAATACACAGTGAAGGTGAAAATGTGTACCATTCCATGGGTACCTAACATGTATCTTGCCTAACCTTCCTTGAAAGCCCTGCATTGGTTATCGGTTGCCAGAAGATCCACATTCAAGCTGCTTTGTATCACCCACAAAGCGATACATGTAACAGGACCTTTGTTCATCAGGATTAAAATCACCACACACATTCAACAAAGGAACCTCCGCTCTGGAGTGGCACCTTGCCTCAAAATCCCAAGATACAAGAAAAAAACAATGGGTGGCACATTCTCTCTGTTCAAGCGGCCAAACTATGGAACTCTCTACCCTCCAACTTAAGATCCACGGATAACCACCTTATCTTCAGAAAACTACTCAAGAATTGGCTCTTCTCCACATAACCACCATATGCAAACAGATAGAAATATACAGCATATCTCTCTGTATCTAAGCATTTATTTGTACTATAGATATGTACCTATATATGTGTATTGCTTTGTATAAACTTGTAGAATACTTATGTTTAAAAAAATTATTATATATAGATATTCATTAGTTCTGCTTAACAAATGTACCTATTACTGATAGTTACATTATTCTATGTTTTAACATGTATATAAGTGACTGCATCAATAAGTAAATATTTATATCGTAACTATTTATCTACAATTGCTTCACTATTGATCTAAAAAATATATATAAATAAAACTAATTTAAACACTTGAAAGCCAGAGTTTATTTAATGCATCTTTAATCTACATATACTACCTTCCTTTATGCATCTATATACCTTCCATGTACTTTTGGATCTATATATTAATTACTTTTACTTATTTATTACTTTTTTTCTAATTCAGCATATCCAATGCACTACCCTATTTTTCACCCTATACCACTCTCAATATATCCTCTAGCTCAACACTCTGACTCATCTCAAACCTATTTCTACTATTCTTTCCAATGCACTGGCCTATTTCTCACCCTATACCTCTATCAATATATCCATTACCTCCACTCTCTCATTCATCCCAAACCCCATACTACTACGACTATGATCCCCAAAAATAACCCTTTCGAGACTCTTCCCTACTCCACCCCTTCTTGCATCATCTCATACCTCTTTTACTATTCCAATCCTCAAAAACAAGCCTTTCTAAACCCTCCCTCTGACTCCTCGTCCTCCACCTCCCTTTTACTCATCCCCCTCCACCTCCCTTTTACTCAAACCAAGCCTCCTCCTACTGCTATGAGCTTCAAAACAAAAAAAATTCAAAATCTTTCCCTTCTATCCCTCCACTATCCTTTTCAATCCAAATAACAGACTAACATGTCCACCACTCAAATTAATTTCACATTTCACTATACTAATTCACCACTAAATCCTTTATGGGTTCCGGAGTAGCGTGCTACTTGCCGAAAAAGCACTTCAGCACCTCATCAGGGGTAGCAAGCGCTATATAAATGCAAACATTTTTACCTCTTCTACCCCTTCGCTATCCTTCTCAATCCAAAGAACTGACTAACATATCCACCACTCAAATTATTTTCATATTTCACTATACTAGTTCACCACTAACACTGTATGGGTTCCAGAGTAGCGTGCTACTTGACGAAAAAACACTTCAACGCCTCGTCAGGGGTGGTAAGCACTATATAAATGCAATTAAAATACAATACAAATACTCTGTATTGAAATGATCAAAATTATATCTGCCAATGGTGTTGCTGTTGCACAGACTAACAATTGGCCTTTTTTTGCAATTAGGCCTGACGCCATCTGATATGCTAGGCATAGGTATGTGTATGTGTATAGTCACTCTAAGCTGCAAGATGAATTTAGGTATAGGGGCTTCTACCTTAGGTGTAATGTTAATTATGAGATTTCATGATGTTATGTAGGAAGGTGGAATCTGACTGCATGGTTACCCCCACTTTTTTCCTGGTGTTTTGCTGGTTTTCGACTTAGTCTGACTGGGATCCTGCTATTCAGGACCCCAGTCTATCTGCTTTCTCCCTAAATTGGTTGTTCATGTACTTTAGGTACACTCCAGATTGGATTCTGGGGTACCCTTATAAGTCCCTAGTATATGGTATACTAGCTGCCCAGGGCATAGGTACCCCAGAGGCCTCCCAGGGGCTGCAGCATGTATTATGCCACACCCTGAGAGACCACTAAAATGACACAACAGGTCTGCTACAGCAGCCTGTGTAGGTGGTGCAATGCATCCCCTTTCTTAGATATAGGTTCACTATATCTATCCTAATCACTGCACATATAAACCTATCAGTCACCCCTATGGCAGGCCTTACAAATCCTGAAGGCAGGGTGCTGGGTTTTATGTGAGAGGGTGCCGATGCATGAGCAGAGCCCCTCTGCAGCCTTCGGAACCTATTCCCCGGGGTTGTTTGTGATGCAGCCAACCATATATACTTAAGTGCATTATAACCTTGCGGTAAATGCTAACTTTAAAATGGCTGCATGGAAACATGTAGTGTTTGGTGTTAAACACCTTGGAATCATACCTCCACACCAGTAATTGGTGTGGGAGGTATGATTCCACCCTCTTAGATGGAGAAATATGACAACAGCGGTACAGCCGGTAACAGCTTCACAGAACCCTGGCATCACAAAATGGATGCTGCCAGCCACAGACACGAGTCTGCCCTCCTGCTGCTGGACGAAACTCAGGCAGGGGAAGGCTTGACAATAGGTTTCCTGTCACAGGGAGGTGTGACCTCCTCCCAGACAGGCTTTAGTGTATTGGGGCTGGGTGGGTGCACTCTCAGAGTGCTTTGATGTCTGCACTGGGGGCACATTTGGTGTCCCTGTGCATAGTCCAACTCAAACCGGTTGCAGGAGCCATTTGCTCCAGCTCTGGCGCGAAACTGGACAAAAGACATGGAGTGTAGCCACCCCTCTGTCCTGACTCCTCCCATAGGTGGGTCCCCAGAGTTTGTCCCACCCCTTCCTTGGGTATAAAGTAGGAACCCCTGACTACAGGACTTTAGATATTACCTGGACTAAACTCTGCTACAGAAACCAAGTATCCTTCGACAATCTACGCTTTGCTGGATGACTGAAGAATCTCCCTTGGAGTAAAGGAGTTACTCCCCTGCTGAGCATGCACCTAAATGCATCTGACCAGTTTGCATCTACAAAGCTCTTGAAGGACTCCGAAGAATTCTGCAATACAGGAGGTGGGTTCCTGAGGTCTCCGAGGTCAATCTGCGCTCTCAGCAATTCTGAGGCCCGTGTCCCTTGTGGGGACCGTGAAACCCATACCCCTGGGCACCATGTACATTTGCAGCAGCATATGTTTTTCAGCAATCCCTGAAGCTGTGCTTTGGGCTACTTGTAGTTCTGACCCCGAGCAGTAATTCCACCGAAGATTTCTGGCCTACACTCCATGAGTGTTCCGTGGGCTGGTATTTAGTGATTCAGCTTGAGGTCCCTTTGCGATCCCTGGTCCATTGGCCTGTGGGTCCCTGAGAAGGCAACTTTAACTTTCAGTGGACTTCCCTGATTGCTCCAGACGTGCCCTGACTCTTCATTGCTTGGGGAGTCCCCAGGACCTTGCTGGTCCTCACAGAAGCATCTTTCCTCTGACTGCGTGGGTTGCAGTTGCCAAGGCTTGTTGGTATTCAATCCGGACACTGACCCCCCAGCACTCAACATCCTTTGTGGGACAGCTCGGATCCGGACTGTGGTCATCGTCGACATCTCCTGGTCCCCGTGGCTGCAGAGTCAAGCTTCACCTCATCTCACATGAAGCACCCGACATCGGTGGGCATTCGATTGCTCCGCTCCTGGTCACGTGAAGTGACCCAGACTTTGTCCCCTCTGCTTTCAGGTGCTTCTCATCTCCGATCCAGGCTTGGATCACACCGTACACTTTTCTTCTCCACAGCAGCAGTACTTTCTCTCATCACGCCATTGAAAACGACGAGGGTTTCTGACACCACTTGACCCCTATGCATCCGGCTCCTCTGGGAAAGGTAACACGGGTACCTCAGTACTCTCAAGGGTGCTGGCCTTAGAACCTTCTATGTTTAGCTGGGTTTGCTTGAAGTCCTCTCCTAAGTGTCCTTAATCTTTAAAATTCCAACCGCGACTTTCCCATGGAGTTGTACGGAGCTCGCGTCTGTGTTCCCACACTGCACCCATCCTCCGTGGGTCCCCTGTGTCACTACCTTGGGTGGTTCCTTGGGGTCCCAGCGATTCTACGTGCTCTAGGTACTGTGTCTAGTCAAGTCGTGGTTCTTATACCACTTTCTTAGTATATGGTTCGGTCTCCCCTGGAGCCCGCTGTGTATTGTGCTATTTACTGTCGTTCTAGTGATTTAATATTGTGTGTCTTGTTCTCTAATCTCATAAAGAGGTTAGTAGAGAGTGTTTAGTAATAAATACATATATTTTATATACACCTGGTGTGGTTCTCCTTTCATTTGGTCATTCAGGAAGTTATATACTGGTAAAACAAGCTGCTTTACATTCCTTCGAGACTTAGCCTGAAGGCTGCTCTCCATAGCTACCACTAGGATAGCTTTCAATAAAGGTTGTCTTTAACCTAATCATCAATAAAGGTCGTTTGGACTGGTGCAAGGTGCCCACTTTAATTAGTGGACAGCATATACCAGGCCAACTTCTCACAATGTTGATACCTGTTCCTAGTCAGCCTTTGAGTGACATATATACTCATTCTTTCAACAGACGGGACCGCTGATGAGCAGAGCCAATTCAACAAATGTAAGTTGCGCTTCCAGAGAGTTGCCAAGTCATACAGGGCCATGAAGCGGTGTCATCAGGCAGAAAAGGCCCTTTGGCAGTGGTATTTCTTTCCTACAGGCCCACCAACCACCACAAGTGGAAGCTCAGCCCCCCATGGACAATCAACATCAGGAGCCTCCCAAACAGCCATCCCCAGTACCTCCACCAGTGGGCCCTCGCAACCACCAGCACCTAAACCTCAGCCCACTGGAGGGCCCTCAAGATTTGAGATGGACATGAGGAAGGACATGTCTGACATGAAGCTTCAAGTGGCAGTTCTCGAGAACAAGGAGGACCAGGCCTTATCCCTGCTACAGGATATTAAGCAGGCAGTGAAGGTAGGCCAAAAGTAACTGGCACAGGGATTCCTTCTGCCGTTCACCCTGCTTAACATGCAGATTTTTTTATAGGATTTGATAGGTTAGTTTAGGGTAGAGTAGTTTTAGTGATAGTGTAGGGATAGTGGTTTTAGGAGATTTTTAGGGGTGGGTTGGTTTGTTAAGGGGTAGGGCTACTTTGGGTTAGTTATGGGGTGGGGGGGTTGATGTGTTTTATATGTATAAAAAAGCCCCAAAAAACTTTACCAATTTAAAAAAAAAAACAATATATGATTGTTTAGTTTCTATGTGTAGGTAGTTGATGTTTAGGTGTTTCTGTTGTCCTGTGTGAAAATGTGACTTAAGGGGGGTTGATGTTTAAAATGTTGTGTTATTGTATAGGATAAGCTAAGTTAAGTTAAGGTAGTTTTAAATAGTAGATAGGCTAAGTTAGTGTAGGATAGGTTAGGATAGGTATTTACCATAGGGTAGCTAGTAATTCCTATTTAAACGTTTATATTTCCATTAAATCTATTCTAGTTTGCTACATACAAGTATATGTCATTATTGTGGGAGTGAGCTTGTGTGCTCTGGTGAAGTTTTGTACTTGCATTTGTCTTTGCTTGCAGTGTCTGGCAACATGTGTGACTGGGTTTCTTAGCTATGGACAGGGATCTGTCAGGCTGACCATGACTTTATATGATCTTACAATCAGACATTGTTGAGTAGTGGATGTGGCATTCATGGATGAATGATAACACAGTGCTCATCTTGTGTTCACACACAAGATCAATGTGTGTGTTGCTAATGCAACATGACTTGGAGAGATGTTGTGCTCTATGACATTGGCACATTTAGTTGGTATTTGGGCTCATACACCGATGGCTGCCCCGTAATCTCTCACACTTGCAGCATGTACTTGTTAACCCAATGTTGAATGCTTACTAGTATCATGGATGGACCCCACTCTTGTCGGGTGACTGATCTCACCATTCATAATGACTATATGGCACCTGTTGGACTAAATACTTGCAACCTTGAGTATGCACTTACTAGTCATCACACAAATGGTGCTTTGAATATATGTTACACTCTCACTGCATAGCATTGTCCCAGTCTCTGCAAACAAACTTATGTCCCTTTGGCTTGTGGTTGGTGTAGTTGCCTCACAGAATGGCCAATGGTGAACCTTGTCCTGATTCATAGAGACACACAACACACAGGTTGTACTTATTAGTGCATTATTTACAAGTGCCAATCTTGTAGGAGATAACTGTTAAAGTTGATTGGACAACAACCCCAAAGGAAGTTTAGAGCCAATGGATGTCCAGACAGAGTCCATGTGGGGAACATGTCATGGGACATGTTGAGGTGAGGAGTGCTTCAGTCAGGTTGGATGACCGCAGTGTCATTAGGGAGGATAGACCACATTGTCAGTCCACAAATGTTAAAGGTAACCAGGGCGAAATCAAAATGAGGACAGTGGCAGCAGATGTTCCCTGGCATGTTGTTCAGCACAGGGCTAAGGATATACTGGGTATATGACACAGATGAATGCTACCGGGCACTTCTTCTTTAGAAAGAGGTACTGTCCACATCTTCCTCCTCTGATGTGTATGGTGTCTCCTGTGAGGGTGGTGTTGTAGGTGCGACAGCTGAGGGAGGCACACACACATCTGGGGCAGAAGATGTGGATCCCATGCCTGAGGCAGCATTAATCTGTGCCAATACATGAGGCAGCACAGCAGTGAGGAGGATCTGTGGTTTTGCAACAATGCAGCAAAGTCACGGTGGTAGGCAGCCAAGCAGCCATGTGGGAGTCCTGCTCCTGCTCCATGGTCTCCAAGATGCTTTGGATAGCCCCCAGCTCTCTGGCCACATCACTGGTGCCACTTTGGCAGGGCAGTTGTTGATGCCTCTGCCTCATGACACCAGCGATGTCGTCCAAGGACTGCTGGAGGCCACAGAGCAGAGAGTAGGTGCCTCTGATGGCAGCATTGTTGTCCCTATTTAGACTGTGGCACCCAAGGATCCCTTCTAGGGTGGCCGCCTAGGTCTCCATCCCCACCCGCACCTGATCTGCCAACTCCAGCTGGACTCCTACTGCAGTCCGTTGGTAGGTAATGATTGGGTCCTCGAAGTCCAGGGGTATGGGTGTGGTGGTGCCTGCTGGTTGTTAGGTGGGGTATATAGAGTTGCCACAACACTGCTGACCCTCCCCGGGTCCAGAGATGGCATCCCACTGGAATCCAGGAGCTCTTTGAGGGTATTGTGGTCGATGGTTGGCAGGTTGGCATCATATCCATCATCACTGATGTCCGGGACATGGTGCTGGCCAGGAGTTAAGGGTTCATCCTCTGAAATGAAATGGGGAAATGCTATTGTTGATGTCTTCTACATGTTGACATGATTTAAAGCAGTTGACAAACAAAGTGCATGACATGACACTTTCAGTTCCTCATTGATGCATAGGACAGCTGTTATGCTAGGGTGTGGATGGCAGATAGCACTGTATTTTATTTCAGATGACAGGACCTCAGCATTGTCATCATTACCACTGTGTCACCACTCTGATTGGATGGACCCTGTCCTAGTAGCCAGAATAGAATCACTGACGTTCATGTCATTTCATCATGACCAGAGTTGGTCATCTGCAGGGTGTCAGACATCTCTTTAATCCGATCCATGAACTTGTATGTTTCCATTACCCCTTTGGCTGTTTCAAAACAGGTCCTGGCAGACAACTTACTCCCACACAGTGCTGGACCCTGATCATACGTTGACTCTCCAGTGCCTACGTCACCTTCATAATGTGTGGCCATCTCAAATGGGCTGACATGACAGGCTGTTATAGAGGGACATGTGTCAGGCAGCACCCCAGACAGTAGTGTTGCTGGGAATGGTGACATATACCTACCGAGGGGCATGTACACATTGTATTGGCACAACACAGCACAATAAGCACTTTATCTATGCAATCTTGCATCATTCCACATGCACAGGACAGCACCGCATTCACAAGGATCGGGTGTACACCAGTGTTATCCCTTGCACTGGCACAGTTGATGACAGCCAAGCACCAACGCAGACAACCTTGTGCCATGTTGCAAGGGTGCCTGCGTTGGTACGCAGATGTTCTTTTTGCAGCGGCGCAGGGGTGTGCACAGGGATGGGACATAATCCAGTGAATACAGCCCATCCATGCATTTGTTAAATGATGCATCAACACCCCGCGCCTTTTCACTTTAACTATGGCCCATGTTACGCTGGTGTACATCGGTTGTATTCACCCCCACACCCATATATATATATAGATGAGAGGAGTTCAGGTGGTCCCTACCATGGCAGCTGACATATGTGTGGTCTGAGCCTGCGTGCCATGTAGTTTGCTATACACGAGTATGGAAGTGACAATATACATGTCCCCATGTGTAGGTACTACCCATGGTCCACAGAGCCCCCATCCCTCAGGTGTGTTGTTCATCCTGTGATATACCAAATGTATGCTAGCAATTACTAGCCTAGGTTAATGTGCATGGGCCCAGATGTGAGAGTGGCATCTTTCTTAGACATGTGGTGCAACGCAGCACAAGAAACCATCTTGCTGCCCCTAAACGTGTGAATTGGAAAGTGCAGGGTTGTGCTGTGTTTAGGACAGTACAACGCTGTGCTTTCCATTCTGCTGATTCACATTCAGCAGGGTAGAACCAACACAGGTACCCTTGAACTATGATGTAGGGGTGCCTGCTTTGTGTACGTCTGCTGTATGTGCCACAGAGCATGCAGTTAATGCAGGAATGCGCTGTATGTTATAGAAACAGCACATTGCTGCTCTTTCAATTTGAGTTAGGATAGCCCAGCTATCAGGCTAGCGACGCTGCCCTGTGCCAACTTGTGATCAAAATGCCTATGAGTCTTTCATTGATGTCATATCTAAGCATAGAGTAGCTAGATGGCTATCGCCTGACCTGCAGACATTGCGGCAGAGCACTGGGACATAGCTGCCTGGACTGCACAACATTGCATAGTTCCCCCAATTGTCCCTTGTTGGTACTTACACTGTGGCTGATGTAGTTGGTCATAGTCAACACTGTCCTGTCACGCAACTCCAACCACCGACTCCTTTGAGATGACAGCAGGCACCTGCTCCTCCAAGGGATCAAGCTCCTCCTGGGGCGCTGGACTACCACCTCCAATCTGCAAGGCTGCCTGTAGATTGGTTGCCAGTTTCTCCTTAGTTTTGCGCTTGGCATCGTGCCAGCGATTCTTACAGTCCATCACTGTCCTCTACGCTACGCAGTTCACCTTGTTCACTATGGACTGCCATATGGTCTTGTTCTTCCCCATTGACACTTTGGAGCTGAGGAAGAGCTGTTGTTGTTGCTCCGTCAACTAAGAGATCAAGATCTCATTCTCCTCCTGACTGCACTTGCACTTCCTCTTCTCCTTTGACTCTGGCTGGCCATCCTGGCTGGTACTGGGATTGGGGGGCGTTGTTGTCCTGTGCTCATTCCTGGCTGCTCCATTCTGCATTCAGGTAAGTTTAACTTCATTTTTTCTTCTTAGCGGCGTTTTTGTGGGTTTTCTTTCACACTAGGCGCAGAAAAGTGATGTTAGGCCTGCTAATGTGAATTTTCTTGCCACTAATTGGCCAAACATAACTTTCTGTACTGTAGCATGCATTTCTTTTTACTTGACGCTTGTGTTAGCGTCATTTTTTTCCACCACTAATCTGTCCTAACGCAATGTAGCACCGTATCGTAAATACAATGCTAACATGGTGTTAGGATTTGTCATACAGCAGCGGTACTTTTATTGATGCTCTGCTGCAGGAAAAGAGCAGAGCACCATTTTTTGTAAATATATCCCCTATTTTCTTAGGGAAACAAAGTTGGCTTCTTTTACTTTCAAACAGGTTTCTTGGGATAATAGGGGAATGCAAAGAGTCCAAGGGCATCTAATCACTGTGGATAAAGCCCGGGACAGTGATACTACTCATAGTGCAAGAAATGTGTATAAGAAAACTTTAATGGTAGCAAAAAGAGAGTGGAACAATAACAATTGGTCAAACCTCACTGAAGCAGCAATCAACAGGGACACTACAATGATTTGGCATATAGTGGCACATGGAAGCCACTCCAACCAGACCAAAATAGATTACTTCATCCAGCCACAGATCTGTATTGACTATTTTAATAGTCTGTACTCCACAAAGATCATCCAAGTAGTGAAGTTCAGTTCAGTTCAGTTCAAATAATTTGATTTCGGCCGCCTGGGCCATAAAAGTACAAACAAGTTAAAACAAACAGTAATAATAAGTAAAAATATAAAAGCATTATTAAAGATGGGGACTCAGTTTAAAATGATTCAAAACAATATTAAAACACTGAAAATACAGAAACAAGTGCACATACGTCATATAACAGAATAGTACCTGATGAATAGTGCAAGCAGTGTCAAACTATAGGGGAGAAAGAGCCTTCCTTTAATCACCCATATAGCTCTGAAGAATTTGGCAACAGAGTCAGCAACTGCCGGGTCATAATCCACCCTTAGAATGCGAAGGGCAGCCAAATGATTGCGTACACCTAACAGCCTGCGGATTGGAGCTAACTAGGTACTGCAGGGGGAAGCGTAGGCTAAACATACAATGAAAACATGAGGAATGTTCTCCTCTAAAAAATTACAAATCGGGAAAACAGAAGCTCCCCACTAGCCCAGTTACTAGTGAATGCTCTCAGTGATAGGGTGCCCACTCGAAACTGAAAATATAGCTTCCTATCCAGTACAACAGCCACCTGGTCCCAAAAGAGCTGGAACCTAGAAGTGGGCCTAAAGTCAATGAAGCCATTGGTAAGCTTAGAAGAGATGGCTCTTCAGGATTCAACAAATGTTAGATTTGCCCAATAATGCTTTTGCAAAAGATCCTTGGTCAGAAAGATGACAGATTCTGGTTGCTCTCACAACTCAGGCATACCAAGAGAGTAAAGCGCCTCCTTGAGGCATGAAAGCCATGGTACCCTATTAAAGCAGTCAGCCTTCAGAACATCCTTAAGGCCTTCAACATAATGGACAAGTTCAGGGGTAATGCATAAATGTTGCCAGTACAACAATGGATGACAACCCAAATCCAAGAAAAGTAGATACAGTGGGGTACTAGAGGGAAGAGAGGCAAGGTTTCTAAGAAATTTATTTTCGTTTTTAGTTTATTCTTCATGATTAGAGAAAACCCACAATTCCGCCCCTTACAACGTGGAGCCCAATGCTTTGGCTTTTGTAGATTTTAAGAGCAGATGTGATAGGTTTGGTGTATGAAGTTTAGTATTCCTTTTAAATATGTAGTGAAGTTGATTTGTCGCAAGCAGGAGGTCTGAAGATGAAGGCTAAGTGCGTGAGGATCATTGTTAAATAACCAGGTTTTGAGACTTTTCCTGAAAGTCATGAGTGATGGTGCTGTGTCAGAGTTGGGGCAGACGGTTCCACTGAAGGGATGTGAGCCTGAAGAAGCTTTTTCCCCCTCACATGACATGTTTAAAAGAGGCAACCTTCAGCAAATTGGCTGAGCCAGAGTGTAATGCTCTGTCAGGAATATACCCCTGAAAATTCTTTGTGAAGGAGGCTGGGGCTTTTCCATAAAGAGCTTTATAGACCAAACAAAGAGCCTTAAAGTTAATCCAATGGCAGACCGGGAGCCAGTGCAATTGCCCAATAGCGGCCTTGGCTGATTGGTGTTTAGGAATTCTCGGAAGGAATCGAGCGTTCGCATTCTGGATAATCTGCAATTTTTTGGAGTGGACCATTAGAAAAGCTAATCTAGATGCCATTGCAGTAGTCCAGTTGCGATAAGATTAGAGCAATGACCACTACTTTCAATAAATCAGCCGGGAAGAATCTTTTGATTTTCTTTAAGATTCTAAGGCTATAGAAAGAAGAGAAGGTGATCTGGTTAATTTGTTCCTTGTATTTTAATTCATTGTCCAAGAGAATCCCCAAATGTTTTACTTTTGAGATTGGCGGGGGCACTGTACCCAAGTCAGACGGCCACCAGTGGGGAGACTAGATTGCTGGATTATTCCCAAACTGGATAACTTCTGTTTTGGAAAAATTAAGCTTAAAGCAATGATCGGCCATCCAGTTACTCACTGCAACCATATATTTGTTGAACGTGACACCAGCTCCGCTTTCATTTTTTGCCAAGGACACTATGATCTGAGTGTCATCGGCGTAAGACGCCAATGACAGACCAAAGGATTTAATAAAGGCGGCAAGTGGCGTGACGTAAAGATTAAACATGGTGGGGACAGGGAGGATCCCTGAAAAACCCCACAAGGCAAACAGAAAAACCAGAGTCAAAAGCACCAAGTGACACCACTTGTTGGCGTCCTGAAAGGAAGGATTTCAGAAGCGTCAATACTAGATCTCTTATCCCTAATTCCCTCAAACGATCAATTAATAATTCATGGTTGACCGTATCGAAGGCTGCAGAAAGACCAACAGAATCAGAACTGCATTGCCTCCGCGATCGAGAGATGAACACATTTCCTTGGTGGTTGTGATCAGGGCAGATTCTGTACTATGCTTTCTCCTAAAGCTAAACTGCGTATCATCCAAAAGATGATTATCCTCCAAAAAGGAGGAGAGTTGGCTATTCATGACTTTTTCTACTACTTTTGCTGGAAAAGGAAGTCTGGCAATAGGTTGATCATTGTTGGGGTCTAGAGGGTCAAGAGTGGGTTTCTTTAGAAGGGGGAGCACTGATGCTGCTTTCCAGATGGTAGGGAAAATGCCAGTGGTAAACATAATAGAAAAAATAGAAAAGAGGTGTTGTGTTGTCATGGAGTCCTTACATCAATACAATCTCTAATACCACCTTAAAGGGATTTAAAACCCACTCAATTCGGGCAGGGGTTGAGATAATTTCTATTTCTAAAAGGGGCACGAGGAATACTCCAAGTAATTAACTGTCAATACACCTTATAACAGTTTATACAAAAAATTCTGACGTCTGATTTTTGACAAACTACAGGATTGGATCAATGAGTATGATATGCTCTAACATTTACTGGCGGGTTTTAAGAAGAAAGTAAGTACAATTGATCAGGATTTTAAGGTTATTTTAATATATTGGAAAATTGTGTTTCTAAGCATGGGACAGTTGCATTTTGCTTTTGTGGATCTTAGGTCTGCGTTCGACCTAATACCACTTAACAAACTATGGTAGTTTTTTTTTAAAGAAATGGGAGTCCTGAAAACATTCTGTTTATTCCTATAAGGTTGCATGAGAATACTGATGCCCAGGTGAGATGGGGGGCACTGGGAGCATTAACAGAGCACATCCACTAAAGAAGGTTGTTCGACAAGGATGCGTTCTGGCATCAATACTATTCTGATTATACATTAATGGTAGATTTCCTGGGTTCTTGTAGAAATTATTCCCAAAAACTGCTGAAGTGTGGGATCCAATCCCATCCTGTTTGCAGATGATATCTTACTGATTTCTAGGGGCCATATGTATGAAAGTTTGGTTTTGCGATTCTCAAATAGCAAATTTTAGAGAATTGCTATTTGAGAATCGCAAAACGAGATGTATGTAGGATTTGCAAAAGAATTTGCGAATCCTACATATTCCTTAATTGCGAATCTCAAATTGCGATTCGCAATTAAGGAAACCCTCCCCATTCATTCCTATGGGCCTCTGGAATACATTCTCAATTTGCGATTAGCAATTAGAGAATCGCAAATTGAGAATGCAATTTCAAGGTTGCAAGGGTGTCAAAGGACACCCTGTTGCACCCCTGAAATAAGCATGGGTGCACATGTGGCGCACATACATGCCCTAAGGGCATGTATGTGCGCCACATTGCACTTTAAAATGCAAAAAGTGCATTTTTCAAAGAAATCGCAAATTACCACCAACTTGAAGTTGGTGGTAATTTGCGATTCCTTAAGGCCAAATTGCACTTTTTTGTGATTCTTACATTGCATTTAAGGAATCGCAATTTGCGATTCCTTAAATGCAATCGCAAAATAGGGAATCGCAAATTTTGCGATTCCTTATTTTGCGAGGCAGTTTTTCATTAATACCTACCACTAAGCCCAAATGCGATCGCAAATGCCGAAATTCTGCGAATTTCGGCGTTTGCGATCGCAATTTGGAATGATATATATGGCCCTAAGTCTCTGATGGGCCTGAAAGCCCTTTTAGATTGTTTTGCTCAGTTCTGCAAACAATGATGGTTTGAAGTAATAAGACCAAATTTATGGTTTTTAACCTGCGCAAGAACTGTCATGGCATTCCTACATTTGAAGTGCCAAAACTGGAGCGGTTTAAGAAATGTGAATACCTGGGTGTGAAATTGACAGATAACATGTCATGGGATATGCAGATAAGCAAAAGTGCCTTACAATTAAAACAATATAGTTCCGGGATACTTAGAACATACAAATTGACACTGGCAAGATCAGTTTCCTTACAGCATATAATAGTCATGTTTTAGGGCAGCCTTTTATGCCGTTGAATTATGGGGTAATTTTAAAGTTCCTAGTTTGACCAAATCAGAAAAGCATTTCCTCAGGTTCTTGGTTATGATGCCACAGAATACCCTACTGTTGCCACACGATATGGATATGGGAACTAAACCTATTACATAGAAAGCAAATGCTAGCCCATTGTTATTTTGGCTGCAAATTTGACACATTTGACACACTGAGGTATTGATCTCATATAGACCGGCTATTGAAGAGATACTCAGTCTTGGTGGCCACTCTAGAGTACCCTGGCTGAAATTTGTTTGATCCTATTTGGATATGTTAGGCCTGGATGAATTATGGAATAGCCCGAAAGAGTCAAGACATATTTTCAAAGATCTTATAAAAGAGAAGTATTGCCTCAGCTCCATGTAGTGTGAAATTATATTGTTAGTTTTAGATATGGCAGCCTTACAAATACATTGTTAGATTTTAAGTGCATAATCAAATTTGAGCCATGTTTTTAGACACAGTTATGCCATCGTTTTATAAACAGCTTTTTTGCAAAAGTTAGGTTTGATATTCTCCCACTAAATGTTTGTAGTAAATGGTCAAATGTCATGCCAATCGACGATGAATGTCTTGCCTGCAAATGTGAAGTTAAGGCACAGGTGTTATTCGTTTGCAACACCTATGCTAATTTGTGCAGAAAATGTCTAGCTGCGATCTGCAGACAGACTGAGGCGATCCATTCTCAAACTGCTCTAAGAATATCGAGAACAGACATGAGAGATACTATAGTTTATATCATGTCGAAGTTTTTAACATCTATGTGTCACTTTAGCAGGAAGTATTGTCGTAATAATAGTACGTATGTTTTACTCTTGATTTCTCTTATCAGACTGATATAGTGTTTATATATTTGATCGTTTTTATGTCATTTGTAATGAATAGTAATTTTAGGTGTTGCTGAAGAGGGTTACTTGCAGCTATGTGGTATTTACGGAGGAAATATTGTAGAAAAAATCAGAATGTAAGCTTATTTTGGAATTCTTTCAAAAATGTATTATACAAATTTTAATTATATTGTTTATTATCATATGTGAAATGCAAAGTACTGTCATTTTATTTGTTGTTTAATGTCATTACGCCCTAATAAACATATGTTGAATGACTGATTGAAAAGTAGACATAGAAGACAAAGTGTGGGTGTGACACAGGGGCCACATAGCATACAGCAAGAGAGGAAACTAAAGCTCAGCAAAAGAATTCCCCTAGCTGTGAACAAGCAGTGGCAATTGGCGTTGGACACAATTGTTCAATTGCGGCTCCTGGAGGGAGTGCTGTGGGGCGGCGGGGCCGGGGATGGGCAGGGTGGGGGGTAGTAAACTCCGGCATATGGCCGAACGGAGTTAAGCACATAAATAAATAAATAAAACGAATTACATTGCGCGCGCTGCAACGCCAAATGGCGATGCGGCACGCACAATGTAATTTGTTTTATTTATTTATTTATGTACTTAACTCCGTTCGGCCGTATGCCGGAGTTTACTACCCCCCACCCTGCCCCTTCCCCGCCCCACCGCCCCGCAGCACTCCCTCCAGGAGCCGCGACTGCAATTGTTGTTTAGTTCTGTCATCGTTTTTGCAAACCATTATTGGTGGGGAAGTTTCCAGGGCCTCAGCAATCTATAAAAAATTGAATAAAGGTAAACATTTTGTTGGTCTCAAAAAAGCACATATCACCATAGTAGCCCCTGGCACTAAAGGGAACTACTTTGGTGTGCAGATGTGCCCCTTGTGAAAGGACAGGATGCCATAACTTACTGTGAAGTCAGTTAATGACTGAAGAGGGCTGATATATTGCCCATGTTGCATATTGGGGTGGGTGGAATAAAATGGGAATGATGCAACAACAAACCATTAGACATGAATTTAGTAAAATTAAAAGTTCTGTTCTGTTATATTATATTGATTTGTATAGCGCACTAATCACCAGAGAAGGTATCCAGGTACTTGGGTAGGTGTATGGCAGTGGTGGCTCGCAGAGGGAGTGCTGCGGGGCGTTGGGGTGGGGCTGGGGAGGGGCTAGGTGGATGGGGTAGTGGAGTCGGACATACAGCGGGCAGGAGTAAAGTAAGTAAATAAATAAATAAAAATATTTACCTTGCGCTCGCTGCATCGCCAACTGGGCGATGCAGCGAGCGCAAGGTAAATAGTTTTATTTATTTATTTACTTACTTTACTCCTGCCCGTCGTATGTCTGACTCCACTACCCCCCAACCGAGCCCCTCCCCCGCCTCACCGCCCCGCAGCACTCCCTCTGCGAGCCGCCACTGGTGTATGGTCTCCAAGTTGCTTATACGAAGGGCCATGTCTTTAGCTTCTTGCGTAACTTAAGAAGTGAGGATTAGGCTCTCATGTGTTGAATGAGGCTGTTGCAAGTCTTGGGTGTGATGTAGGAGAATGAGCGACCTCCAGTTTTGCTTTTGTGGGTGTGGGGAATATGTGTGAGTGAGTGAGATGAGGCAGAGTGTAAGTGTTTGGTGGGTTGGTGAAAGTGTATGCGGCTGTTCAAGTATTCTGGTCCTGTGTTCTGTAGTGCTTTGTTTTTGTGTATGAGAAGTTTGAATTGGCTGCGCATGTGAACCGGAAGCCAGTGAAGCTTCTTGAGGTGTGGTGTGATGTGGGTGCAGCATCACAGTGATGTTTAAGCATTGCAGTGACATTTTGGATGGTCTGGAGTCTGAGTAGGAGGTGTTTGGAGATTCCAGCATAGAGAGTGATGCCAAAGTCCAGCCTGCTGGCGATGAGTGCTTGCGGGATGGTCTGTCTGGTGGTATGAGGCAACCATTTGAAGATCTTTCTTAGCATGCGTAGGGTGCAGGAGGTGCACAGTGCATCGACTTAAGCCATCATGTTGAGCTTGTCATCTAGGATGATCCCTAGATTTCTTGCGTGGTCTGTGGGTGTGGGTTCTAGCTCCGACGGCCACCAGGTGGAATCCCATGCAGATGATTTATTGCTGAAGACCAGTACTTCTGTCTTATTGGAGTTGAGCTACAGGCAGTCGGTTCACATCCAGTCTGCTACCATGGTCATGCAGTTGACGAAGTTTGTTCTGGTGGTGGTTGTCTTGACCGCTAGGGAGAGGATGAGCTGGTTTTCAAGAGATGAGGGGGATGTCTTTGATCAGATTATGTTGGCGAGGGATGATATGTATATTTTGAAAAGGGTGGGGCTGACGCATGATCCATGAGGGACTCTGCATAACAATTTCTTGGTCTCTGATGTGAACGATGGCAGCCTGATCCTTTGAGGTCTTCCCATGAGAAAGGAACAGATCAATTTCAGAGCCGATCCTTGTATGCCAATCATGTTGGGTCGTCTGATGGTGGTGTTATATAAGGAAGTGTTGAAGGCTCCAGCAGGATTAAAGCTGCTCTTTCTCCTCAGTCCAGGACGATTCATATGTCATTGGTGGCTCTGACGAGTTCTGTTTTGGTGCTGTGGTTCTGTCTGAATCCTGATTGAGGGTTGTCTAGAAGATGGTGAAGTTCAAGGTGGGTTGTGGATTACTTGTTGATGGCCTTCCCAATTCCTTTGGCTGGACTGGGGAGCAGGGAGATGGGTCAGAAGTTGCTCAGTTGATTTGTGTCAGCTTGTTTAAGAGGTAGTTGATTTCTACAAAATTCCATTCATTTCAGCAAAGTGGCAGACATAATGGAGGTGTTGATGAAGTCGGTCAGAGTGTGCTGATTGGTGATGTTCCCAGGTTGTAGATGTAGTAGGGGCATGGGTCCATTGGGGTCCCTGAGTGGATGGTCTGCATGATTGCTGCTGTGCCATTTCTGATGAGGGATGTCCATTTGGTCAGTTGGCCTTCTTGGTTGGTGGTGGGTAGGTTAGCAATGGGTTCTCTGAGGTTGGGTTGGTGTGCAAAGTTGCTGTAGATGTTTGCAGTTTTGCTGTGAAAGAAGTTGGATAGACTGCCACAGAGTGATTGGGAGGCAGAAATGCTGTTGACAGTGGCGGAGGGTGAAGTGAAATCCTTACTGATCAAGAAGATCTCCTTGAAGCTATTGAAGCTTCTTTCGTTGCGATCCACTGATGCTTTTGTCTTGGTATCTCTTTCTTTTTTTGAAATCTGTTTTATTGATTTTAAAGAAATAAGTTCAATCAACTGTGTGGTAAATTGCATAAACACCTCTTCATACAGAGACAATATGAATTGCAACAGAAAGGATTACAGAACATAATAGTTCCCTAACCCTATCAAACACATCATCTGGAGATCGGGACTGAAGTCTGCATACCAATAATGTAAATAACAAGCAATTGAGACTTTGTTCTTGGATTATTCATGGTCTTGCTCGGGTTATCGCTGACCCAGAAACAATTTCCTTTTTACAATCTTTTGAAATTCTGATGTTTCAGGAAAAATGTAGAGAAGAAGATACACAATTGCTCAGCTAAAAGGAATTTAATCTCCCAGCTATGCGTTCAAATAACTAAGGATGTGCTAAGGGCGGCCTTTCATTTTATATTGCAACCGAGCTGAGTGTCAAGCTAGAAGTAATTGATTTGCAGCTGGCATGGATGCAAGGTGTTGTCCTACAGTTTGATTTCCCATCTGATGATAACATTGAATATTTATCCAAGTGCGAGGAAAAGTAACAAAACGTCTCAGTTGTTCAACCTGTGGGACATTGTAAAATCTTTAGCAGTCCATTATCCAATGGCCGGCCTAATCATCTCCGGTGACTTCAATATACACTTGGTCTCACTTAAATCCTCAGGTTGGTCAACAAAGGTCCTGCTAAGCTGTGTCATGATAATCTGCAGCAGCTTGGCCAAATTATGCTTAATGAATAATTTTTGTGTAAACTAAGGGAAATTCCAACTTTTAAAAATTCGAATTTATGGATCAATCATCGATTCTACTTCTATATCAGATTACTTAGGCCAGAATATCAGTGATTACAAGGTGATTCCAAGAGTAGAAAGTGACCATAACCCCCAGACATTAACCTTGGATTTGTCAATAAGCTGTAATCATATAGCCAATGTTCAGCCAATGTGCTTCAACATTCAGCCTTTTCAACTTATAGTTTGAAAAGGTTGGTTTGGCAATCCGACAGACAGTCTGAAATATTGGGGGTCGCTGATCTTCTAATCAGCCATAGTGCCTTTGGAGTGGAGGAATGATGGTGGCCAAGTGGAAGTTAATTTCTACATCATTGGTGGAGATATTCACCCAAGAAATTCAGCTACGGCAAACCCCTTAAAATTGTCTCCCAATAAATGGTACTCCTCTAAACTATTTAACTTGAAAAAGGCTCTTAATAGGGCTTCAACTGAAGTTTTCAACCAACAATATTGGTCAACCTATCACTCTCTTAAAGAAAAGGTGAAGCTACTGAGAAGGTCCTATAGACAGGATGTCTGGAAGGTGAAGTCACAATATAAAAAGGCGCTATGGCTTAGGTTACTAAATGTTACCAAGACCAACAATGCCAAAGCATTCTGGGGGGTCATCAATGAATTGGAAAAATGAGGTAACAGCGCTTATAGTGTCAATATTACAGAGGAGGTATGGGTGGAGTTTATTACTAACTTGTATGGCCCCAGTGCTGCCAACCTAACTAGTCCAGATATGAGCCAACATTCCGGGAAAGGCAACAAGACACCAGCAATGATAGGGAGTAGCTCAGCACCTGTGCTATATTTCAAGCCAATCCTGACATGTGGGACAATGTCGTGACCCCTTTGTACAATGAGGTACTAGAAATGCCCATTGTTCCAGATTCCTGGCAAGGAAGCATTGTGCAGTCAATTTTTAATAGCGGCCTAGCAGATAACCTTTCAAATTATTGGTTAATTGTTCTAACTGATGTTGAGGCAAAGGTCTTTGCCTCCTGAATATTGACCGATTTGGAAGAATGGGCAACATCACAGGAAATAATCCAAATTAGCCAATCGGAATTTCATAAGGGTCAATCTACAACCACCAACCTATTAACCCTCACCATACTAGCAGAGCGTGCTATTAAAAAAAAAAATTATATATCTGTTTTATTGATTTAAAAGCTGCATTTGATTCTGCTCCATGATCTATACTATGCAAAAACTTGCTAGATAGGGTATTCTTCAAAAGCTTATCGATGCTATTATATTCTTGTACACAAACACTTGGGTTCAGGTTAAGTTAGGCGATGGATTTAGCCTGCCTTGGAAAATTAAAACCTGCAATGGTCTTAAACAAGGCTGCGTATATTGGCTCCATGCCTTTTTAACCTTTTTATGTCAGATCTGTTATAGCACTTTGAAACCATTAATGCCGACTTTCCCAAACTTGCTTATGTTCATCTTAAATATCTTCAGTATGCTGATAATACGATTCTCCTTTATCAAACCCTGATAGGATTACAATGACTAATCACTGCTTTTGATGAATACATTACAGCCAATTGTTTGGAGATGAATGTCAAGAAAACCAATATTATGAAAATTGGCCCAGGGAATCTGAAAGACTCGATCCTGGAAAGCGAGAGCGGGCCAATTTAGGTTATGAAGACATATAAGTATCTGGGCATTTTATTCAATATAAAATTCTTGTTTAAAAGTCATTTTAATGTTTTAGGAGCAAAATATCTTAAATATACGCTTTTAAGTCATTGCATACTTCATTATGATGCCAATCGCATTAACATGTTCTTAATGTTATGGGAGCCAAGAGTACTACCAAATATTGCATATACTCACCCACTCGCAAAGGGAAAAGATGCTAAATTATTGGATTTATTGTTAATTAAGGCTTGCAAGTCCGTCTTTGGAATTCCCAAATCAATTGGCTGAGCTGAAATCCGCCGGGAGTTTGGTCTCAGGAGACTGTCCTTGGTGGAGCAAGGGTCGTTTCTAAAATCTATACATTTATTGTCCCTATCTGAACCTGGCTCCTTAGAAAATAATCGTTGGTACAAAATAAATCACTCTGAATATGTTGGGGCTTGGAGATCCCGCATTTCCATAGCTTTGATTTGCAGTCTGGGTCTCTTGAAATGAATAAGCTTAGTTTTAAACAGCTTTTAAATATAAAGATAATATTTCATACATTCATTGTGTATAAAGAGGCTTTAGCTGCAAAGAAGCATGTCTGGACAGTGATCAATTCTCATCAGAGTTTGGGAATTCAGCCTTATCTGACTACCTACTTTCCGTCACATATGAGGGACACATTTTTAAAAGTACTTGACATGTATCCCACCAAGGATGGCACACCAAAAGGCATCCATCAATGGTCAACTAGTGATTGTAGACTATGTAGGCTTTCACAAGAAACTTTACTGCAGAATGTTTGTGTCTGCCCAAACCTGTTCAATGCACGTAGTATATTTTTAAAACCCTCTTTTCTCAATGCAAGGGGGAGATCCGCTCGCCAGACCATCATTTTATGTTTATCTGGTGCTTTAATTTCACTAACTTGTCAGTTGATAAAGTGTTTAACTACTGTAGAAAGAATGCTTGTATTTGTAACCTAAGCTCTGTTTATAAAGTATTATTTAAAATAAGTGTTGTATTTTTCTACTATGAGGTTCAGGCTGTTTTCCACTCCCATGTTTATGCACTTGGCACCTTCTTGGTTATTGCCTGAAAAACTTACATGACCGGATATTGACAGTTATATATTGTATAAAAGCACACAGCACTTTTAATTACTCAGTGAAGCTCGTTACCGGATATGTCAAAAAGCTGGGTTATTTGTTCAAAAGCATCTGATACCTGGAAGTATTGGGTCATTGCGGGCAGCTTTATTTTTTTAACGTTGTTTAATGTTTTTGCATATAGATTTAAAAGGAACCTCTTTTGCCCTTTCTGAGCTAGGATTAATGTATTTTATGCCTAATGTTGAGGTATTTAATTTTGTTATGCTTATAGGTTTTATCTGCATTGCTCATGCGCTTTTGCATGTACTGTAAAATGTAATTTGGTGGTGTTGTTACTGACCAAACAATAAGTAGGTTATCTTTTCATAAGCATGTGGCACTTTAAAAAAAAAAAAAAAAAACTTCTTTAGTGATCTATATATGGAAGCAAAGGAGGATATAGTAGGTACCGAGGTAGAGGACTGGCTTGCTGAATCCATTCGACCTATAGATACTAGTCAACAAAATTTTTAAATCAAAAGATCACCAAGGAAGAAGTAGTTAAAGTAATTCAAACTAGCAAAGGGGTAGAGCGGCAGGGCCAGATGGCATCCCAACAGAGTTGTATAAAATTTTAGTGGAGGAGATATCCCTTTCTTGACATCAGTGATAAGAGAGATATTAGGTCAGGGAATACAACTACCAAAATCGTGGAATGAGGCTACGATTACCCTTATCTTGAAACCGGGTAAAGATCCAGCATCCTGTGAGTCGTAGTAGACCAATATCCCTTTAAACTCAGATTATAAATTTTTTACAAACATTTTATCTGGTAGGTTAGCTAAAATTGCGGGTGAGATAATACATGAAGATCAGAGAGGTTTTGTAAAAGGGAGATACCTACATGAGCTTATTTATGAGCTTATTGGAGCTATCGATTTCGCAACAACTTTTAACACTCCGTTAGCTATAACAACACTGGATGCCTCTAAGGCATTTGACAAGGTGAGATGGGCCTATCTATTCTCAGTATTAAAGAAATATAATTTGGGAGATAATTTCTGTCAAGCAATAAAGCTAATATACAAAGAACCAGTAGCAAGAGTACTTGTAAATGGTAAATTATCCTCACCTTTTAAAATCCTTAGAGGCACTAGACAGGGCTGCCCCTCTCCCCACTTTTGTTTAATTTGTACATGGAGCCCCTGGCTTTTAGAATTAGACACTCAACCGACATTCCATCTTTTTGTCAGGGTAATTGGGTTAAGAAAGTTGCACTATATGCAGACGACCTTGTGGTATATTCTCCCAATTTAGATGCTGTATTACCTATAATTTTACGTATAGCAACAGAATTTGGAGAGGTGTCGGGGTACTCAGTAAATGAGCTCAAGACCGAAGCAATGATATGGAACCAAGTAAGTTGCAACCCATTAATTAAAAGGAGATGCGATATCTTGGTTTAAGAATAGTTCAAGATATCAACGTGATTGCTGAAACAAACTTAAGAAGGGTGTTTAGAGAGATAGTCCAACTAATGAAAAGCTGGGTACACCTCCTGTTAACTATTTTAGGGAGAGTCAACTTGGTCAAGATGAGCATCCTGCCAAAGATTACCTTCATATTCAATTCATTACCATTACATTTCGACAAAGCCACTATACACAGTATACAGCAAGCAATACATTATTTTATTTGGGCTAATAAAGGGATTAGGATCTCTTGGAAGAAGCTACGAAGAAGAAGGGAGAAGGGAGGTCTATCTTTGCCAGACATACAATATTATGCGTGGGCTTTCCAATTAAAAAATTCCAGAATGCTTATAAAGATTCCTGATGGATCCAGAACAGGTTTAATGTTCTCAGCCATGCTAAAAGAGCATAAAATAAAGCTTGATGGCTTTCCTTTTCAAATTTGGTGATCCCAAATTTAAAAAAAAAAGTTAAACTGAAGGTGCTGCACTCAATGGCAACAATGTGGTACCACATCCGACGCCTTTTGAAATTAGATTATTACTCTCACTTTGCCCCGATGTGGGATTCCCCAGGAACCCCATAGTGTCTCAACGACAAGTTGGCGTTACCAATCAGAGATGCAGACCTAAAGGTCTGGGGGGATCTGACTAGAGAAGGAAATCTGCTATCCTGGTATGATTTAAACGGACTGATGAAGGGTACACTCTCAAAGTTTAAATATCTACAACTAAAAAGTTGGGCGCAAAGTAGAGAATCGACATTGGGTACTGGTAATATTCTAGAAGATGAATTGGTGACTAAACCATCAGGAAGCAAAGAAGTAGCACTCTGGTATTGGCATCTTCAGGACATCATGGATGGAGAATTCACTCTGGCGGAGGAGTTGTGGGGAAATCACTTGCCGCGGGAGCAGTTGCAGAATATTTGGCAAGTATCCATGCGCACTCTTTACACCATAGTTAAACCTGCTTTTTTAAGAAGAAACCATCTGTTTTCACTTCATAGGGTATATATATCACCCGAGAAACTATCTAAGATGGGGAAAGGAAGCCGAATCAGCTGTGCTAAATGTGGGTTGGAAAAGGCTACAGACATCCATATGTTCTTCCAATGCCCAGCAATCAGCGAGTTCTGGAAAAAAGTACAAACAACCATGACAGGTATTTTGGGTCGGCAAATAAAGGTAAGCCTTTCTCTGGTTATCTTTGGGGTGGTCGATGAACTTGTTGGTAACTTTAGAGATCTGTTGTTTTATGCAATGTTACTGGCCAGAAGAGAAGTTTGTCGTAAATGGGTGAGCAATATACCTCCACAGCACTCAGAATGGCTGGAATCCCTTATATATATGTCGAAGATGGATCTTTCGGGGAAAAAGTCTAAAAAGAAAGCTTTCTGGAAATTATTAATTGCTTGGCTGGAGAGCCCAGAAGGGGTACGAAAAAATTGTTGAGTAACATTGCTGATATAAGTACAAATTTACGTCCAATGATTACACCGGCTAAAACTCCTGGACTGCTTCAGGGCCCTCACGAATTTTGGAAAATCAAGCAGTATTGGTGTTATACCGCGTAAGAGAGACAGCCACAGAAAGGTTGGTGTCTATTGGAGTATGCCCGGTAGCGGTTGGTATCCCCCTGGACAATGGGCAGAAACAAAAATGGACATCTTTTTCTTTTTTCTGAGGTGAATGAGGACAAAAAAAAAAAAAAAAAAAAAAAAGCATGTGGCACTTTGAAGTCTTGTATGGTTTATCGCTGCTAGCTCTAATTTTAACATTGCTAAATGTCTTTGCATAGAGAATTTCAGAATATTAGTATGCTCTCTGCTACAAGCACTTGGCACTTTTATGGAATCTGTATTGTTCTTTCCGAGTTAGGATAAATGAATTTCTATGTTTAACTTCAAGGTATTTTTATGTACATTGGTTTGCAATATTAATCATACAAAATGTATTTACTTAACTACTTTCTCCTCCTCATATGTCATGATGGTTACATTATTTGAAGCTGTGTGTGTTGCTGTAGTGTCGGTTACTCTTTCCCTATCTATGTGCATACTTCCTAATTTGAGAACTGCATTTTTACAGCAGGAAATCCCTGCTTGTAGGATACCACACAACAGAAGTACAACAATGAAAACTGGAATTAGTGACCTGAATAGTTTTGAAACCCATAGAGGGATCCAAGAAGAGATACTATGCAACCAGTCCTGCTCAAGGGATCCTCACTCATTCTTTATTTCAGCTTGGAGACAATGCAGTTCTTGAATGGCAAGCGCAAGAGTTCCATTGTCTAGATCATTTCCCTGAATAAAAGTACAACAGGAAGCCCCAATTTTGACACACACCCCACCCTCTATTACGGTCTTCAAGTCCAACAAGTATCGATGTTGCATGACCAAAAGGCGGATGGCTCTCCCTGGGGCAAGCTGTACTGGCCTATTGCTGCTGCTTCAGCACCTGTCGGAGAGTCCGTGGCTCTGTACCTCATCAGAGCTCTGATTCTGACGCTGCCATCGTCATCTCTCTCCTCAGACAGCCACACGTGGAGTCCCGTGATAGTGATGGTATTGGCTGTCTGCCACACCGGGTTTGGAGCACGCCACTCCCCCGCTGCTGTGCCCCTACTGTCTGGCTTCTGAGTATGAGTCAGGGGCTGAGTTCTGATCACGATGACTGCAACCATCGACCAACTCCGCGACCTCAGAAGAGCATGACATCAGTATGTACTACTGCTGGGATCCATGCAAGCCTCCATAAAGTATACACTATAAATCCAATCTTATGGCAATTGCTCAGCCAGCACTGAGGTTTTTTAAAACACAGTATTAAGATCACTTTAAGGGATTTAGATATGCCTACCTATAGGGGAAAAAGGAAGGTGGAGGTAATCATTGCTATTTGCTCTGGGGTTTATCTGCTACCATATTTAAAGTGAAACTTAAATCATGGTATTTCTTAGGTTATTTTTATTGTTTCAATTAAATATTCTACCATTAAGTGTTACTACAGGGTGCATGGAGGGGAGCAGCCCCGGAATTCAGACTATGTAATCTCTGTGGAGTCTCAGTACAAACATTAGAGCATTACGAATTATAGGAGAAGAAGCCCCCAATCAAATCACATTACCCCACCATCAATGAATAGCAAAAGTCCAAACAATTCAACAGTGGACAAGTATCCCCAAAAAAAGGATCAAATTGTCTTATATATTCTTTCTTTTATTGCTTCTTTCCATTTTCGCAGCACATGAAGACACAGCCAACGCGTTTCGTCCCAACATGGGGGCTTCTTCAGGGCATAAAATGAAACTTTTCTTCTTACACAAAGCATCAATTGCTACGTAATAAAGTGCAAACGTAGACTACTATTCCCATCAGCCCTTCACCTGTTTTTTAGTCACGTCCTGCTACTGGAACCGTGGGCAGTCTACTTCAGGTAGTGTTGTGTGTACTTCTACCCCATGAACAATGTAATCCTACGCATTTATTCTCAGATATAATATACAAAACTTTGTTAAATATAGAACGTAGAAACACATATGGTGTCTCTAGTCTTGAGCGCAGACGCATTAATATGTCTCTGAAAGGACTTGAATAACCAAATATCGCAGACTGTTTGCACTTTATTATGTAGCAATTGATGCTTTGCGTACACAAGACCATTCTCAGGACAATGTGTTGAAGTTATTTATACAATGTAGACCCCTTAGTTACAATAATTCATTCATATAGAATACAATAGAAAAGTGAAAAATTACAATCAGAGAACATCAAGTAAAATCACTAAGCACACCACCACTAAATGCATGATGTGGATTGTCTCACAAACACAATGTAGGTGTGCACCCGGCACCAACAAAGAAAGTGAGATAATAATTCCAAAACAACTCAACTAGATCTACAACTAAATACTGCACATGTGAAGACATGCAGTGCAAGAAACATTAAATAACTAATGAAACCTTTATATCAAATATTGAAACACCACCTAAGCCTAGAACAACTGCTCACAGGGAATGAATCTCAAGCAAGCCGCACATACAAAGGGCTGAGATGTCCCCAAAACAATATTTTATCAAGCCTGATCCAGGAAAGAAAGAAAGAAAGAAAGAAAGAAAGAAAGAAAGAAAGAAAGAAAGAAAGAAAGAAACAGGCCAACATTCTTATCATAATATCCAAAATGTAAAGACCTAATGGCATCAGTACTTACTAAATCCGTTCTTTAACATAATCTGTAGAAATAAGAGAAACCACCAACTTAGTGAATCCAAAAACTGGCAAAATAACATATACACGGAGGAAAGGAAAGTACAGCGAACGCCTTACCCTTATTAGAAAATTTCAGAAAGCTTTAGGAAACTTCAAAAATGAGGGATTTCTACGTGGAGTCAAAGCCGTCAAAAATGTCAGGAGCCAGGAGAGGAAATCTGCCGTTGCAATCACAGTAAGCTTGAAGGGAACTGAGTAACAGACACCATAAATATCCGCCTACAGAAAGGCCACCATGACAGTTAAAAATGGCATGTCGATCAAGGGAAATAAAGTTGCCATCTTGTAACTGCATTTGAAACCTCTAGTAGATACCTAACACACACTATAGCAGATACTAGAGGAAACAATCTTCAATATAAACTTTAAAGAAGGTCAAATAAACAGACTCACAAGGAACAAAGGGATCCCGGTAATATGTAATTACAATACATGGAATTCTGTAATACATGTATAAAGAGCGGTCGCTAATATCTTTTTAATTGGCGACTTGTGAATCACCAAGTTTCTGATTATATTGAAAAGACTTCAGAAATTGACTATTATGAGGTTATCACAGTTCTGATGTCAGAATGCCTGCTGCCAAAGTCAGCAGAGGAAGGGAAAAGCAGGTCAGGTCAAGAAGCATAATTGAAGCAACTGTTTAAAGAAACTAACGGAATATTGCTATTCTTTCTTCTGCTCTATTTTTATAGCTTACAATGAATGATAAGCAGAGAGAATATGTTTATTTTTTGCACTGCTTAGATAGAGAAAGGTTAGAATCTTTCTGCAAGTTTCTACATGTTCAGAGCTACCAGTCCTGCCAAGTACCACGCATCAGGCGTTAGACTAACGCATATCAGTGTGGTTGTCTGCATCACTACACTGGAATGCGAAATCATGCATTATAGTGTCTTAGCTGTCAAGTGGGAGGCTGCTATAATGCACCATAACTGAGCTGTAGTGTGGCAGAGCACTGTGTGTGCTGCTCCCGACGGGCTTCAGGGACTGGCTCGTGATCTGCTTGCAGCTGTTATAATGTATTTTACCTAACACAGGACACACCCCCCAGCCGGGCTCAACACCATGCAGGATTAGTGATGTGACATGAGTTACTGCCCAATGGTTTGGCTCCTAACTAAGACACTTAATTGAATTGTGAAAGCTACTTTAATAGGTGGGCTGTGGTTGTCTCAGTGTGGGAAAATGAATGACAGCACAGCTCCTTCTCGCTGCTCCCACCATGGCTGCCTGGATAAGGAGTGATTCCCACAAACCCGTGCCACATCATGACCACAAAATCATGTGGGAGTGGCGTTGGTTGTGGTGCTGGCCCGGAAGTCCACAACGAGTCATTGTGGGCTGGCCGCCACACAGGGGGCCCGCACTACCTGTTGCTTCAGTGCCGGCTTGCCTCAAGAAGTAAGTGCCTGAGAGAGAGATAGCTGGCATTAATCCATCCTAAAGTAAACTTGCTGTTTGCCAGTAATGTTAGGGACATGAATAAACAGATCAGTAAGGACCCATTTCAATGTCCATTTTTAATGACTAAATAGGTCTGTGACCCCGGGGGGATGCAGCCCGCTAAAAGCCCTGCCTCGCATTATCCTTACCCTCTATGCCCCAAGCGCCTCGTGCAGTGCAATAGTCCACAAGTTCCTTTGTAGCCAAAGAGCTTAACCTATTGGTCCATGTACCCTGAGTCCCCTGACCTCTCTGTCCCTGTACCTTAAATCCTCATCTTGTCTGCGTGGCTGAGGTGCCTCTCACACTGCCCAATGTCTCATCCCTGTCAAGAATGCCGCAAAGATTGCTGAAAGAATACTGCGATCCCTCCACCTAGAAGGTAGAGGAAGGAATCAGGGGTCCTGCTCTGTGTTGAGGTTAGCATTTTATGTTGACAAGTTTTCAAGGACAGCACATTATAAAGACACCACTTGCCTGCTCTCCAACCAACTGCCTGTGTAATGTATAACAGAAATGACACAGACTAATTTTGACAGTGAAATAAGTCATGATCTCCTACTGTTGCACTGATTTGCTATACTATGAAAATTTGATTTTGCTGGCACAGTCACGTTTCTCAAATGGGTATAACTTCTGATATTTATTTATGTTTCCCTCATCTTAATTGCTTGATTTTGCTTGAAAATGTCACTCGTAGTTGTTGAAATGTCACTCATAATTACACTTAAATTATGAAAATGTCACACATAGCAATCTGAAACCTTGGCAGCTATGAGCTACTTCTACTTTTTTTTTAAACTGACTTGTATTGAACTGCTTCTAATATCTGTTTGTAACACATATCTAATAAGTTTTTGATGTGTTTAATTTTGAAAAAGAGTTTTTTTTTTTTTTCCTTCATGTTTGGAAGCATGCTTGCTCTTTCATATGAAAGCTGAGCACCACGGTTTTAAGTGGTTTATGGGAAAGGTGATGGTGTGACTATGTATTATATGGTATATAAAGTAAGGATATTGCAAGTCACATCAGAGATCCATAACTTCTATATGGTTAGGGAGCTCCTCTGTGACTTGCAATGTCCTTATAATGTATGACAGGGGGTGCTTTAGCCCTATTTTTATTTACAAATCCAGCCGCCATCTTGAAAAAGTTGAAAATACATACAAGGGGCCAAATATTAGTCAAAGAACCTAGACCTTAGTTAACTATCAAAATGGAGGTGAGATTCAAAACAAAAAGGATTAAACAAGTGGTGGACATGAAATACAGGTCACATTAGTTCAATAGCTCAAAAGGTGTCATTAACCAGGTGAGAACAACATGATATAAGAATAAATATGAAATGATAGCTCGACAGTTCTAGGCATAATAGCCTAAATGGTGGCTAAAAAGCTTTGTGGTAGCTCATAACAAAGACAAAGCCTGCCATTCAATTTGCTGGTTAAGCCCATTACGTACAGAGTAAAATAACCAAATCCATCTGTTCTCTTTTTGTGGTGGTAGGTGATCTCCACCCTGATTACTTGTAGTACCAGTGGCAACCTCTAACACAAACCATTGCATATCAGTGGCAGAATGATTCAATGTTCTGTAGTGTTCAACCAAAGACGCATTCTGTACATTGCAGCGAATTCTAGAATGATGCTGAAGAATTCTTCAACGCACTACTTATGTGGTATTACCAATGTTTTTCAGAAGACATGGGCATTCAATACAGTATACTTTATTTTGAGATACATAATTAGAAAAATGTTTACATTCCAAATCTCTGTCCTTTAGTTTAATAGTCTTCCTAGTGCAAGTATAGTTATATTTGTTACATGTAGTACAAGTACCACATTTGAAGTGACCCACAACAGGGCTCAAGTCGAATAATTGTATGACGCTAGATTGTCTAGGTTGTTGATAAGCATTCACAAGTCTGTCTCTCTGATTGTGTCCTCTCTTAAAAGCGAACCTAGGTTTTTGTAGCATGAAATTATCTGATTCTCACAAGTGCCAATTTTTTAGAATCACTTTCTTTATTCTATTTGATTTGGTAATAAATGTGGTGATGCACACCAAACGAGTTGTATCTGTATCTCTTGTTTGTTCTTTTAGTAGTTTTTCTCTATTGTTATACCAGGCTCTTTTAAGAGATCTTTTTACCAGCCTTTGTGGATAAACCCCAAGTGACCAATTTAGTGGCCGGGACCAAGGTGTCCTCCAAATAATCTGCTTTTTAGTACAATTTCGTCTAGTTCTAACAAAATGTTCCTGGGATGCTGATTTTCACATTTTAGTAAAGTGTTATGTGCAGATGGTTTTGTATGAAGATTTATATAAAGTAAACCACAATCATTAACAATTGCTAGATCAAGAAAATTAATCTGTTTATTATTGTATTCCAAAGTGAATTGTAAATCTTTGCTTTGATTGTTAACCCACTCATGGAATGCCAGTAGTGCCGATAGTGGTCCTCCCCAGATGAGAAAAACATCATCTATATAGCAGAACCATTTACGAACATAAGAGTTGAGAGGATTGGTATCAGAATATATAGCATTCTCCTCAAAAAGGGCTAATTAGAAATTAGCTATATCAGGAGCGAATCTGGCTCCCATTGACACTCCCTTGGTTTGTGCATAGAATTCATTATTGAAAATGAATTAATTACGTTCAAGTACAATGGTTGCATATTCCATTATAAATGAAGTAGGGACTCTGTGTGGGTGGGAGCATGTTTCCTTAATAAAAAAAAATCTCTAATGCCTCTTTCAGAGGAATGTTAATATAGACGCTTTCTAGATCCATGGTGACAAGAAACCTCTGTATTTCTTCAAATATTTCCCCTTCTAAAAAATAATTACTGCTCTACTATATTTTGTGTAAGCCTTGGTGAGTAGAACAAAGGGTTTAATAAAAGAAAAACTCCATATGTTCTGCAAGTGGTTAAAGTATTGAGATACATCCTGCCACAATGGGGTGACCGGAAGGTTTCTATTGATTTTGGGTATTTTGGGTGATGTGTAAAATGCTGAATAGAGTAATCCTTCTTGTTTAAATAGGCAAATTCCTTCTCAATTATCCAAGATTCATTAAGACCTTTTGTGGTAAGATCGAAGATTTGTTGACAGATAGAAGCAGTGGGGTCAATACAAAGTTTGTATACTGAGGGGCCGATTCCGATCTCGGCCGGTAGGGCTCCGAATCGGATTCGGCTTTACCGGATCCGATTCGGAGCCCTGTTTCCGACCGAACCGTGCGCGGGTCCGGCCGAGAGAGTACGATGCGAAATCGCCGACCGACTCGCTCCCGGCTCGAACCGCTCCGACCGACTCGCTCGGACTCGACTCGCACCGCGCAATGGAGACGTTTCCCGGCCGGGTAAGTACGATGCGCGCCGCCAAGCAGTCCGACCGAGCCGCGCACTCCGGCTCGTAAGAGCTGTCGGAGCCGTACTTTGGGGGTCCGTGTCGGACCCCCTGTACACGTAGCCGCGCTGAGTCAGCACACAGAGGGACCCATGGGTCCCCCTACCTGTGCGTGTGCGGCGCGAACCGCTTCGCCGCGTACCCGCTGTAGGGGCGCCTTGTCCGACTCGCACCCATTGAGTCAATGGGAGCCCGCGCACGCGTTGCGCGACCGGCTCCCATTGACTTCAATGGGAGTCCGACCGACTCGAGTCCGATAACATACGGACGCATCGTACTCGTTCGGTCGGACTGCACGGGTCCGATTCGGTCAGAAATCTCTCCGGGTCCGGCTCGGTCGGAGAAATTTCCGGCCCGAATCGGAATCGACCCCTGAGTGTTATTACTTACTTCACACATAATTTCTTGAACATAGTCAGTTTTGCTTTGTTGCAATGTCTTTTCCCTTGTCAGCGGTTTTATAATGATATTCTCGAGTGATGAGAGATTCTGGGAGGCTCTGTTGCTTAACACTAAAATCCTTGTTAAGTGTAATAAAATCTAAGAAAAGTATTTTTCCTCCTTAAGGGGGCAGTTTGTGTTGAGTTGCATCGTGCTGCATCTCTTCAAATGGAGCCCACAATTAGGCAGACAAAAAATACACTCTGATGCCGGTCAAGGGTCCAGGACCTGGGGAAGCACCTGTTAGAATCAGGGGCTCACTGCAGCAGAGGCCAGCAGGGCTCAGGCAGGTCCAAGAAGGTCCAGTGTAGCAGGTCAGCTGGGCAGTTGCACAGAGTCCTCTCCTTGTGTCCCTTTAGCTCACGAAGGAAGGCAGCCAGCCAACCCTTGGAGTCACCCAGGTTAGCCTGGGATAAAGGGAGCTGGTCCAGACTTAGGGGCCTATTAGGATAGCTGGTGGATCGCCACCGCCGGGCAAGCGGTGGCGATCCGCCCGCCAAATATCCTTTCCCCCCGCCATATTAGTATGGCAAGGGGTACCGCGGCGGACGGAAAGTCCGTCCGCCGCTTTTCTGCCGGTCGGATTGCCGGCCGGGTGGAAAAGGCAGACAATATGGTGGCAGTGCCTTGCAGGCACTGCCATCCATATTAGCATGCCTGCGGTGTGTATGCCTTTCCATAGCGGAGACTCCGCCATGGAAAGCATGCGGAGAATGCCTTTGGGGGCCCGTTGCGGGCCCCCGGGGGGGTGGGGGGGTGGATGCCTGCACTTGGGGGGTACCCATGATACCCCGCCTTCATTGGCATGCACAAGGGGGCAGGCACCGCAGGTGCCTGTCACGTTAGTGCATGCCAATGCACAACATGCATATTTTGCATTGCAGCGGTACTGCTGACAGCACTGCCTCGCCGCAATGTAAAATGTGCTGATATGCCGACCAGGGTGGCGGTCGCATCCTAGCTGCCATAGCGGGACCACCGCACCTCTGGCGGTCGGTCCCGTTTGCCATTACGGTGGTGGGCGGACAAAGTCGGCCCGCCATCGTAATAGGCCCCTAACTTCTCAGAGAGCAAAGCAGTCCACAAACAGCAGGGCAGTCCTCTTGTAGCAGAAGGGCAGTCCTTTGGTGGCAGGGAAGTCCTTCTGCAATGTCTACAGGTTTCAGGAGTGTACAGGAGTGTATTGATAAGTATCTCAGAGGCCCAGTATTTATACCTGGCGTCAACCTTTGAGTATGGGGAATACATTGTCCTACATGTGTGTGAGCTGAGTGAGTGGAACTTCTGTCTATTTCAGACCTGTATATGCCCAAAGGTGGCATGTCACTGGTGAGACCTCTAATAAAGTGTTGATGACCTATACAGACCTTATAGTTTAATTGTGCATAACAATTAAATAATATCTACTTCTTTTTGGCTATAGTGCAATTCTGTAATGTTTTACTGTAAAACTGTAGTGCGTTATTATAGGTGAAAAATGCACCAACATTTCTACTTTGCAACAGATCAACCTAGATAAAACACTTGTTTCTTTCTATAGGCTGAAAACGTTCACAAGCAAAAATATCATATTAATTTGACCATTGTTGCACTTCTTCATATACATTCGGTGCTGCAGTGTTTTCCTGAGTCAGTTCCTCATGAAAATTTGGCTTTAGACAACCCCACAAGCCAAGTTCATTACTCTACTGGCCAGCAGATGGATTAACGTTCCTCCCACACTATGGGCTCATTTGTAGAGTTTAGACCTTTTCCTGTGAGATGGATAGTGTGGGGGAGGGATTTGCAAACACACTGACATGTGTGGGCATGCTCTCCCTCAGAGAAACAAAGGGAAGCAGGCAAATATATGGCACTACTCACGGACGGGGATTTCCTTTGAGACTTGGTGTAAAGGAACTAGCTTTCCAAAATGGTGTGGCATCAGACGCCACCTTATAGAGCTCTGCACAAATAAAGAACTCTGAGAACATTCCTGGACCTCTGGAAACTGCACATGAAGAAGAATAGCCTGCTTGAAGAAAGAACATTTGGGACTGCTGCAGAAAGGGATTCAAGGGCTTCTGACATCTGATGAAGACAAGGGCTCAAGGACCTCTGACTCCTACTCAAAAAACAGGACTCAAGGACTTCTGGTTCGAGCTGTCACCCAGTGCCTGGAACGTGTCTCCAGGTCAGTGACACTGCTCTACCCACTCCCTTTGGTGGACTGTAGAGAGCGGATATGCTGAGGATCCTGGAGGAGAATGTTTTGTTAGAATTTCTGTGGACTGGTACTTTCAAGGGTGTGCCTGGAATGGAACCCTTGACTCCTGTTGGACACACATATGCTCTGCACGTGACCATGAGTCAGTGGGGCTTGGAGAGTACATGTTATGTTATATGAATTTGTAACGCGCGCGGCTACTCATGAGTGTCCCGGTGCTGAGCCTAGCGGGGTATGGGCAGAAAGCTTCAGGGAAATAGATGTGTTTTCAATTTCCTCTTGAACACGACTGGGTCCTGGATAGTACGCAGGGCAAGAGGAAGAGCATTCCAAGCAACGGCCGCTTTCACTGCAAATGAGCTGCCCCCTATCCTCTGAAGCTTGAAACGCGGGACCTGAGCATAACATAAGGAGGAGGATCGCAGGGAGCGCGCGGGAACATTGAAGGAAAGACGCCTCTGCAAATAGAGAGGACCACAGCCATGGAGAGCACGGTGGGCTAAAGCTAGTAGTTTAAATTTGACTCTATCCACCATGGGGAGCCAGTGGAGAGAGCGCAGCTGTTGATGAACACTGCTCCTAGCCGACACACCCAATAAAAGTCTGGCTGCCGTATTTTGAACCACCTGTAACTTCTTCAACAGGTAGCCCGGGATACCAGCATAAAGGGCGTTGGCATAGTCCAGCCGTGACAGAATCAGTGCACAGGTGACCGTTTTCCTCACCATCAGACATGCAGGAAGTGTAATCTGCCTCGAGATCCACTGGGCGCTGCTGAAAGAAGACCCTGGGGCAAGGAGATTAGCTTCTCATTCTGCAAGGGTGCATCTCGCTGCTGGAGATGCAAAGATGCAACCTATGAGGAACTAAAAGGGCAGAAGGACAGGACCTGCGCTTTCCTTCATTGAAGGGAGAATAGATGAGAAATAAGCTGTAAGAAAAGTTGCAAAATCATAGAGGTATAAAGGCCTCAAACTATATCCTGGTGGCTGGAGCACATCTGAAGGAACAAAAGTCAACCCTCATTACGAATAGCCTAGCGATCCTGAGATACAATCATTTAAGTAAGCCACTTTTGTATGGGATTCATGAGCAGCAAAAGGCCTGAGAAAAACCTTAAAACATTAAATGGTTGTGGAACAAAACCCCCAAGGAATACTTGGGCTCCAGGTGTAGAAGGCAACACCAATTGTAGTATAGTTTGCAAATGACATTCCCGGGCAGGAACGGTGGTGATCCCTGAGAAAGGCCAGTGCTCCAAGGAAAATGAAAACTTGGTAGGACAGCGCTGCCACTGCTGTGAATGCAGATCCCCCAGGGAGGGCTAGCATGCGAGGAGTTTTGTGTAGGGCTGCCATGCTCCCTTTGTAAGAGCTCCTGAGAAGGAGCACAGCCTCTGAAGCATTGCAATGCATCTCTCTTGATTCCATGTCTGGCGGTACAGGTAAGCACACCGCTCAACGATTCCCTCCAGCGGTGACCACAAATGGGAGAAGGAATAAGTAGCTGGCTCCCCCACCAGTAATGAGAACAGTGCCACACAAGTAGGTAGCTGGTAGGGTCTGAAAGAGCTGTGGAAGCTCCTTCACAGCCCAGAACATGAGTGGGCTGGTGTCGGGGTGCCTAGAAATACAAAAAATAAAAAGATGACGTTAAAAGTGCATTTCAGAAACAAGAACTAGACAAGTTGTATCACTGTAATGCCATATCATAGGAATGAAGCTTCAGCCATGGATCATCCTAGAATGCGGAGTGGGGTCTCTTAAATCTGTATTGTTGCTACCCAAAGGAGGGCAGGGGCATGATCACGCATATTGCTGTAAGTTTGGAGCTACAAAGAATGCGGCAACTGCACAGAGCCTCAAATAATTTGCTAAATTTGCCAAATTTCTCCAAGGTCTCATGCCCCAGGGAAAGTACCCTTCCAGCAGTAAGCATTCAGCTGGAACTTTAGTCTGATGTCTTTGATCTGTATGGACCTTTGCTAATAGGGTCTATGATTGTTTTGTAACTGGATTAAAGGTAGAAGAAGAAATATTTGAATAATGGATACTTTCCTTGGGATTTATTCTTTTGTTTTTATAATTCACTCAACAGAGAATACAATCTTATAACTATGAATACAATTATCACCTTCTCATTGGGTCTAGGGGTGCTTTATGGTGTTTGTAATTTATTATTGGGTCTGGTGCCACATGCATGTCTGTTTTGTTTAATCTGGGAATGGAGAAGGCTCTTCTTTACAAACTCTCATCCCTTTACTGTCCATCACTCGTGACATTGTTATAGTATTCCTCTGCGTGCATTGTGTGAAAAAAGTGCCTTTGAGAAATCAGGACCTGTTTGCAGTGTCCCACCTCACTACCCAAACTGAAAAGGGAGGAAGAAAATGAAACAGCAGAGATGAAGGTTCAGTTTAAAATGGGTCCTGTTACCTTAGAGATGGGCCAGCTTCCCAGAGGAAGTGACCTTAGCAGGAGGATGTAAGTCAGACTAGGCCCTGCTGTTGTACAGCCTGATTTATGCCCTTTCTTCCTTGCCTGACAGACCAGGGAAGCTCTCCTAGGGTTAGGTTGAGTCTCCTGGGCTGTTGGCTGGGAGGTGGTTGTTTGAGAAATTAGGACCTGTTTGCACTGTCTCCCCACTTTGAGCCCCCATTTTGACTACTAGGTGCTGGTTTATTGACTCTGATTGTCCCCTGGGCTCTGCTCAACAGACCCAGGGCCTGTGCTCTGAATAAAAGTACATGGTTAGGTATAAATATACTTGGCAATGACAGACCCCTGTAAGTCCCCATCATATAATAAGGCAGGGGGAGTTCAAACTACTTATAAGTCCTTAGTATATAGTAGTGCAGGGAGGATTAGAGGCCCAGCAGAATTCCTGAATGAGAGTGTGCACTGATGTGTTGCCTGTTGTCATTTTAAAGGCTGCCCTGCTTTGCCGACTGTCTTTAAGATTAAATTATAGGCAAATTCGAATTTGAAATGAAAAGTATTTCCTAAGTAGTAATCTACCTTCTTTTTACATATAAGCCACCCCTAAGGTTTCCCCTAGGTGCCCCAGGGGTAGAGCGCCATTTAGCTGTACGCAGGGACGTTATAAAGATGTTTTATTAGCCCTGGGGAGGGAGAAACTGCCAAATTCATTTTCCCCATTGTAGATAATTAGTTCCATAGGCTAACATTGGAATATTTTATCTTAATATAAATATTGCTAGGAAGGAGCAAGAAATGTCATTCAAGGACTTTAAAAGATAGTTATCATAAATCAAACAACTTGCCACTGTTCGATTTATAAGAACTATCGCAGCGAAGAACTAATTAAACTTTCTTTTCTGTTAGCCAAATTCCATCCTTCCAGCTGCTTGCTCCTGATTGGCTAGCCTCTGCCAGGCTGAGACAAGCTGTCTTAATGAGGTGTGAAGTAGTCTGCCAGAGAGACAATGGGTTTCCTGTGGTAGCAGAACTGAAACTGCAGAAGCACAAGGCAGGAGGGAAGAGATGTGGCCAAACTGATCTTCAGAGGGAGAATGATACTTTAGGACAGCACAGACTCACTCCCACATTCTGCTAGCCACATAGGAGCCCCTGTAATTAGATTAAGGATAGGGATTGAAGGGGAGTGTTAGGGAATCTTAGGCATGCCAGTGAGTTGGCTTAGCCTGGCCTAACCTCCAATGAGGGAATTTCTCCATGTTGAATTTTGAGAGCATAGTGTTTTCTGAGAAAGGAATATGCCACACTTTGGAGGAAGTGTGTAGTGTTCTGTCTTATGTAATGTATTTGGAGGGATGGCACTCTACGTTCTGTCCATTCCATATTCGAATGTGTGGTGACAGAGTTTTTTACGTGACCATTGCAGTGAGGAGCTGTACTCTGCCTGGACCGGTCTCCGGCTTGGATATGTGTCTTGCTCAACAATAAATACATTGTTTACTGCTATTTACCATGTCAGCCGCTTACTTCACGTGGCGACGAGCAGACTTTCACTGCTCTAGACCCCACAGAGGCATGCACCAAGATCGCCTGGCTGCCGTGGAGTTGATTTCCTGTAAGCGATCTTATTTTAAATCCTACCTATGGTCGCCGGACTGTGTCCAAACCGAACCGCTTCACGGGTTCTCCAGCTGCGTGGTGTATGCTTGGAGTAAGGGAAGGGATCAGACTAAGCTAGAGAAAGCTGATCCACTGGTGCCACCTGACACTGATTTCCTCGAGAAAGAGGGGAAGAGCGGCAGCCATCTTATGACATATAATCAGTGCACAACATGGAGAGTGGTATGTCAGAGTGTGACGCAGGACTGTGACATCACGCACACGCCTGATTATCTGCATGGCTGTCTAATTCCTTTGGATACAAAGTTAAAACCGGCTGCCATCTTAAAGCGTACAGCCAGGTTTGTACTTCCCACTTTGTTTTGTGCGTGATCTCCCTTCAAAAATGGAAGAAAGTCTAACAGCCATCGTATGTGGTTGGGATGGATCTGATTGCAGATGTAGAAAGTGTGGCATTTTTTTTTCTTATCAATATACGGTGCTCCAAGCATAGTTCACACAAACTTAGTTGGTGCTAGTGTTTTAACACACAATATTTCACCAGACCTATATTGACCCGTATGCATAGTCCTAGTGTTTCAATGTGATATTCAGCAGTCAGTTCATATTCAATTGAGGAGCCCATTCATTGTTGCTTCAAGTGGTTACCATATTCTTCACACGTAACTTAGTTGTCTATCATTTCGCTTTAATCTTGGAAGGGTGTCGCAGCTGTCATGCAGTCAGTCAGTCCTCCACCACCTTTTTTAGAAACACCAGGGGATCCACCAATACTGTGGAAGCAGTGGTATGATGCCTTCAAGACCTACTTGTGAGCAATTGGTGCTTCCAGGTTCAGACCAGAGAGGAGAAAGTATTTATTTTTTCATTCACTAGAATATGAAGGAAGGTCAACCTTTAAACACCTCCCTGAGGTTAATGTTGATGAGGGAGAAGAATTAGATGTCTATGAGGAAGCAATAAAAAAACTGGTTCAAAAGTTCAATGTTGCACCCAGCCTGGTGGTGTCAAGGCACAAGTTTTTCAAGTGAGATCAAAGGTCTGGAAAAGACGTTGACACAAATATTTCTGTTTTGCGCAAATTAGCTGCGGAGTACCAGTCTGAAAAGTTTGGAGAGCAACTTATCAGAGACCAATTCATTTGTCACTGCACAGATAAATCCATTAAACAAAAACTGTTGTCAATGGGTAATCCTTCTTCATCAGATACCATCAGGGTTGCAAACAGCATTGAAACATCTATTAAATCAGCTAAGGAATTGGAAGACAAAAGTGTGGAACAGGTTAACGCAGTGCATACGAGGGACGACAAGGGAAGGATGAATAAGACTTCTTCATCAGCATTGATGTCTGGCAATCTCGTGCAGCAGAATTCATTTTTTAACCAAAGTAGCATTTGTTGCAGGTGCGGGAATCCTGTGCATCATAAAGGAGGAAGAGTGTGTCCGGCAAGAAATGTCCAGTGTAGACTATGTGCAAAAATTGGACATTTTGCCAAAGTCTGTCAAAGTGTAAAGCATAAGGGAACCAGGGTCTCAGCCATTTGTAATGATTATGAGACCAATGTTCAAGATCTAGTGTGTAAAGTGCAAGATATGGTTTTAGTTGTAGGTCATGATGAAAAGGAAAGGTCTGAGCAAGAACAATGTGTAGATCTGTTTATTTTTGTTTAGGTTGAGGCCGAACAACTTAATCTTTTGGTTGATTCTGGAGCGAGAATCACATTGATCACACAAGAGTTGTTCTGCCAGAAATGGCCAGGGCACTCATTGTGTCCACCTGATAGGTCTCCTTTCTCGTATGAAGGGAGCAAAATAAATCTCCAGGGTTTATTTGAGGACAGCATGGTGTTTAAAGGAAGACGCATTTATGGTAAAATCTATGTTGCGGTAAAGGGATTGAACATATTAGGGTGGTTCCATAAAGGCTTGTTTGATATGGTTCTCTGCCCAGGAGCTAAAGAACAGGTTACAGTGATTACAGAATCCTTTGACATTGAGTCGTTGTTCAATGAATTCCCAAAAGTCTTTTCTGGTGAGCTTGGGAAGATCGTAGGATTCAAACTCAAAATTAAGATGAAAGAAAATGCTATACCTGTAAAGCATAAGCTGAGGGGTGTTGCCTTCAGTGTTCGCAATGAGTTAGAGAAGGAATTAGAGGGATTGCATTTAAAAGGAGTCATTGAGCCAGTTGACTCCTCATTGTGGCTTTCACACCTTGTGGTTGCAAAGAAGACAAATGGTGATTTGAGGGTCTGTGTGGATCTTTGGGCTCTCTAGAGAGAAATTTGGGCAGATTCTCATCCTCTCAAAAATCAGTGAAATGTTGTTGACCATTTCCGGTGCGAAATTCTTCACTAAACTCAACTTGGCCACAGTTTACCACCAGGTTAAGTTAGCACCTGAATCACACCATCTGACAGCATCTGTGTCTCCATTGGGTATATTTCAGTTCTGCCTCATGCCCTTTGGTATTGCCTCAGCAGCATTAGTCTTCCAGAGGCTGATGACCGTGTTAGTTAAGGGGATATCTAACGTTTCTATGTTTCAGGATGATATTTTGATTCATGTAAGTTGCCGCAGTGAACATGACCACACTCTTAGACAAGTCCTCACAGCCTTTGTCAAAGCAGGGGTTGTGCTTAAAAGAAAGAAGTATCAGTTTTTAAAGTCTTCTGTGGAGTATCTTGGACACATAATATCGGAGAGGGTGAGCGCCCAAAGCCTGGTTTGGTTGATGCCATTTTGGAAACATTCCCCTGTAGACAAAGCTGGTGTGAAGTAATTCCTGGGGCTCTGTGAGGTTTATTCATTATTTATACCCGACTTTGCTTCAAGTCGGGTATAAATACTGTTGTTGAAAGAAAGAACAGAAATTCAGTGGGGTGCTGAGTGTGCGGCTGCTTTTGAAGATGTCAAACAGCAATTAATCATCGTAAGTGCTCTCAACCCGTATGACCATAACTTGAAATGTGTATTGACAGTGGATGAGAACAAGTTGGGTGTGGGTGCTGTTTTAACACAGAAGTCTGGCGATCTTGAACATACTATTGGATTCGCTTCAAGTGTTCTTAAGGACAGAGAGACCCATTATTCTGTTATAGAGAAGGAGCTGTTAGCCTGCTGGTGGGCCATCAAAAAATTCAAAAGCTATCTCTGGGGCCGTCATTTTATTTTACAGGCTGATCACAAACCATTAGTTTCAATTCTAAATGAGACCAATTGTAAGAGCAGCACTCCTAGGATTGCGAGGTTTGAAGCCAGGCTGCTTCAGTTTGATTTTCAGGTGGTTCACATCTCTGGAGGGAGAAATGTGAGACGATTATTTGTCAAGGAACCCTATTATAGATAAAGAGGAGATGACTGATGGATATGATGATGAATGTTGTTTGATTGCAGCCATGGAAGTTGGAAGTGTTAGTCAACTTACTGAATATCAATGGAGGTGTGAGATATCTAATGACGGTGTCCTGAAAGAAGTAGTGGAGTTTGTCAGAATCGGGGGCTGTGTGCGAGATCCTTGAGTTTAAATCTACAACCATTCTGTAAGATGAACTGACCATTGAGGATGGTTTGTTCATGAGAGGTGAAAAGTTGATACCTCCCATGAATCTGAGATGTGTTATTCTAGAAAAAGCTCATGAAGGACATTTAGAAGCAACATTAACTAAGCGTAGGGTATGCGCTTCATTCTGGTGGCCACTATTGGATAATGAAGTGAATCTGTTAGTTAAGGGGCGCCCTGTGTGTGCTACGTGTGACAAATCTCTTAAAACGCACACACCACCTTTGATGCCTATTGAGTGACCTTCTGGTCCCTGGAAGAAAGTGGGGATTGATTTGGTGGGGCCATTCAATGTGTTGTCACATTAAGTGTGTTATGCGTTAGTTCGTATTATTACTCGCAAAGGCCCTATGTCAGGTTCATAAGTGAACCCAACTCTAAGACGGTGACGCTGTTCCTAAAAGATAGTTCCATGAATGAAGGCTTTCCTGAAGAACTTATCTCGGACAGTGGGGTACAGTTTGTGTCTGGGGAAGTGAAGACATCTTGTCTGAAAGTTCCATTAAACATCTTAAGAGCTCACTCTATCATTCCCAGGCGAATGGTTTAGTGGAACGGTTTAACAGGGTTCTGGTGGAGTGTGTAAGGTGGGCATTGGCTAATGGGTGTGATGTATGTGGTGCTGTCCAATCAATGGTGTGGTTTTACTGAACCACTCCACATTCCACTACGGGAGTGTCTCCATTTGAATCTTTGAAGGTCAGGAAACCATCCACTCAGTTTAGGCCAGCATGGATGTGTAAAATTTTAAAAGGAGAATTATCTTATGAGTGCTGTGATGTCCTTATCCAACATAATGTTCTAAGGGCTCAATCTAAACAAAAAGAATAGTATGATGCAAGAAAGTGCGTGAAGGAGAGTCCAGTCAAAGTTGGTAATTGGGTCCGCATAAAGTCACCTTTGTTTGTAAAAAAAGGTGACTCAAAGTTTTCTGAGCCTGTGCTTGTTGATAAGGTGTGGGGTAACGCTGCAAGAGTGATGGAACGCAATTGATGGAACACTGGAAAGCTGGCCAGAGTTCCAAAAAGACATAGAGCGAGCTCTCCTGTGAGTGAACTGGGAGGAATCAGTGGTCAGTCTTGCAAAGGCAACTTATCAAAAGGGCAAGAGGTGTCCACACGCTCTCAAAGTGGGTTAACCAAAAATTCACAAGATGGGTTGTCCCTAGAAGGTGCTGTGCGGAGAAGTGTTAGGACTCATAGTGTACCATGGAGATTCCGTTAATACTTGCATGGGTGAGATATCACTTTAGTGATTACGTTTCTGCTTTGTATCTCAGTTTGCTATTGCTGGTTTTGTAGTTTCTTTTTTTCTAATGTTTGGGATGTTGTGTTTTTTTTGTTCTTCTTTGTTTTTTGGGGGGAAGGTGTATGTTCTTCCTTTTGGGGTGGTTGGTTAGATGAGGATGTTTATAAACTAAAAGGGAAAACTTAATGTAGTGTTCTGTCCCATGTAATGTATTTGGAGGGATGGCACTGTGTGTTCTGTCCATTCCATAGTGGAATGTGCGGTGACAGGGTTCTTTACGTGACCATTGCGGTGAGGAGCTGTACTCTGCCTGGAGGGGTCTAGGGCATGGTTATGTGTCTTGATCAACAATAAATACATTATTTTCTACTATTTACCGTGTCAGCCACTTACTTCAAAGTGATCATACACCTGGGTGGCACTCTGCATCCCATTGGTCAGACGTGCCCCCCTGCTTGATGACCAGAAACATAGCATGAATATGGAAGAGTTGCCAAGCAACTCAGAACTGCTGCCTGAAACTACAAGGAGAAGAAGGACTTCTCTGCTGGAACCCTGATCTGCAGCCAAAGGATTGCACTCTGAAGGACTGCACCTGCTGCACAATCTGTAACTACAGCCCTACGGGCTTTGCCTTGCTTCAAGAAGGATCAAGGAGTAGACTCCCTGCAAGCTACAGATTAACAGATCTCACCTGCATCATCTCCACCAAGAAGTCCCAATCCTGGAGTGTGTCCAGTGGACTTTTAAATATTTGGCCAGGTGCATTGTGGAAATTGAAGTTCCAACATCCCAAGAACCATTTCAGAGATTCTAGACACCTGAATTGGTGTTGCCGACACTTTGAACCCTCAAGGAGACCTTCTGGAAGAAGATCCAGAAGATTGGTGAAGCTTGGGAACTTTTTGGTAAAAAGCTCCATTAGGTGGCCGACTCGACTTCGAGAGTCAAGCCAGCTACTTTTAACCACAACCTGGCCTTTATTTCAGGTTCGTCCCCCTGAAAGCTCCAGACTTCCAGGATTTGACTGAGGCCTTGCAGATAACCAAGTAGACGAATTTGACGCAAATCCAGACTGAAGAAGAACCTCACTCGACTTCGAGAGAAAAAGCTCCAGAAAAACAACTAAGTGCGAAGGTAAAATTAGGACCGAGGCCTCCCGCTTAGTGTATCCGACCAGGACTCCATCACGGTCAACCTCAAACTTCGACTTTGTCCTTGTCAAGGGTGACCAGATGTCTCAAATTGGTGCTATAGGTTTTTAAGCACTAGAAATCATATCTTCTTTAACAATTCATATCTCTGGTTCCCTGCATTGGATTTTTGTTGTTTTGATGTCTATTTGGTCATCAAAAATAATCTATTTCTATAAATTGGTGTTGGATTTGTATTGTGTGTTGTGTCTTACTCATTTAATGTATTGGTGTTTTTAAATGCTTTATACACCTGTCTCCTAAGTTAAGCCTGACTGCTTGTTGCCAGATACCAAGGGTTGAACAAGGGATTAATTTATTGAAACCCTAACTGAACCGTTTATTGTTTATTGCGTTTGTGGCCTTATTACTAGTGGTAAGTCACTTCTTATCACTACTAATAAACCACTTTCCAACATTTGGTGCTCAACGATGAGGATATGTACTTGTGTTTAAATTGCACCATACAGTAAATTAAGTTATGGTCTTTAAAAATCCTCTAAATTGACGTGAGACACAACTTTAGGTTTTTAAATTTTTTAATTTGGACTTAACTGACTTTTAATCCATATTTTTGATTTTTTTTAATTGTTCTGTTTCTGATTTGTAAAGTGTTTTGTGACCCAAAACTAGGGATACCTTGGAGCTAGATTTGGCTAACTTTACCAAACTCACAGTGGCTGAGCTGAGGGTTCAGTGTAGGTCTAGGAGGATACCTGTTCCCAATAAGATTAGGAAGGTAGAATTGATTAGATCCTTTCAGGCTGAGCACAGACAGCTCCAGAGAGTGAAGCAGAGGATGACTCCTTCAACCATCCTCAGGAGGAGGATGATGACAACCTTTCCATTTCTTCTAGCACCAGGTTAGTACTTCCAGCTAATGAAGGGAGGGCAGGCTCTCCTGCACAGGGCCCATAGATGTCCATCAGAGAGGCCCAGTTAACTTTCATAGCTCTGGAAGAGAAGAAGTTAGAACTAGCTAGAGAATTGGGAAGAGGAGAGAGCAAGAAGAAATGATGGCAGCAACAATAAAGAAGAAGATACTATGATGTCCAGGGGGGGTGGATTTGCTCCCAGACTTCCCAAGGGAATAGTTCTCATGTATGTAGAAAAGGAATGACGTAGACAAATGTCTGATTGCATTTGAAAGGGCCCTTAAGATTAGAAGGGTCCACTGTATGTACTGGGTTTACTCCTGTGGGAATTTAGTGCAATAGCTGGGAGAGATAGGCTCCTGACCCTACAGGGGGGTGATGCAGTATCCTACCCACATATGTGGAAATGCCTAGTTAGGAAATTTGGTCTGACCCCAGAACAGTACAGGGTAAAGTTCAGGGACACCCAGAAGGTAAACATAAAGTCATCGGTGGACTTTGTGGACATCTCAGTGAAGGCACTAGAGGGCTGGGTGGAAGGTAAAAGAGTGAGAGGTTGTATAACTTAATTCTTAAGGGGCACATCCTGACACATTGTGTACAGGAGAAGTTACAACAGTACCTAGTGGACTCTAAGCTGACTAGCCCCACAGAGCTGGGGGAGTTAGCTGATGAGTGGTTGACAACTCAGGTTTTCTATCAGCCCAATGCAGGAGACTCCAAGATGGGGAAGTTAGGCTGACAAAAACCTAAAGAGGGTGGTGGTAATCCCACCACAGAGATGCCCAAAACCCTAAAAAAGAGGAGAGAAAATCCCATCCCGGCTCTGATAAGCAGAGACAGGGAGGTCCAGGGCTGAAAAAGTACTTGGGCAACAAGTTGTGCTTTGATTGTAAGCAGTCAGGTCACTTCAGGGATGACCCTACCTGTTCCGAGAGGGTGGTTAGCACTGGGCTGCCCACTAAAGCCTTGGAAGAGGACTCCTCAGATGATGAAGCCCTCTTAGCATTTTGTTGGGAGACAGGTCCATATGGTAAGCTGGTGATCCCTGAGTGTGGGAGTAGGCACTTCCACTCCATTAGGGTGAATGGGATTCCTGCCATTGGCCTGAGAGACACCTGTGCTAGTCACACTATACTTTCTGGCAGGTATGTGTCCCCAAACATGTATGTGCCAGGAGAAACAAGAAGAGTAAGGGTAGCCCCAGGTGAGGTCACAACCAAACCTGCAGACATAGTGCCCCTAGAGTGGGAGGGTACCCTAAGTTGGTATAAGGTGGTAGTCAGTGCAGACCTCCCCTTACATTGCCTCCTGGGCAATGAACTCCCAGAGGTTGGTCGAATCCTGAGTTGGATGGTCGCCCAGGGCGCCCCGGACCTTAAAGTTCCTGGGAAGCCAGTTAGGAAACTGGGGTCCCAAAATAAAAGGAAAAAGAAGAAGAGCAGTATTCCACCCTTAAAGAGGGTTCCAGTGAGTCAAGGGTCTTCAATCTCAGTAAGGGAGAAACCCAAAGTTTGCACTGGTGAGGCTTCACCTGACTGCAAGGACGTTCTGAGCAGTCAGGCAGTTGTCAAGCAGCTGGGTTCTGTCCCTATATTGACAGAAGGTAAAGGGTCTGCACAGGATGTCGTAGCCCCCACTCTAAACAGCAAGAGAGGTTCCAGGAGCCAACAGTTGACTCTAAGGCAGCTCATCCACCTGTCTATAGAGAGCTTAGCGTGTGGTTCTGGATTCTGAGAGCTGTTAGTAGCTCCGGCTGAATGCTGGCCTTCATAGCAGCACTGTACTTGGCATGGGAGCCAGACCCCATGGACAAAAGTAATTTAGGTCCCCTGACCCTGTTGTTCATGGTGGGGTTGCTCAAGTGTTGGGTAACCTCTGTGGGTAAGCTAGGTGTCACCCTGGCTAAGTTAGGGATAGTGGAGGTGAACACCTCACTCCCCAAATGGAAAAGGGAGGAAGAAAATTAAACAGCTGAGATGAAGGTTCAGTTTAAAATGGGTCCTGTTACAGTAGAGCTGGGCCATCTTCCCAGAGGAAGTGACCTTAGCAGGAGGATGTAAGGCAGAGTAGGCCCTGCTGTACAGCCTAATTTCTGCCCTTTCTTCCTTACCTGACAGACAGAGGAACCTCTCCTAGTGTTGGACTGAGTCTCCTGGACTGTTGGCTGGGAGGGGGTTGTGTGAGAAATCAGGACCTGTTTGCAGTGTCCCCCCAATTGCTGCCCTTATTTTGACTACTAGGTGCTGGTTTTCTGACTCTTATTCTGCCCTGGGCTCTGCTAACCAGACCCAGGGCCTGTGTGCTGATTAAAAGTACATGGTTAGGTATAATTATAATTGGCAATGACAGACCCCTGTAAGTACCTAGTATATTATAAGATAAGGGGGATTTAAACTACCTGTAAGTCCCTAGTACATAATAGGGCAGGGAGGTTTAGCACTAGAGTGTGCACTACTGTAATGTCCGCTGTCATTTTAAAGGTAGCCCTGCTTCACAAACTGTCTTTAAAATTAAATTGCATGCAAATTAGACTTTGGAATTAAAGGTACTTCCAAAGTAGTAATTTACCATATTTGTGCATACAAGTCACCCCTAAGGTCTCCCTTAGGTGCCCAAGGGGTAAGGTGCCATGTAACTATAAGCAGGGACATTATACAAGATGTTTTAGAAGCCTTTGGTGAGGGAAAAACAGCCACATTTGTTTTCCCCCATTGTAGATAATTAGCTCAATAGGCCAACATTGGAATATATTTTTGGGAGTCTTTAAATATATACTATACAACTGTGCAGTCATAATGCAGTACATCCAATAGTTGAAAGTATAGTTAAACATCACATTAGCCATTGTCACACTCTTACATTCAACATCACGTTATATTGCAAACCCACAGGGCCTTGAGTTAGTTCATTTATAAGAGTCTCGCTTAATTCATGGTCGTGGGCGACATGATGTAGGCTGTAACTGGTGCCCATATGTTCTTAGATCTGGATGCCACAGGTAGCGCCTCTGCAGATATGGCTAATTGATCTCTACAATACGCCACAGCCTGTAGCCAATGATCCATTTTAGGGACTGCTTATTTCCCTCAGTGCATTGCTACTTGCCGTTCGGCCAGTAGTGTAGTAAAGGACACAAGCTTGCGATTGCATGGCTGTAAAGATTTAACAAGACCAAGAAGGCATATTTCTGGGGTGCATTCTACCCTCTCCATTACCATGTCTGTCAGCGCCTGGGCTACCTTTGCCCAAAATTGGTATATTGATGGACAGGTTCAGGCCAAGTGTATAAAGTCTGCATCAGTTTCCCCACATCTGACACACTGGGACCTGGCACGGAGCCCATCTTTGTGTAATTGAAGAGGTGTGTAGTATATTTGCTGCAAATATTTAAAGTGAATTATTCTTAGGTTCCAGTTGGCTGTGAGTCTCCCTGTGAGCGTGCAACATTCACTCCAGTTTTTTTCTGTTAGCGGCATGTATCGCATTGCGTTCCATCTGTCTAGGGGTGCAGTCTTGATATCCAGTATTTCCCTCTGTGAAGCATTATACAATCGTGTTATAAGGCCTTTGCATGAGCTACATGCTAGCATCACCTGCAGTGCCCCTATTAATGACGTTTCTTCTTGTAAAGGTGGATACAGAGATCTCATAGCTTTCCTGAGCCTTAGATATATAAATGCCACAAGTGGTGTGCGGGGTTGGGTCGAAGAGAATGCTTCTAGCATCAGGAACTTTCCCTCGGGTATAGGACTCCCATGCTGTTAGCCCCACTCTCGTTATTATGACTAATGCTTTAGGCTCTTGTGTGATGGAGGTGACTTGGTGGCACTTCAGGGGCAGTACTGGTGCATATAATGGGGACTTATCTGCCCTTACACTCAACCTATGCTAGGCTTTCGTGGTGCCGCGTATGGTGTTAATTTTCGGTCATGTAATCTCTACTCGCTCATATGGTAGGATGGCCTTTAGAGGGATTGGGTGGGCGTCATCACATTCTATCGCTAGGTGTGGTAGATACTGTGTTGAAAAGTACCAATAATGTGTGAACTGCACCTGAGCACACAAACAATATAGGGGGCACTGAACCTCCATTCTTCATAGGGTTTTGTTAGTTTATTCCAGCTGCATCTAGATTGCTTTTCCGCGCAGGCCAATGCTATCATGCAAGTTTTGAGGGTATTAAAAATGCATTTGTTAATAGGATAGGAATGTTAACAAACATATACAGAAAGTGGGGCAACATATACATTTTCATAACTGCCCCTCTGTCTGCCATAGACAGGTAATCATATCCATTTAGCTATATGTTCTTCCAATTTTGTAATTGCCCACCCATAATTTTGTATAACCACTATCTCCGGATCTCTGTGCACCCAACACCCTGAGATATTTGACAGGTTCTGTATTCCACTCAGGAGGGAATTCCAAAACATGGATTGTGTAAGAGGGAATATGGTTGATTTATCCCAATTTGTACTCATTCCTGAACACCATTCATATCTAACATATTCATGTATGAGAGGTGCCTGAAGAACCTCAGGGTTGCATACATGTAGCACCTTATTGTCTGCATATAGCGGAATGGAAAGGGGACATTGATGGAATCGTAGTGCGGCTGCTGCATGTCTCTGCCTAATCACGCACTCCAATGGTTCTAAGGCGAGGGTATAAAGTTGGTGACAATGGGCAGCTCTGTCTTATCCCCCTACATATCTTGACTAAGTCTGAGACACAGCAATTTAGCTCCTGGGGCTGTATATAACAGGCGCATCCATCTCAAAAATGCTTGTGGCATTCACATGCGATACAGCACTGTGAACACAGACTCCCAGAGTATAGAATCGAAAGCCTTTGCAGCATCTAGTAACACAGCCGCTGCCTTAATCTCTAGGTCCAGTTGAACTAACACTGCGAACAATGTTCGCAGGTTGTGTGAGGTGGAGCGTTCAGGTACAAATCTTGATTGGTCTGGCAATACTCAGCTTGGGAGAAGTGGCTGCAGCCTAGCAGCTATTATTTTTGCCAATATTTTGGTGTCTATATTGATGAGGGATAACAGTCTGAAGGATTCGCAACTCTCTGGGGCCTTATCGGTTTCAATAGCATTATTATCAATGCTTCAAGGAGTAAGCATCCACGTACAGGGCAGATATTGCACCAACAGGTCTGCATACGTCTTATAGAATTCACTAGGAATCCCATTCCCACCTGATGCTTTTCCATTTAGTATGGAGCTTATAGCCTCTTTCACCTCATCTATTGTGATTGGTTGCAACAGAAACATCCTCTGTCCTGGGGAGAGGAATGCTAATGTCACATCATCAAGATATGCAGCTGTGTATGTCGCCACTGCATCATCACGTGGTCCATATGGACATGAATAGAAATCCATAAACTGCACCTCAATGGCTGGGGTGTTGTGGCTATCTCCATTCTGGGTCTCAAGCTCTACTATGTGCGTTTGTGTACTTGGTTCTTTTATTTTGGAGGCAATTGCACACCCCGGCCTTCCCTCCTCCCCATAGGATCTCACTATCCATCTTCTAGACATATCTTGTATTTCCTGTGCAGCTGTTTCAGTGTATTCAGTGATGCTTGCTTTCATATTTCTGCTAAGGTACTCGGGTCAGGGCATATTTAGCCTGCAGTTCAGAACTGATGGACCGCAGGACTCTAGCCTGTAATCCCATACACTCCACCCGAATAGTAATCTTGAGCACCTTCCATAGTGTTCCAACCTCCTCCACAGAGCCCTCATTCTCCCGAAACTAATGTATAATCGCTGTGCGTATACTCTCCCTAAATAATGGATCCAGTAAGGAGGTGGCTTGAAGTCGCCATTGATACGGTGTGTGCGTTTGTGTGGGGAATGCGAGTTCGAACAGGACTGAAGCATGGTCTGACAATGTCCTAGCTAGATGCTTCACTGGGGTTGTCCATTTGCACACCTCCAGTGACACCAACAAATAATCTAACTGAGACCATGTGTTGTATACTGAGGAGATAAACGCCCCTTCTCTCACTTCTGGGTGTCGCATGCTCCATACATCCACCATTCCATAGTCTTCCATATTGATCTGTATGACCTTGGCAGACTGTTTACCATGCCATTCTGTGGATGCAGAAGGGTTTAGCATTGGATTAATGTACATGTTAAGGTCCCCTCCCCAGATTTCCACCGTAGGATGCAGGTCATAGAGACGTCCCCAGACTCTAGTATATAACTGGGTATCATCCGCATTGGGGCCATATGTGTTAATGATCATCACCATGGTACCCCTGCATTATGAGGTACCTCCCCTGGTCATCTGTTTTGGAGTGTGTGAGTGTGAGTGAGATCCCTTTCTTCACCAACAGTAGCACACTTCTGGAATAAGAGAAGTACGATGAGGCCACTCTCACTGCCATCCATCTCGCACCTATGTTTTGCTCTGTGGAGCACATGAGATGCATTTCTTGCAGCAGCACCACCTGTACATGATGACGGTGAAGGTATGCCAATACAGGTCTAATTTTTTGGGGGTTATTTAGCCCTCTAACGTTCCATGTTAGGAATCTAGTGTGGCCCACAAGTTGTGTTACTTCAGCTTGATGTGCATGTGTAGTCTTTGACATAGTGATCGTATCGCATTATAAGATGAGATACTCTATGCTGATCTAGTGATGTACTGCAACTATGGTAAACAACAAACAAAACCCCCCAATCCACTTCAGCACTCCAAACATGCTAAAGCCATCCCACAGAAACAAGTTCCAACAATCAAACCTAGAAACAACACACAATTGTACTTTTGCATTCATACTGTGTGATTTCTGGTGGGGTACACCCTCGTGTGGCAACTAGAGGCCTGTTATCCCACTCGGTGTACAGGGGTGGCTGGAATCAATGGTGACCTGCACCGACTAGTTCATCACCACTTAGTGGCTGTCTAATTGGCAGCCTTCAGTAGGGGCAGAGCTGTGTATCTACAGTCCATTGCTTTGTGCACCTTATTTGTCTGCCATGGGCAGTACAATTTCCGCCTAAAGCTGAATCATCCAGTCCGCAGCACCAGCCCAGAGTCTCTCCTCTGGACACAATCACTCTCAAGTCCATATGTACAGGCGCTCATGTCCCAATCTACCCTATACTCACAGTCTGCAATGTTCATTGGCCAACACCTTTAAGCATCTTTGGGATGCAAAGAGAGATCATGATGGACTCTTGCGTGGGTGCTGGATTGATTTAAGAAAATCCATTACTGCTCTTGGGCTGGTGAAAATGTTCTGCCTCTCGCCGTGGTCAACTCGGAGTCAGGCTGGATATAGCATAGCGGACAGAATATTTGCTGCTTGCAGTTTTTTCTTCACTTGGATGAGCTTTCTATGTGCTGCCTGTACAGCTATATAAAAGTCCGGAAAGAAAGCAACCTTGTATCTCTGGTAGTTTATAGTTTGCTTTTCCCTGAACAGGCGAAGTATTGTGTACCAGTCACAACAGTTTAATAATTGGGCAATTATGGGTCTCAGGGGTGGTCCTGGGGGACGGGCGAGCCATTAGTGACCTGTGTGCTCTTTCCACAATCAGAACTGTCAACAGCTGCTCTGTCCAAAATATTTCTTCCAGCGTGGTTTCAACATAATCCTCTAGGTGGCCAGTATTTGTAGTTTCAGGCACTCCAATAATTCTCAGATGGCTGCACCGCAAGCATGCTTCAAGATCTTCATTTCAAGCTTGGATCACATCCAAAACTTTCTCCATATTTAGGCACTTAGTGATGACCATCTGTGTATCATCTTCCACGGTCCAGAGGCATTGTTCTGCCTCCTTAATTTGCGATGCCTGTTTATCCAGCTTCGAAGCCATATGATCCACTCTGAGATTCAACAAATCAATCTTGCAGTCAATTGATTGCAGGCTTTGCTGCATTTCCTGGAGTATAGTTTCTAGCGATGTGGCACCTGCAAGATGGGTCTCCTGCTCTGAATCCAAAAGTGCATGGGATCAGGGATGCGCTTACTCTCAAACATGAGTCGGGATTGCTGCTTATCTGCTTTCCCCATCATGATAAGTGTCCGTCTCTTTGCCAACTGTCATGTAGCTAGGCGTGTGCCAAGTGTCCTTAGGCTCTTCAATGGATCTCGTGGATATTTGAATGCCAGCAATTGATCGGTGAGCACCTCCACGCCAGCAGACTATCCTCATCGGCTTCTTATTACAGCAGACTTCGATCCCCAGGCCTGGTGGGTTTTCACTATTGTCCAGTAGCATTAGGAAAGGTCTCAGTACCACTCCAGGGCCCTCCAGCCATGGGCAGTCCTCTTCATTTCCCTAGACTTGGCAGAGCAGTATGACTACTATATAATCTTAGTGTCATTCTTCACTGTAGGGTCGGTAGGGGCCCGAGTGAATGGTGGCTCAGTGGGGGGTACATCGCACGCAAGTCTCACCTCACCCAGGCCAAATTCAGTCAGCGCAGGGCTGAAAGTCCACTGCCGCTATGCCACTCTGGAAGGCCCAGGACCATGCCACCGATCCCGGCTCAGCATCATCAGGTCATTAATAATTCATCTTGATAGAGTGCTCACCACTTCAGTCCATAGCCACTCTAAGCTCCCCCTAAGTTCTGGCACTAGGAAGCGGATAATTGTGGTCTGTACCCCAGAACCTCTGCGCCTGGGGAAGGAGGGCGCACTGATGCCCCGATGAACGTCCCTGGATCACTAAGCAGGGGAGAGCACTGCAGGAACAAGGAGGTGAGGAGGGGACTGGGGGGTATTGTGAGCAATGATCCTCCCCCCCTACTGCCTGGCACTCCGGCTACACGAGACCAGAACAGGTGGAGAAGCCCTCGCCTGGTGGGAACCCGCTCTGGAACTCTCCTGGGTTACGCAGTCCACCCTACTTGTGCTACTACGCCTGTTGCCTTTTAATGGTTGCCCTGCGCATTTTCGGAAGCAGGCCATCACCGGTAAGGTACGGACCCTCATGCCGGCCTTGAAAGCCTAACTATCTAACCCGGGGTGACACATTGCGGTTGGTGACCCCTGGTGCCGTGACCTACAACAGGGCCACATCTCCTCCTACATACCCCCAGGTCATATGCTGCACAAGGGCCGGCGCTCCACACCATACGCTCTAGGTTCTACACTGTGAGCCCCCATAAAGGCATTGAAACTGTGGGAGTGAGAAGGTGCGCAGGGCAGCTCAGTTGGGGAGGCCATACCCCATAAGCCTCTGGGACCTGGAAGGCGGCTGCAACTCATACCGCTTAACACAATCTGAGACCTAGTGGTGAATCAGGTCCTGCAGCCACCTTCCGACCCCACATCACAGAGGTCTGGGAGAACCCTCCCAGTAGAGTCACAGCCCAGCAGGCCTAGCACTAAGTCTGGGTGGTGAACTCTGCTCTGCTCATGGAGTTTGCGGAGATTTCTGCACTCCGCGTTACGTGGAGCCTGCGGTGTTCTGAAAAAACTCTGCTATGTGTAATGGAGCAGAGTTTTTCCCCTCGCTCGCGTTCGTCAACGTCAAGTTGGCAAGCGCGAGCGAGGAAAATCCACCTCCCGGCGAGATTTTTCCTCGTTCGCGATCGTCAACATCAAGTTGGCGAGCGCGAGCATGGAAAATCAACCTCCCGGTGAGATTTCTCAACGCAAGCGTTCAGATTTCTCATTGCCAGTGGTCGCGTCTGCTTGCGAGCATTCGCTTTGTGAAACTGCCCGTTCGTGTTGAGAAAGCTCCTGCTCAAGTAAAAATCTACTCGAGCGACAGAAAGGAAGCAGCGCCCGCTTGCGCTGTGCATGGTGCCGTTCGCAATGATTGCACAGTGCAGACAAGCACCTGGTACAGAAAATCACCGCAAACAGCATTTATCCAACACACTCCACCGCTTGCGGATCTCCGCGTAGCGTTTCAGAGTTTTTCTTGCACTTTGCGGAGTTCCGCGTACCAGAACTCCACGAACTCCGCCCAGGCTTACCTAGCACTTCCCCATCCTGCTCCCCTGGATGATGCGCAGGGGCTGACATTTCGGTCTTAAAGAGTAACATAGTAGGAGAGACAATGTTCCTTTTTTTGGCTTTCCGGAAGCAGTCGAAGGGTCTAATGACAAGACGTTTCTTAGAGACACCTTCCTGGGTCTTGTAGGTGTCACCTTCAATTCACCACTGGAGATACAGCGAGCCCACCGCATCGGCCCCCCACGCAAGGACTCGGCTGGCGCCCGACCCCTCATTGCCTGTTTCTTATACCACAAACAAACACTGCAACTGCTGTCATCTCAAGGCTCATTCACATATGACGGCCATGAAGTTGGTATGGCAGTGGATTTCTCCAGGGAGACCAACGAACGTTTGAAGGTCTTTCTTTCCCTACGACCCCGACTACGCCAATTGAATATAAAGAATAGTCCCTTCTAACCTACCCGCTTCCACATCACCAAAGAAGGTGTCTCCAAGGACTTCTATGACCCAGAGGACCTGCGCCGGTTCCTGGACAACATGGGACTGCAGGAAATGGACATCCATTGTATCGCGTCCACCCATGGATGCCATAACTCCCCTCCCCTACAACTGAAGGCAGACGACGAATCACGAGTGGTTCAAAGAACCGTGGCAGAGATCAGGAGAGACCAACTCATACCCAAAAGGACAAGGCCTTGGCCCTCCAAACTGTAGCTGCCTTTGTCCACGAGAAACACAGAGACAAATCCTGCTTCCCCTTAAATCCCAATTCAGAAGCTGACTGAGGGGGATAAGAACTATGCAACCCCTCCATCAGAGACAATCCAGAGAGCAGACGCTGCATCGGAGAATGGGGCGACTACCAGACGTCGGACAGCTGAGTATTATCTCCACTACTTCGATTGCATATAAAATTGTCAAAGTTGTTTTAATGTTGCTTAGTATTGACACAATGGTGGTTTCAGTTACTCTTACTACATTTGAAAGTGATGTTTGATTCAAGTTTGCCATATATCGTATGCCTTGCATTCTGTTCCCACCCCGCATGCCCTCCTCCCCTCCCCCGAGGCACCAATGATTCTTTAAGTACGGGAAACAGCGTTTGCAACGCTGTCATCACATCGCGTAACTATTACAACGCGGTCGTTGTAACGACCGCGTTGTTAGAACGCAATGCCATTACATCGCAAGTCAATAGACTTGCTGTAGGGGGCGCTCTAACCTAAGGAGTAGTATAATTTACTATTCCAACACCTTCCCTACTGTTGCGCAGGCTGGAGTTGGAATAGTAAATTATACTATTCCTAAGTCCAGCACGCCCCCTACAGCAAGTCGATCTAATGACTTGCGATGTAAAGGTATCGCGTTCTAACAATGTTGTAATAGAATGCAATGTTATAGCATGCAATGTAACATGCTATATTCTTTAAGTACACCTACCCGGCCACCAATTGCACAAGAACCCTGCCCGCCGCCTCTCAAGCCCGCTTTCCTCTCCCCCTCACTTCCCCCTTCTCTCCTTCTATGCTTCACCTGGCTCACCGGCTCGGAATACCCCCCTCTCATGCTTACTTGGACTCCTTACTGGAGGCCTCTCTGCTGGAACCGGCACAGGGGAGGGAAGCTAACGACCACAGATGCTATGGACCTTAGCCCCGTGTCTGCACTATCCACGGAGCACGGTAGCGTATACCCCCTCTCCAACCCCTCCCCCATCCCCCACCACCCCTATATATCGAGCCTAATATTGGTTCTACGGCTACTCCATATTGCCTGCCCTGAGTCCCGCTCGGTCACCACTGGAAACACTCTGATCCTTTCCCCATTAGTATTATCCCCCAGCTCGCCTTGCACCGAAGTACTATAGCCCCCCTCAGACACTTCTCTGTACTCCCAAGGGCCCCTCCCCTCGGAGCGCTGCACCAGCGAGCCTAGAGCCGCGGTATAAAGCTCAGAGTCCCCAGTGCTGCATAGAAGATAGCAGCTAGTCTCTTCCTTTTTATCCCTCCTCCTATCCTGTCCTATCCCATCACACCTTATCTCTCATTCTCCTAACTAGACTTGAACACTCTTCCTCCCCCTTCCTCCTCCCTTTTACCCACAGATGCCCCTACCATTTATTCGACAGTCAGTGCCACAACCCAGCTACCACAGACGTCGGCAGTCACCCCGACATACATTACACGCTTTGCTTGCCAGGGGGCACCCTGCTACCCATACCCTCCCCCTTCCCTCTGCTCCTCCTACCCAGGGCCTGTGCCTCCCCACCCTATTCTTCCTATCTCCACCCTGCCTCCACTGCCTGGTGCCTGCCTCTCCGTCCTCCCCCCTCTCCTTTATCACGCATTCCCGAGCACCCCTTACCCTCTACCCTTAGGCCCCATACCCCCCTCATTTGCACACAGTCTTAAGCCATCTTCCTTCCCACGCCCCCACTGCATACGCACCTGATTTCTGCCGCACTCTAACACTTTCTCCCCCCTGAAGGGATCCTAACAGGCTCACATAGGTATCCACAGCTCGTCGGCCTTCACGACCCCTCTCATGAGTGCCACACACCTGCTGCGTGCCATTACCTGGAACGTCAACTGCCTCACGCATTATATTAAAAGAAAAAAGATCCTTTCTGACCTTCAATCCAAGCGAGTGGATGTGGCACTGCTACAGGAAACGCATCTAGATGCCCTAGAGTCCGACAAGCCACATAGGGACTGGGTGGGGAAAGTGATTCACATTAGCGTGCAGTGTGGAACTGCCACTGACGAAGGACCCCCCGCAAATGCGGAGTAGCGATTCTCCTCCGCAAATCACATCAGGTCACAGCGCTAAAGACATGGTCAGTCCCAGGTGGGAGGTACATGCTCACCAAACTACGCCTAGGGGACAATCATATCTGCTTGGGTTCGGTTTATGCTCCAACAGGTGTGAAAAAAACGTTCTCCTTCAGCTGAACCACCTCCTAGAGGAAATAGGTACCTCACAATATCTTATAGGCGGAGACTGGAACCTGGTGTGGGACCTAGTTCTGGACAGAACTGGGCCCATTGACAGGGGCAACGCTGCAGACAGGGCCTTGATGGATGATGTGCTGGCGGACCTAACAGATACGGATTTTACTTTTGACTCTCCAGTGCATGGCACACTCTCCCAGTTGGACTACTTCCTTGTCTCCCAAAGAATGGTACAATCCGGGACTCTCTAATATTGGAAGCAGTGCTTCTGATCATTCTCCGGTCCCCATATAACTGAAGGTAGGGCTGGCCTGTCCGGGGCCGTAAGCCCTGGCGGATGAATATCCAACGCCATCGGACCACCAGAGGTAAGTCTCAGCTGAAGGCGCACTGTAAAGAATACCTGTCCAACAACCGAGAGTCTGTGGACTCCCGGAGAACCCTCTGGGCCGCCGCGAAGGCCACCATCAGGGGGCCAACTTATGAGAGACACAGCACAGGCCAACCGACAATCAGCTGTCTAACAGAAAGACCTGGAGAGGGTCATTAGGTCCTTTACTCGCCTCTACACGGCCCATCCTACTTGCAGCCCCATAGGTCCCTGGAACAGACCTGAATGGCCCTTAATGGTCTCTTCACCTCCAAAGCAGAATATGCCCGGCAGAGGATGAAAGGGAGACACTTTGAGCAAGGGGAAAAGGCGGGTAGATTGCTGGCAGTGCAGCTCCGCCAGCGAGAGGCGACCATGGCCATTCCTGCCATATGATCATCAGGAGGATTGATCCTTACACGCTCTCTGGATGTCGCAAACAAATTTGCTTCATTTTATTCATCTCTATACACCCCGGGACATCAGGTCGCAGAGGATAAATTGATATCCTTCCTCAGGGAAGCGGACATACCCCGTCTATCAGACAAGGGCAGGGATCTACTAGACGGGGAATTCAGCAGAGAGGAGATCATGCTGGCTATCTCCAAACTGCCTTACCACAAAGCCCCCAGGGAAGACGGCTTTCCAGCAGAATTTTATAGATGGGCAGGGGAGGAGATAGTTGACACACTACAGACTGCATTTCAGGAGTTGGAAAGAACAACCTTTCTGGGCCCTCTCTCGAACAGGGTGGTGATTGCCGTCCTGCCCAAACCTGGGAAAGACCCCATGCTGTGCGGCAGCTACCACCCTATCTCCTTACTAAACTATGACATTAAAATACTGGCCAGCAAAGTTCTCCCCTCTCTGGTGCATCACACACAAGTAGGCTTCGTACCTGGCCGCCCCTCCAGGAATCACCTACGCACCTTAGCCCACACGCTCTGGTGGGCTAAAGATCTGAGAGCCGACACGTTGGCCCTGTCACTTGACGCAGAAAAGGCGTTTGACCGCATCAAATGGAGCTATCTTTTTAAGGTGATGGAGTGCTTTGGCCTGGGTGATCAATTCATCGATAAGGTGCGACTGTTATACGACCATCCCAATGTGCAGGTCAACTGTGGGGGCTTCTTATCGGACCCTTACCCGATCCGTAGAGGGATGCGCCAGGGCTGCCCCCTCTCCCCACTTTTCTTCCTCTTGGCCATGGAACCTCTGATGTCCACCATACGTAACTCTGCCAAAATCACAGGCATACAACTACGGACAGGTGAATCTAATCTCTATCTTTTTGCAGATGATGTTCTGCTTACCCTCACTGACCTGCACAGCTCTTTGCTGTCCTTGCTTGAAATTATTGACGATTTCTCATCCTTTTCAGGTTACAAAATAAACTGGGACAAGAGCAAAGCATTCCCCATCTCTGCCGGCACTACAAAGGCGGCCATACATGGGTACCCTTTTCGATGGCAACCTTCCTGTCTTAAATATCTAGGAATTCTGGTGAACAGAGGTATGATCTGGATGGTCACGGACAATCTGAACCCACTGCTTACCCAGATGACGTGGGATTTCGAAAAATGGTCCATGTTGGGACTCTCTATGTGGGGCAAAGTGCAAGCTGTGCGCATGGTAACCCTCCCACGTTTTGTCTACACTATTGGCATGCTTCCTCTCCAGGTGCCTCTTACCTTGCTTCGCCTCATCGATTCCAGAATAAGATCCTTTGTATGGGGCTCTCCGAAGACTCGCCTCGCTGCGTCGAAGCTAAAGGTCCGTTGCACGAGTGGAGAAATTAGTCTCCCGTCTATAGAGCACCATGCCCTTGCCCTCCAGCTTTCTCAGCTGGCGTACATGACGCCGGGGGTCCCTGACCCACCACAATGGGTGCAAATTGAACGCCACCTATTGTCTGCAGACATAGGCCTCTCCGCTTTATATGGAACATGGACAAGCCAGCAAGTTTGGCCTCCCTGCATCACAAATGTGGCGACACACCTAACTAATGCACTGTCTGAGGAAATGCCTAGGTCTAGGTCTGCGCCCATGGTCCCTATCGATTTCACCAGTAGTGACATATCTCCCTACATGGGGTAAACCCAAAAGAGTGATGTCAGGGCTTTATGGTGTGCTCGCTTCTCATCTCTTCTCACAACCTCTATCGCAAACCCTTTATGACAGATGGCAAACTTGGCTATCAGTTACTTATGAGGAGGATGAGTGGGCGGATGCCCTGGAGGCCCTGGACTGGGGTACCAGAGAAGCACGGCTGAAGTTCTGCCTTTTTAAATTCCCACATGACTGGCACTGGACACCACTGAAACTAAACAGAGCGGGCCTTCTCCCGCATGCAGACTGCTGGAGATGCACAAACAAACTCTGTGACACAACCCATATCATCTGTGAATGCCCATCGATACAATCCTTCTGGTCCTATGTAGGCCAGGTTCTGAGTGCCTCCATGCGCCTGCACCTGCCGCTTACCCCCTCTGCTATTATTCTCCATGATCTAAGGCATTCACCAGAGCTGTCAAAGCAGCAACAACGCCTCTTTCACACGGCAATGGCCACTGCAAAAATATGTATCCTTTGGCAGTGGAGGTCACAGACGCCGCCATCACAGGAGACCTGGATGATGGCTATGATTCATAACGCTTCCCGTGAACAAGTCATTTACAATCTACAAGACCAATCTGACCAGTTTCTCCAAACCTGTGTGCCCTTCCTGCGTGCGGAGGAAGACGGAGCGGATGTACATACACCGGAGGTACTGGACCCCCCTCATACTTGCCACACACCCCTGCCTCCATCTCCCCAGTAGTGCGTAGTGCACCCCATACCCATACTCTATCTTCTACAGGTGATTGCCCCCCTCTATGACCCTATTACAATGCCGTCCCTCCCCCTCCCCCCTCTTTCTCTTCTAGCCCTGCTCTTTCCCTATCCCCCTTCCCCTACCACCCCCTCTCCCTGGCCAGGCAGACACATAGCCCAAAAGACCCGTAAGACACAGGAGGCCCACCCACCCTGAGGTCTACAGAGGAGACAACTGCCGCCACCGAGTAGCATCGTACACTCTATCCCACCCCCCTCTTTATCTGCTTCCCCCTCCCTCTTCAGCCAACACCCATCTCTGCAGCACCATATGCCCCCATTGTCGCTCCTGGACACAGCAGCATAAATGGATACCACCCACTATCAGCAACATCCCCATCCCACATATACATCCCACCATTTATTCAATTCAGTCCCCCTCTCCTCCCCACTAATACAGATGACCTTCAGACCCCCAATGCCACTCCTGTTCCCCTGCTAGGCTCCGTACGAGGCTGCCCTCTTGGGGGCATGCCCCTCCTTCCCTCCCCCTGAGACCGCGGATAGTCCTCGCCTAGAATCACCCCAAGGATGATCAAGGGAGAACTGACCTGCTTCCAGGTGCACGGACGCTGGACATCCGGCAACGTATCACCTACAACGGGGCATGGCGATAACTGACCATGTACCCCACAACCATGGACATCAATGTTACCTGGAACAATGTACAGGGGAGCACACATGTTGGGGATAACCCACCCCGCCTAACCCCCATGTATTCGTGCCCTTTCATCTAAGGCAGATATCCTCCCCTTTAGCCTCACCCTACCCTTTCCAACCTCCTCTCTCCCCCTTTTAGTTTTGTTTTTTTGTGCTGATGTAATATGCAAATCATCCATTTTGTTATGTTATATGGTTTCTGTATGTATCAAGAGGATGATGTACTTTCAGCCTGTATATCTTTATTGTACCTTAAATAAAGAATTGCAACACAAAAAAAAATGTGGACTGTGCCAGTTCGCGGGACCAACAATGTAGCTCTGTTTAGAAGGTTGCGGTCACGCCCCCCTCACCAGCCACAGCCTGTGACTGTCTTCTATGCTGCCAACAGTAGTCCTGTTCTCTCTTCTGCACTCCTTTCCATAATCTCAGCCCGCTACCTCGGGCTGCAGTGTATATCACTGCCTTCTTTGCCTGTCTCCGCCGCCATAGGGATAGTGCACGGAGAGGCCGCAGACCCCTCCCCTTGGCAATCAGCTCCTACCCTCTAGGCCGCCTTTGGCCGCAGTCAATATTTTTCTTCCACCTACGGTGCCGTCCCCGAGTCCGACAGCAGCAACCAGTCCAGTCCTTTGCCTGCAGCACGCTGAGCAGGGAGTAGGCTCCATCTGTCTGCCCCTCTCGGGCTCCCAGCACCAATCAGTGCAGCTCTGCCATTTTGTCTCTGCCCCGTATTGCTGCAGGAGGTCTGCCACCTTCACAAGTCAACCGGTCTCATAGGAGTTTATTTCAGCCCAGAGCTCTCACCCAAGGTTACCCTTATGTCATACTGTTACTAAAAGTTGCGGATGGCAGTCTGTGTATCAGATAATTGCCGGATTGTCAAACCCAGCCAGCAGAACTGCCCTAGGGTGCCGCCATCTTGCCGTGGGCTCTCTAGCGCTCCCCTGGAATATTTGATTTAAGTATAAATATTGCTAGGAAGGAGCAAAGATGTAATTCAAGAACCTAAAATGATAGTTGTGATAAATCCAACACTTGCCACTGTTAGATTTATAATAACTACCACAGAAAATTAGTTATTAAACTTTCCTATCTGTAAGCCAAAATCCAGCCTTCCAGCTACTCGCCCCTCATTGGCTAGCCTCTGCCAGACTGAGACAAGCTGTCTTAATGCGGTGTGAAGTAGCCTGTCAGAGAGACAATGGGTTTCCTGTGGGAGGAGAACTGAAACTGCAGAAGCAGAAGGCAGGAGGGAGGAGGGGTGGCCAAACTGGTCTTCAAAGGGAGAATGACACTTTAGGACAGCACTGGCTCACCCCCACACTTTGCCTCCCCAGCCACACAGGAGCCCCTGTAATATTATTAAGGAGTGGGGTGGAAGGGCAGTGTTAGGGAATCTTAGCCACACCAGTGGGTTGGCTTAGTCTGGTCTAACCTCCAAGGGGAGAATTCCTCCATGTTGGATTTTGAGAGTTTTCTGGGACAAGAATATGCCACAGTTTGTATGAAGGGGTCATACACCAGGGTGGCACCCTGCATCCCATTAGTTAGGGGTGCCCCCATGCTTGACACCCAGAAACACAGCATAAGTATGTAAGAGTTGCAGAACAACTCAGATTTGCTGCCTAAATCTACAAGGAGAGGAAGGACTGTCCTGCTAGAACCTTGATCTGCACCCAAAGGATTGCACTCTGAAGGACTGCATCTGCTGCACAATCTGGAACTATGAATGAATGAATAAATGAATGAATGAATGAATGTGAGGTTATAATAAGCATGAATGAGTGCCCGGAGGCGTCTTGCCATTATACAAAACATGGAACAGTGCGACTCAGTTTATATTGCTGGATGAAAAGCCATGTTTTCAAGGATTTTCTGAAGATAGAAAGAGAGGCAGCTGTTTTAAGTTCATAAGGAAGACAGTTCCAATGTAGTGCTGTGGACCTAAACAAACTTCTGCCACACCAGGAGGAGTGTTTGAAGGATGGCACCACCAAGTGTTTAGCAGAACTGGAACGTAGAGTCCTATTGGACGTGTACCACCTCAGATTTATCTTAAAAGGAGAAGCACCCTGCCCGTGAAGGGTCTTATAGGCAGCGCATAGAGCCTTGAAGATAATATGTTGCCTACCTGGCAGGCAGTGCAGTTTTTGGTGGCCGCTTTTGCTGATTGGAATTTAGGAAATTTCAGCAGGGACCGAGCAACAGCGTTCTGGAGAGTTTACAGTTAGATCTGCCCTTGGGCAGATCTAAGTAAAGACTGTTACAATATTCCAGTCTTGCCAAGACAAGAGCGATGACCACTGTTATTAAGAGATAAAAGAGTATAAATGTCTCTATTTTGTTATCACTCTGAGAGAGTGAAAGGAGGATGAGGTGACCTTATTCACTTGATTTTTATATTTCAGTTTTTTGTCCAATAGCACCCCAAGATGTATTACCTTCGAAACCGGTGTAGGAAGTGACCCTAGATCAGATGGCCATCATGCTGGGGACCAAGAAGACGAGTTATTCCCAAACAGAATAACCTCCATCTTAAATTAATTTAGTTTCAAGCAATTGCAGTCCATCCATTAACTTACTGCACTCAGGTAGTTCCTGTATATGTCACTAGAGTTGACATCATTTTTGGAGAGTGAGACTACTATTTGAGTGTCATCCGCATAGGATGGTAATGATACTCTAAATGAGTTTACAGGTGTAGCCAAAGATGTTACATATACGTTGAACATCGTAGGGCTCAATGACAATCCCTGCGGGACTCCAAAAGGCAACAAGTAGGGTTTTGAGGTGAACTCACCCAGAAACACTACTTGTTGCCAATTAGAGAGGAAGGACTGCAATAGTGCAAGCGCTGGGCCATCTATCCTGAGGCTTCACATTTGGTCAACCAGGGCCCCAGGGTTGACCATGTCTAAAGCCGCTGACTTATCTAACACCATGAGGGTGGCATTTTCACCCCATCTAGTGTCGCTCTGATTTCCACAGTAGCCACTATTAGCATGGATTCCGTGCTATGGCCTTGCCTAAAGCCAACCTGAGTGTTGTCAAGGAGATGATTGATATCCAAGAAGGAGGCAAGTTGTTCATTCATCACCATCTCCACTAGCTTGGCTGGATAGAGAAGCCAAGCTATTGGACGATACTTATTCAAATCCATCAAATTTAGATTAGCTTTTTTTTAATAAAGGGAGAACTGAAGCTGACTTCCAATAGGAGGGAAGACCCCTGTCTCAAACATAGCCATGCAGCCAAAGAGGTGGCAGAGGTTAAGTCTAGCGCTTCTGTTTGGCATACGACCCGGTTGTACAGGATGTACAAGGGCATTAATGACTCCTCGTAGGCATGTAGCTTGTACCTTAGCAAATATTTTTTATTTCCACCTTTGAAACCGATACAGCCCTAAATGGGAACATTCATTTAGGAATTCCCTATTTCGTGTTGTGGAACAATAGTTGCCCTCCGCAGGCACATGGTAGAATGCTTTTTTTACCGAGCATCTATAAGCATTTTATGAAGATGTACTGTTAATCTAGTTGTTGGTCTTTCATAAAGCTGTATGGACAAGCCGTTTGGGCCCGCAGCTTGGCATACCTGCAGATTTTTATTAAGCCTCAGTAATCCCATTTTCTGTTATTTCAACCTTTAATCTTTCCCTATCTTCCAGTGATGGTGTGGTAAATCACATGTTCGTTAGGAATGCCTGTATCTTGTTCTTTGTAAGACATAGAGGGTTAATTTGAAATCAATGAGGATTTTTGCAATGCTTATGTTGTCTTGCACTCTTATTCCTTCTAAGCTGATCAGCTTCTCAATCCATGTGTTATTTTGATTCCACTTGCAGATCCAAGCTAGAAACGTACCTGCCTTAGTACCTATTTCGGAAAGCCTTCTATGGGAGGCCAGGTAGTAATTCCGTTCCTCATTAGTTGCTGTGAAATACTATTCTTGCCATTTCAGTTTTGCTAAGTTACCCATTTACTCTTCCTGTGTCTGTAGATGTTGTTGTTAAAGCTCTATGATGTCCTTTTCAAGTAGACTGGCCTCTGCCCACCGCTTTTTCTTTTGTGCAACACTTTTACTTTCCATCTGGTCACTGTTCTCTAGTCTTCCCAGGTTAAAAAGTCCAATCTTCTAATTCAGTATTTTACGAAAATTAGTGCTCAATTACCGTAGTCATTTTTTCTATTACTTCTCTATTTTGTTGTGGCCATTCTTCTAAATTTCATGCTGTTGGGACATTGATCCATCCCATGGGAATCTCCACCCTTAGCAGTGCATGAAGACAGATTCACCTGGCTTTAAATCCTGTTTCCACAACTCAGTGTGCATAAATCTTTGCATTCTTATGTCTTTAACAGGAGAAATTATATTAGTCGTCCCAGAATGGAATCTATACTCTCTTAGGATGTTCGTTGCACCAGACATCTGCCAGGCCAAAGGCGAGATTTATTCGTCTGTCACCTACTTCACCCCTTGGGTACTGGCTGTCCATATCATCAGAGAATGTTAATTCCTCTCCCCCTCTATCACTATGTCTGGGAGAGAGCTACACAGGCCACAGTTTGATTTTTCCTCCATTTCAGGTCCCCAGCACAGCAGCATAACACTCTTTGGGGACTATCCATGTCCTCTCTGATATAAACAGCATATGTAATATAATATAAACAGTACCCTATGGAAATATATATATAAAGTCTGTATGTGTGAGCACCCTCTTCCTAGTATTTTGGTGTTGGACCTCACCAAGTTCAATATCATGTTTCTGAAAAAAATGATGACCGCTTGAATCTTATTACCCAACTCGTTTAAGTTCCATAATAGGAGCCTAGGGCATTTGCTTTGTGGTGCCTGACATTTCTGATGCTATTGCATCTCATAACTTGTCTCCAAGTTCTACTTTCCCGTCCTCCTTTCACTGAGTCAGGTTTGACTAACTGCGCCTCTGTGGTCTGACGGTCATAACTGCTGTGAGTAGTGTCAAAACGTACCTTGCTTCCAAAATCCTCCCAGTCTATCATCCCGTGATGCAGGTTTCTGAACACCCACATCCAGAATTCACAGGGGAGGGCTGTCATCCTTAATTTCCCACGATGACTTGTGATTCCTATTATAAAATCCATCACGTTTGGACCTTTTCACCCCTTCATAGTACAACCTTTCCCTCTTCTGACCAAAACGCTCAATTAGCTGTTCATTTCAAACTAATATTTTTGGGGACGTGCTTTTCATTACCGGATTCAGCCGTAAGGGGAACGGCTTCATTTTTCTCCTTCCCAGCAGCCGTGAGGGCAACGGCCTCACTTGCCTGAATCTCCCGCTGTGAGGGGAGGGGCTTCTGGCACCAGGCACCTCATCTCCCAGCAGGCGTGGGCAGGCACCTGCTGAGGTCATCAGTTTGGTGCGCTAGGAGGCGCGATAAAAGCTTGCCGGCCCCCCCGCAGCGCGGGACGCGTTTTTCATTACCGGATTCAGCCGTAAGGGGAACAGCTTCATTTTTCTCCTTCCCAGCAGCCGTGAGGGCAATGGCCTCACCTGCCTGAATCTCCCGCTGTGAGGGGAGGGGCTTCTGGCACCAGGCACTACATCTCCCAGCAGGCGTGGGCAGGCGCCTGCTGAGGTCGTCAGTTTGGTGCGCCAGGAGGTGCGATAAAAGCTTGCCGGCCCCCCGCAGCGCGGGACGAGCACGGGCAGCGCCCGGGCGAAGCCATGGCCAAGGACGGGCCCGACTGCGCCCGTCAGAGCCCAGAGGAGGCCAGGCTGGGCAGGCCCTCTGACATCGTTGACATCGCTGGTGTGGAGCTTTTAGACTTAAGGTACTGTTGTCTTGTGGAATCCCTTTTTCTGCTATGGCGAAACGTGTAAAACGCAGGGATGGCCAACTACAGGGGGGTGGGGGGGTCGTGGGGACTCTGGATGCCTTCCTCTCACGGGCAGAGACAGTTTTAACCAATGAGATCCTGCTTGTGGAAAAAAGACTTTCTCTGGACACTTTATTCGCCCAGAAGAGATCATCAATGGGCAGCTTAAGCAGGGTAAATTCCCCCATAGCTGCATCCCCAGATACCCTGTCTCTGCTTGATGACAAGGCGAGCACGTCTTGCATTGGGAGGGGGGAGGGGAGAAGCGGGGATTGTATATCAACTGTTTCAGGGGACTTGTCAAATTGTGTAATTGCTCAAGGTACGGAGTTGGGGGAACCTAGTGTGGTTGATATGATGTATGAAGAAATTGTTATCTCGCCTCTGTCGATCACTACAAAGTTAGTAGTCCCTTCCACCATGCCAGAGGCTCAGGCAGTATCTGTTGTCAGAGATGGAGAAGTCACAACTAGGTCTAAAAGGTGTCAAAATGTTAGCCTGGCGAAGGGCGGGGAGGCGCAGCTTCCTATTATTGAACCGCCTGTTAAGCGTCATAGGGGTGGTACTTTGCAAAAGTCCAAAACAAAGCCAAAACCAAAGCCTAGAGCAAAGAAGCACACCCCCAAGACATCTTCACACGAAACCATGGTGATGGATAACACCGAAGGTTCAGTTGAGTCTGTGACGTGCCTGGGCTTCGTCTCCAATCAACAGATTGGTGAATGTAATAATGATCAGTGGAGTAGATTAGAGTCGCTAATCTCTATACTACTTGACCCCATTCATAAAAAACTAAGTTTGATTGAGGATAAACTATCTAGGCTCGAAAATCCGATTAGCACGTCCACTAATGGTGTTAATGCGATGGTAATATCCCCCCTCGAAGAGATAATCAGTAAAAACTTTCTTCCAATATTGCAAAGACTTGATCGATTAGAATCTAATGTGGCATCATTGCGCACAATGGTCAGGGACTTGATCTCACGGTCTGGGGTAAATCCCAAAGAATTAGTTGGGGGTTCAGCTCGTTGTGGGCACTCAGAACTAAACGAGAGGCCAGCAGTGCAATGCTGAATCATTTAGCTCTGCGAGGAATGATGTCGACAGAAGCCATGCTACTGAAGATGTGCAGAAGCACAGAGGGCCTGAATGTTTTATTCGCATGGCAAATACGGGTCGGCCCCCTAGTGTTAGCAGGCAAGGTCCCTCTTCCATAGCTATTAATGGGATCAACGGGAACACCAGGAATAATAATGGTACCCATGAGCAAACATTCCCACTGTTGTCCCCTAAAAGGAAAGTCTCTATTACTCGAGATGATAAGGTGACGTTACATCTTCCACCAGAGTGTAGTCCCTATGTTGCAATCCTTGCGAATGTCCCTCCTCTGTCCAACGAACAAGTCGAATCCCAGTCACAGTTAAAAAACAAAGTTTGTCACTGGCTTTCCCATAATACAAACTTTTTAAAGTCTGATTTTTATGACATCTTACTTGTGAGACGAGTTAACTGGGTGGGTCCACTACGCAAGTCCCATTATGGTGACTGCATGGTCATAAATTGTAGATCTCCCTATATTATAGGTCGACTGTTGGGGTGGGGGACATCTTTAACTAACCAGAGGCAGGACAAAGCGATAATTATTTTACCACTTGGGTTTTTTACAGACATTGTGACAACAGAGGGAGGAACCTTAAGGTCACCAAAACTGTCAGCGTAACGCCCCGTGCACCTTTCGAGGCCTCGTCCTTGAAATCGAGTAATAGGTATTATCCCCTGAGTGGCTTAGATTCTCAGGATTGACTGAACAGAGTACTCCCCTCTTTGTCACAGTCCTATGAGGTTGGATCTGCTCTGGAACTTGTTGCTGTATCTGGTACTATTTCAGTGCCACACAATATAGATAACCCAGGCTGCTGTGACCAAGTTACCAACACCTTGCTCCTTCCCCTTCATTACGATCCTGAGGGAGCTACAAACCCTATATGTCATTCACGGGAAATTGTATCTGACTGCTATGATCTCAAACTTTTATCCTGGAATGTAGCGGGCCTAAACTCAAAGATAAATGACCCAGTTTGGGGTAAATTTATGGACGCTTTCCACCTCTGCCTACTACAGGAAACCTGGGCAGTAGGGTGTGTCCATAGGGTAGGCTTCACTACGTATAGTATTGAAGCCATACAGCCTCCGGTTGGTCGCCCAGTGGGTGGCCTCTTGATCTGGGTTAAAACTCACTTACCTGTAAAGTAAAGGTTTTGCACCTTGGCTGTCCCGAATTACTTGGTTTGGAACTGTCCTTAGGTAAGGGGACTGTAAAAATTATACTTTTCAACATATATAATCGGTTTGACAGCCCGCATAGACCCTCAGGGACAGTAACAACGTTGGCCAACTATCTTGATTCGGCCACGGGAAATCACTGTTTGATTGTCGCCGGAGATCTTAATACGGCCTTTGAACCGGTGAACTATATTCAGGATCTTATCTTGGAAGGGGATAAAGCTAGGGGGATTGCGAAACTCCAGATCCCACCTATCAAGAAAAATACAAGGGTGGGGCAACAAGTACTATCGTTTACTATTGCCCATGGAGTCAGAGCCTGTAATGGTCGAACAGACTCTGATAGAGGAGCCGGTCACACATTTAAGAGGGGGGCATCTAAAACACGGATTGACTATATCCTTGTCAACTTAGATCTCTGGCCCTTTGTCAAGGATATGGTCATTATAGCTCGGGAAGATAGTGACCACAATGCTTTGGCGCTCACGATGACGGGATTAGCTACCCAGCATAGGCTCCCTAGGCTTGAGTCAATACAGGTTATTACAAATAACAACAATAGGAGAGTTAAATGGCCAATGATCTTAGCTGATTCCAACTCTCTCCCCCAAATATATTCTGTGGTGGAGCGGTCTCTTATAGACCTAAGTACTCCTACCACTGGGTCAGAGGCTGTTATGAGTATCTTCCAGGAATTAACTACAAGTATAAAACCATTCTTTTATAAACAAAGTAATAGAGTAAAGCAGCAAACAGCACCCTGGTTCAACGTTGCATGCAAAAAGCAAGGGATGAGCTAATGGTGATGGTAAAATCGAAATCTCCTGCAGGAATTACAAACAGTAGGAGGTTATATAAACTGGCCCAAAATAAAGCAAAAAGGGACTGGGAGTGCGAAAATTGGAAATTGCTTTTAGAAGCCGCTAAACATAAGAATAGTCAATATTTTTGGCATTTATTGGCAAAGGGGTCACCAAACTTGGTGACACAAACTGATTTTCACATTCAGCCCCATGTTTGGGAAGAATATTTTGGGGCACTGTTTGCAGATCATGGGCCGTCGTTTGTTCCAGCCTTAAACAGGAATCTTTGTGAACAGGTAGTAGTTGATGTTGAAAATATTACTCTTGCGGAAACAATTATGGCCATAAATTCCGTGCAGAGTGGCAAGGCACCGGGTCTCGACAAGCTTCCGGGAGATCTGTTTGGGGCTGAACCGACTGTATGGGGTCCGCTGCTTCAAAAAGTTTATAATACTATCTTACAGGGGGGTGCTATTCCGGAGACCTGGCGGGGTGCCGAAATCATTCCCATTCATAAAAAGGGCGATAAAGGGTCGCCGGGGAACTACAGGCCCATTAGTCTTATTGACGTATCGCAAAAAATCTTCTGTAAAATCATTTTGACCAAAATTCAAAACTGGATAGAGGAAAACAATGTTTTGTCCAACTTACAGGCAGGTTTTAGGGCCGCAACTAGTACCACGGACCAAGTCTTTAGGTTCCTCCTGTTAATATGGAAAGAGGTTACAATCAGAGGAGGTCACCTATATGTAGTGTTCGTGGATTTAAAGACCGCCTTCGATTCCATTGACCGGTCGCAACTTTGGCTTGCGCTGAGTACATTAGGATTACCAGCCTATCTGCTCAGAATTCTTTTTAGGCTACATCAAGATACCTTTGCTAGGGTCAGGTGGAATGTTGAAGGCAGCCTGACTAACGCCATAGCCGTTCAGAAGGGTGTTCGTCAAGGTTGCGTCCTTGCCCCTACATTGTTTATCCTTTACATTAATGGTCTAATAGGAGATCTTTTTAATTGCGGTGGCGATCCCCCAAAAATGGCTGGCAATGTAGCGCCTTGTCTGCTTTTGCAGATGATACACTGCTTATTGCCCGAACACCCCGCGGCATTCAAAATCTTTTAAATAAATTTGCCTTAGTTCGTAAAGATAAGGGTTTAGAAATAAATGGTTTAGAAACTAAATATATGATTTTTAATCCATATAAATCAAACAAGAGAAGACTTACCTTGGGCACGCAAAGTTTGGAGCAGGTTAGTTCCTTTGATTATCTGGGTATCCGTATCAACGATAGGTTGGTATGGACTCCACAGTTAGAAAAGAGTATTGCGACCCTCCAGCATGTTGATTGTGCTATAGTGCAGAGGGCTAGGGCTTCCCTTATCGGCCAATTTCTCCCATTATTGAAATTCACAGGGCTAAGGGCCTAGGTGCGGCCTTGTACGGGGCTGAGTTGTGGGGGCTGGAAAACTTAACTGACCTAACTCGTGCTGAAAATAAATTCATCAGAGCCATTATGAACCTCCCAGTGAATACACCACTCTTGCCACTTAGACTAGATCTTGGCCTAAAACCTATAGATCATTATGCCATCCTAAGGTCACTCTTGTATTGGATTAGGGTGTAGACAAGTAAAACACAGGTGCCCCTGAGGGAGGCTTTGGCTGAGTTGATAGCCTTGCATAACCAAACAGGCCGCATCAAGTGGTTAAGTAAGATCAAGGTCTGGTTTACAAAAATTGGGATGGCGCAATTTGGGAGGACCCTGGGTCCATGACCAAACGTACGGTCCCTCTTGTTAAAAAAGGTTTTGGGAACTAATGTTCTCAGAAAGGGTTGACTGTTTTGCACATGGCACTTTGACTGCGGGGTTCTTAAATGTTAAAGGAGTATTTGCTTTTGAAGGGTTTCTGGATGATATTGAACCGCCTCAGGCGCGTGCTTTGTATGTTCAATTCAGATATGGAACCCTTCCTTTGAATGCAAAGAAGAGCTCATGGGAAAACTTGTCTGCCAATCCACTGTGTCCTTTATGCCACATCTTCCCTGAGACTATTGAGCATCTTTTTTTCTGCTGCCCCTTTTACGCTGAACTTAGGAAAACCTGGCTGGCCCCTGTATGTCGCACTTTATCTTTTAATTGTCCTTTGGAAGCTATACGAATATTTAAATCAGACACCACAAGCTGGTTAGTATTTGCTGTTTCGAGGTTCTTAATGTTTGTGTGGTGGAAAAGGACAAAAACGGGCAAATCTGTTCTTGTGTCGTAGTATTGTTAATGTAATCTTAATCAGGTCCAGTGGTATTTTTTAGACGTATGTATATTGTCTATGAATGAATTAGAGTTTGTCTTATTGTACTGTATAACTTTTTAATGGTTTTTACATTGGCGCATTTTTTACTGATTTTATTGTTTATGTACTGTATTTAAGATGTGAATGATCTTATCTTTGATCGATCAATAAATAATAATAATAATATTTTTGGTTCTCACTGTTCCCATCCTGCTATTACCTCTAATTTGGCACGTGCTTCATCTTTGGTGTTTTAGTAATTCCACACCAACCCATCACATTTGTCTGTTATCAGTCAAGCAGACTTTTCACCCATTCTCTTGGCATTTCTTTGTCATTGAGGGTTGTCAGTCACAGCTCTGAAGTCTGCATTTCAGTTTACATCTGTAGTTCTGCTTTTCTGGAAACACTACATGTGGGGGCTAGTGGACAAGCACACGTAGTTCTGTTTTTGTCCTGGTGTATTCCGCTTCTACTTCTCCGAGTACTTTGCTTCCTGGACACTGGGTGCCAACCCTCTATCCAGTCCCATGCCTCCTCAAGCTTGACAAGTATCCAAGACCTCCCTTCACCTATGAGATGCAATCTTATAGCAAACAATTTGCATATTTTATGTCTCTTGTCCTCAGGATTCTTTTATCCTCATTGACTATGCATATCTGTTTTATACTGTCACACTGAAGACCGGGAAGATGCAAATTGTGACAGTCGCATCCTGTGATTGGCTGTGTGTAACATCGGGGTGACAGCATGAAGAAGAAGCCAGGAGTCCGGTGTAAGCTTGAAGTAGGCTTTAATAAGTTACAGCCAACAGAGACCCCATCCAGCATCCAAGCCTCGCAACTGTCAACTGACCAGTTGCCAACCTCCCTAGGCAACCCCCAGGTTCCACATTCTAGGTATGGTCACCTAGAAACAAGGAGCTGCATTCTAGGAGAGAACCAAGACACTACATCACTGTCCCCTCAATGATAACAAACAAACCAAAAAGAACATAGAGAAAATAAGATAATAAAAGAACTGCAAGAAGGACATAGCTTATAAACATATAATGCAATCTAACATGACGCCTAACCACCCTGCGAGGTCTGACGCAAGTACAATCACATCAGTGGGTTGACATTTGGCCACTTTGTTTAAGTTCCACACCCTGTGGTCACTAGTTTTGATGGCATTCTTGAAAACCTTTATCACCTTAAATGGTTTGCTGAATTTCGAGTTCCCTTTACACAAGCGAGGAGATCTGATCTTTACCCAATCACCCACAGACACCACTGTGTTCTTGACGGCTCTTCTCTCATCAAACCATCTCTTCCTCTTCTCCATGACACTCTCTCTCTTCCTCTCCAACTATCCACGCGACCAACCTCACAATCAACCAACGATCTCTTCGCGGAGACTCACGAAGGACAGACTTCCGTGTTCGCCACCCTTTTCTTGAACAGGCGAAAAGGAGATAACCATGTAGAGGAGTGCAGAGTAAACCTGTATTCCCTCACTTTCTTTCTCATGGCCACCTCCCAGTCTGTTCCCGTTGCAACGGCCTGTTGCAGGGTCTCCTTCAACACCTTTACGAACCTTTCAACCACACCATTACTTTCTTGATGGTAAAGAGCTGCTTTCTTGTGTTTGATTCCCCTGCTAGACAAGACCTCCTCAACTTCCCCAGAGGTAAATTGTACACCATTGTGTGAAAGTAAGGACAGCAGAAAACCCTCCCTCTCGAAGAGATCATCCAAGAACTCAATGACCACCGAAGACTCGACAGAGCTCACCACCTTGATTTTTGGCCACCGTGAGTACATATCCATGCAGACCAGGACATACTGATCACAAAATTTCTCAGTTTCATAGGCCCCAAAATATCAATGGCAATATCCAACCAAGGCTCCTTGGACTGTTCCCTCAGCACCATGGGTTGTGTTCTACATTTTAAAACTTTATAAATGCACGCACACTCTGCACAATTCCTAACCTCCCTCTCAACCCAGGCGTCCATGGCTGGCCACCAATATGCTTCTCTAATTCTCTCTTTGGTTTTGACAATCCCATATGACTGACATGGGCATACTTTAATAACCGTTCCCATAAAGCGTGAGGGAGAACTAATTTGCTGCCCCTCAAAAGGAGACCATCAACAACCGCTAATTCATTTTTAACTTGCCAAAAGCCCTTCAAGTCCTGACCACAATCCTTCTTCTCACACCACCCTTCCAAAATCATTGCAACCACCTTTTGTAACACATCATCCTTGGCTAATAGCTCTCTCTATTCACCTTCAGAAACAATACCATCACTAATCAGACATACGTCAACATCCTCCTCAAATTCTTCTCCACCAAACTGTAAGAAACTGGCTCTATATATACTACACCAAAATGAGGTATAGTGTGTATAGGGTCCAGGTGACTCCAAAGGTAGGCAGAGGTTAAAGCTAGATAGAACCTTACTCTATACTTGTGGTAGCTTGGTCGAGCAGTAAGGCAGTATCAGAGGACAGTGTTAAGCATTTGATGTACACACTCAGTCAGCAAATGAATTCACACACTCAAGAACTGAACTCTAGGCCAATTGTTTTTGTATAAAAATGTATTGTTGTTTTATTTTAGAACCAAGCAAGCCTGGCACAGGTAAGCATAAAATACTTTGCAGTAATAAGTTATTAATTGTAGAACAGTTTGAAAATGCAATAGAATTTGTACTTTGTTTGATTTACAGGGAATTCAGTAGGTTGCAACACTTAGCAAATACAGTAATAGGCGTTTTCAGTGAATTGCAGGTAAGTTACTTTTTACGTTACTTTTCTTACTCAGTGCTGGATACCTAGATTCAGCACTGGGACATTTCCTGCAAACAGGCAAGTAAATACGTTTTGGTTATTCGTGCGATTTTAAAAGAATATTTTCAGATTTCAAAACTCCACACTTAGAAACTTTTTGGAGCAGTACATTGAAATGAATAGGGTTTTCCAGTAAATTGCAGGTAAGTTACTTTTCACGTTACTTTTCTAACTCAGTGCTGGATACCTAGATTCAGCACTGGGACATTTCCTGCAAACAGGTAAGTAAACACGTTTTGGTTATTTGTGCGATTTTTAAAGAATATTTTTAGATTTCAAAACTCCACACTTGGAAACTTTTTGGAGAAAAAGTGTCAATGTTATCCTATGGAGGAAAAACAGGTTATCGGTTTGTAGGTAAGTAATTGACTGTGGGAGTTAAGGTTCTGGGGGTTAGACTCAGGGGTACCCCAGGGTCAGTGATGCACTGTTGTTGCACCCTCAGCGGCACTAGGGCGGCCGGGTGCAGAGTGTTGCGGCCCAATGTTATCCTATGAAGGATAGGGGGTCTCCGGTTGGTGGCTGCTGGCAAGCAGGCCACTGGGTTGTGGGAGCAAAGCTCCTAGGGTTTAGGCCAGGGCAAATTGGAAACCAGTTTAGCACTAAAGGTACACCCTCAGCGGCACTAGGGCGGCCGGTGCAGGGTGCTGTTTTGAGGTTGGGTGCCCTGTTGTTTTCAATGGAGCGCCTCCGGTTAGAAGAAACACTGCAGGCTCGGGGACGAGGATCTTCTGGGTGCGACCACCACTTCGAGGGGTAAGTTGGGATGTCTTGGGTTGGTTAGGCACCATTAGTTTGAGCACACAAGGCCGTGGGGCCTCGGGTGCAGGGGTGCCTTGGGACGTCGGAAAGTCTTACCCGTTCTGGTCGTGGTAGAGGGGATCCTCTGGATTGAGGCTGTAGGCGTCGTCTAGAGGCTTGAGGCAGGTCAGGAGTTGCCGGATCTCGGGTCAGGATTGCTGGGGTGACCTCCTCGTGGTGTTTTTCTACTGGAGCTCGGGCCGGGTTCGGCGGGTGCAGAGTGGGCTGGATTCGCGGTATCCGGCCGGAGCCAGAAGCTGCAGTTTGAACAAGTCCGGTGTTCACGGGAGAAGCAGTCTTGGAAGTGAAGGCAGGCAGGTCCTCCGGGGTTTTTGAGGTTGCTGGCTGCAGGACACACCGGGATTTCGCAGGAGCAGGTTCGAGGGGAGGCAGGCCAGTAGGGCTGGGGCCAAGTCAGTGGGCGTCGTCCTCTTGTTAGCTCTGCACGGCTCTTTGTCCTTCTTCTTCTTTCTTTCTTGTTGTCAGGCTGGATCTGAGGATGCAAGGTTCAGTGGGCCCCCTAAATACTAGATTTAGGGGTGTTACAGGTAGGTAGAGATCAGGGACCAATGGGTCCCTTCCCTGGGGTGGGTACACCCCCTATCGTGCCACCCTCCAATGGGAGGGGGGCAGGAGCCTGTCCCTGGTTGGTTGGGCCCCCCATCCTCAAGATGGCGGGGACTCAGAGTTGTGCTTCACCTCGCCTCCCCCACCTGAGGGGTGGAGTTGGCAGAGGTGGGCACACCTCTTTCCCTCACTTGTTTTTCCCGCCGGTTCTCCCACCCAAAGTGGGGAGGTAGAACCAGTGGGGACCAGTTGCTGAAAGCAGCAAATGGTCTGGGGAGGCTCACAAAGGCCTTTGAAGCTTCCCCTTCGTGAACCCTGCCCATCCTGGGGGAGGTGGCTTGGCACCTCGTCCCAGGATATGCATTGTTTCAGGCCCCCGAGAACAGCAGGCTCTCGACCCAGGGGTCCAGAAACATGTCTGGTGGTGGCAGCTGAAGCAGCCACTCAGCCTGGACACTAGAGGTGGGTTAGGTTTCTGGGGTCATCTTCTAAGATGCCCTCTGTGTGCATTTTTCATTAAATCCCATACTGGCATCAGTGTGGGTTTAATGTCCTGAGAAGTTTGATACCAAACTTCCCAGTTTTTAGTGCAGCCATTATGGTGCTGTGGAGTTCGTAATGACAAACTCCCAGCACCATATACTCTTAATGGCAGCACTGCACTTACAATGTCTAAGAATGGACTTAGACACTGTAGGGGTACAGGGCTCATGCACCTGTACCCTCACCACTGGTATAGTACACCCAGCTAGAGGGGTGACTGACCTATGCCAGGGCAGTGGGTTGTAGGCATGGCACACAGAGGTGTGTGCCATGTCGACTCTTCACTTTGTTCTGCACCAAAACATGCAGCCTGCAAAGGCAGGGTGTGTTTGTAAAGGTGCAGGGCCTCTAAGGGTGACACAATAAGTGTTGCAGCCCTTAGAGGTCTTCCCTGGTCACAGTGCCCTGGGTAACTGTGGTACCATTTACCAGGGGCTAACCTGTGGCCAGAGATGCCAATTGGGTACAGTTTTGGGGAAAGAACACAGGCCCTGGGAACCTAATTGGCAGGGACCCAGGGCACTTCAAGTCAAAGTGCATCAGTCGTCTGGCAAAAAGTGGGGGTTACTGCAACAGAAACCCACTTCCTTACACAAACCAATCACCCTCTTCAGACCCCTCATCATGCACATCACCCAGTCTAGACAAACAGTCGGCCAGAATGTTACTGGCCCCAGGCAAGTAGGAGACAGCAAAATTAAACTTCTGTAAAGCTACGACCCACTTTCGTATGCGGTGGGAAACAAAATCGATTCCTTTTTTAGTGAAGCCTTCTTTTAATGGTTTATGATCCGTCAAGACCTCAAACTTGCTACCACAAAGGAACTTTCGCAACTTACGTAACGACTAATAGATGGCCAGGGCCTCCCTCTCCACAACGGAATAGTTACACTTTGTACCCCTCAAGGGTCTGGACATAAACAAAATAACTTTCTCTACACCCTCGGACTTCTGAAGCAGCACTACACCTAAACCCTTAGAGCTGGCATCTGTCTTCAAATAAGATTCCTTCTTTGAGTCAAAGCTGCCCAGATCCTGCGCCTTGCTCAAACACCTTTTCAGGTTCTGAAACTCCTCATCACAAGCTTTTGACCACACAAACTCACAACCCTTCTTCAGAAGATCTCTTAAATGACCAGTCACTCCAGCAAAGTTGGGTACAAACTTGTGATAAAATTCCGTCATTCCAAAGAACTTCACAAGTTCATCCTTGTTCTGGGGAACCCTAGGCTTGCAAATGGTATCGTCCAAAGCAGCCTTAGGCCTAATGCCACTCGCTGACACCAAGTGTCCCAAGTACTCGATCTCTGTCACATTCAACTTGTACTTGTCTGCTCGCAGCGTTAAGCCAGAATCACACAGTTTTCTCAAGACCAGTCTCAACCTCCCTTTGTCCACTTCTCTGACCTTTTTCTGGTCCCTACTGGACCTGCAACATCTTGCAAAATGACTCTTGCGGCCACATGCACTACAAGTAATCTTCCAACCCGGACAGTCCTTAAAGTTTGCCATGTGGCCAGTGTTTCCACATCTGAAACATTCGCCCTGGAAGTTCTTTGAGCTGCCAGGTTTGTTTTCTGCCTTAGTGGAAGTTTTGTTCCTGACACCTTTATCTTTATCTATATCCACCTTCATAACACTACTCTCACCTCTATCAAGAGGAGCACTCTTACGAATTGTTTCCAAACAGACCTTAGAATGTTCATGAGTCTTTGCAATAATGAGCACCTCATGCAAAGAGGGATCATCCTTCTGCCATAAATTGTCTCTAGCTTTATCAATACTACAACCCAACATCAGCTGGTCTCTGAGTCTCTCCTCTGGTGACGCCCCAAAATTGCACATTGAGGCCAGCTTACGCAACTCGGTAATGTACTGTTCCACTGATTCCTCTTGTCTTTGCATCCTTCTGCATAAATAATACCTTTCAAAAACCATTCTCATCTTCGGTAAATAGTGTAGGTCCAATTTTTTTATACAGATCTCAAACTCATTTAGACTTGAAGAATCATTATCTGAAAGTTCGGGAAGATGTTCAAATACCTCTTGTCCCTCCGAACCTAAATAGTGCATTAATAATGATGTTTTCCTTATCAGCACTAAGAGATGTCCCACATACTCAAGCGTAATGGGTGAACACTTTTTTCCACTTCACCCAGGGAAGAATCGTTTCTCCAGGTGAGGACAAAAAGAAGGGTGGAGCAGGAACATTCTGCATTGCTACAACTTATGATCTTGTACCTGCTAAAATACTGCTGCTAACACCTGTGTGGGCAGCGTGAGCCTCAGCGTGTTGCAAACAGTTTCCACGCCGCACGCCCAGTTACTACACAGCAAAAAGAACAACAACCACTTTAAAGCTGCAATACAGAAATCTTGTATAAGATGTGCACTTCAGAGACACACGCACAAGAGAAAGAAAATACAATTTGTAATACAGTATTGGCAGAGAGCATCAGTATATTATAAAGGCTTTTGCACTGCTCACACGGTTAATGCAAAGGCTGTGCGAATCAGCTTAGTAAAGATGAAGTTTAGCGCTGCAGAGGGCATATAATATATGTAACAAAAGCTGTGCGCATCAACGAGTCACTAACCGGCCTGCGTAGTGGCAATACAGTTGACTGCTAGCGGTTTGACACCGGATCAAACGTGCGTCTCAGCTGCGGCAGAATAATGCAGGAGCGGTAGGCTGTGCACGTCAGCGTGTAACAGATGGGTTATTCCGCTAGGTGCTAGAGGCTGTGCGCATCAGCACATCACCGGAATGAGACAAAGAATATCACTAAGCTGTGCGCATCAGCACACCCGAGGAGATACCAAGGGCCCGATCCAAAATGGCTGTTATTGCGTCTGACGTGGATACGTGCGTCTGACGTGGACGCAGCGCTTCACGCTGGCTTGCGCTGAAAACGGGCAACAGTACTTACGAAGCTGCACTCGTCACACGGCTTGTGATGACCATGATCCTCCATGTCCAGGCAACGATCACTGACTAGACGCGCCTCCTCAACTTGCCTCGAGGTACAGCCAACTGCCTCTTGTGACAGCTGCTCTCAGGCGCAGGCCTGCGCGTGGTGGAAGACAAAGTACAGCGCCATTTGCCCCCAAATCACGATCGGATGAAAGAGAAGGAAGGCAGCAAGAGCTTCCCAGGAGACCCGCCAGTAGTCACAACAGCGTCATCACCTCCAGGAGGCAGATTCAGTGAATAAGGTAATCTTGATGTGTTGGGGTCTCCGCTGGACGCGTGGGTTTCCTCCAACTTCCGGTAGTTGCCAAATGTAACATCGGGGTGATAGCATGAAGAAGAAGCCAGGAGTCCGGTGTAGGCTTGAGGTAGGCTTTATTAAGTTACAGCCAACAGAGACCCCATCCAGCATCCAAGCCTCGCAACTGTCAACTGACCAGTTGCCAACCTCCCTAAGCAACCCCCAGGTGCCACATTCCAGGTATGGTCACCTAGAAACAGGGAGCTGCATTCTAGGAGAGAACCAAGACACTACACTGTGCCTTCTGGTCACCTGAAGGATAACATTTTGGTTGTTTAAGATGACAGCAATAATTTTATGTGGCGGTGCTCCGCGTCTTGGAGGTAGAATTAGCACCCTGTGCATTCAAATGAAAAGAAAGTGGACCAGCCCTTAGAGTTCGCAGCATTAGGTATTCAATCTTTGACGGATTGCTCGGTCATTCCACTGATTCTGGTACTCCTGTTATGGGCTTCTTCGGGACATGCGCTCCGTATCTTCAAGCTTTGCATGATAGTGCATAGTTTTGAACATTGAAAACTTTATTGATATGCACATTGCTGACTGTGATTCTCTTCATATATTGGCTGGTTTAAATGTGATTTGAAGGTGGAATCATCCTCAAATGTTTAATGTTGTTCACACTGTGTGCTGACTATAATTCTGTCTTTAATTTTTTTAGTGACAGCCTATTAAAGCCAATAGGTCTGAGTTTTATTAAATGCACTTACTACATTGACTTAGGCATACAGAGGAGGTGTTGTATTTTTAGAGTTCAGGGCTTGCTGGTGTGTATACAGTTATAGATGCTCTAGGAGCAGGAGTTGCGTGGTATATTTAGGGGGGAGGTACTTGACCAATGAGGTCTCTCATTAGAGTGCTCCATCTGTTGGTTAAGAGATCCTTTAGAGGGTGTCTTACAGGCTTTTCCACCTGCCATTCTGTATATATGAGTTAATTTGTGCATAGTATTTAGCAGTGTGTATACTAAAGTGATTTTCTTTTTTATTACTGAATTCCTAAATATTGGCTGAGCTCTGAGTCTGTAGCTCACAGCACCTCACCCCAGTAACCTTTGGACTGCTCTGGCTCTGCCCTGATGGCCATCTGTTGAAAAGTAGTATTTGGTTCCGAATTGGAGGTTCCACCAAATGGGAGCCTGAGGACAACACTGACGAAAGACCCCATTCGGTACAATGTGTGTCCAGCAACACCTGCTTGCCCTCCAACTCTCCATTTGAAAATGTTTAAACAAGACAAATAAGTTAATCAATTCATATGACTAACATGACAAACGGAAGCATCCTTTTTGAAATTCAGTATTTTATACAAGTAAAGTTAGTATTAGTTTCTTAGGTGTTCTAGATTTTGTACCTTGTGGAATCTTACATTTTCCAGATTTTTTATTGAACTCATTGAATGGCTGATGAGGAATACTGGTAGTGATGATTATTAAACGACTGAAATTAATTTCAATATTTCATTTTATTTCTTGACTCACAAACAATTGTAATCATTACAAATGAGCTGTTTTTTATCCCATAAATGTGCTAGATTTTATATACGTTTGTCAGCCATAACAAAGAAGAAACCTCCGGCACTGACTAGTCACTCATATGCTTTGTAACAACGGCCAAGTAGAGCAGAAGGTGTGCTTCCTGCCTTTGGGTGTATATAAGAACTCAGCTTCGATAGTGACAGTCCAGAGAGTATTGGCAAGAACTATCATGTTTCATTCACTCCCACTGTTCTTCAATACGTTTTTGTTGTTGTTAAATAATCACCACTTTTGTGCCCTCAATAGCAAGTTAATCACGAAAAGGATGTCTCCTTGGACTTGCCCTCTGCTCTTTTCCTATACCAATTTGTTAAAGGTGGCCCTTCATACATGGTAATCTAAACATTTCTGTTCTTGTACTCATCTATTATCTTCTTGATGTTATAGGCTTTTGAGTTTGCCTCAGTTTTGAGTGTGAAAAGAGGCCTCATTTTGAAAAGTATTTCCAAATGTGTCTCTTTTTCAGATGATACTGATAAACCACGATTGGAAGCAGAGTCACATATGGAGCTCAGATAGTTGAGAGATTTTATGTTGAGTGATTGTACTGTTTTGTAGAGGTGGTTGCTGATGTACTAGCAGTAGTCTGGTGGAGCTGCTGCTGTCCTCTGCAGAAGCTTATATATGGTGCACTCGGGTATACTTCAAGAGCTTGATTGGCAACTTGTTGATCTAGCCAGAATTGCACTGAAAGATGCAGCAATTTTCTATGATACAATGACCAAGTGGAAACAATACTTTAGCACTACAGGTGGATTTCAGCAAAATTGATTACTGTGGATATGTATCTAAAATTCACAGCAGTCTGGATAAATTGGGGTGGGGGGTCTTGCCCTTGTTTTGTTACAGGCAGTCATGAAATAAATCGATAGCATTAATTGGGAAGGACAATGGTAATTTTTTACCCACATAATGAGATTAAAAAATACAGTACTTCAGGGCCACTCCAAATATTTACACCGCCAGACAATATTGGTAAGTGTCTCACAAATCACTCTCCTGCTAGAGGAAACACATTTGAACAAGCTGGAAGAGGTTGATAAGGTCTACTTGTATGAGCCACTGAAGATCGAGAAGATGTGGGCTTCTAGTAAGATTATGAAAAGAGTGAGCCTCTAGACAGTACTCACACAAAGGTAAGCGGATGGTGTATCTACACTATTCACCAGATATTCACTTTGAGGATAGGGGGACAGACGCACACATGCGTTAAGACGAGAATCCTCACTCACCCCAGGGTGACATGCTTCATCATTGGTTTCCCTCTTGCACACTGGGACCGCAAGGTAAGCAGTGTGGGCTACAACTCTCCTGCAGGAGAGGAGCACAAGGTGTTTTGTGTCATCCAATGTAGGGTCGAGTGAGGGGCAGAGTGCAAAAGTCAAATAGTGAGTTAAAACTATCTCCTGGATGATGAAGTCAATCCTTTATTAGTGTCTCCTGTGGATAGGTTAAACAAGCTTAGTGAGAATAGGGATATGGATGTTTCCTATTGAGATCTAGTCAACATGTTTCTGCCTAGTTAGCCTCGAAAGGTTCTTGGCATTCTTCAGTACCATATACTTCGTCACTCTGCTCTATAAATGTGAGTAAATTAAAGACATTAATTGAATTACCATACTTTTACTGGTATGGCATAGGTCTGTCGTACCAGCTTGAAGTCCGGTCCACTCTCTATAAGGCTATAAGAACATACATCAGAATACAGTATGCATTTCAACTGTCCCAGTATTAACAAAACACCAGTGTCTATCATCAGCACTGCAAAAGTGTAAGTTACAATTAAAAACAAACAGTTGCATGAAGTCTCACCAATTGGAGACTATTATTCCGCATCCACCTTCCTACGTTCTTTATATAGCAGGTCTCAGGATTCTAAAGGTATCAGGTGTACAGTGGCACATAATCAGACACATAATCAGACAGTGCCACACTGCCACCATATTTCACCACTGATATGAACAGCCGGTATCTCCTAAATAGATGGCACTTCATGACAAGGCTTTTGAACTGAGAACATTTCCACAATCAATGAGAGGCTTTACTAATATCGTTTTTATTAAAGCCAAGAAGCCTAGAGTAAATTGCAAACTGACTGATCCTGGGATACAAACTGTGGGAAGGGGATTGCTCAGCCAAGGCCAATTAGGCTGAATCCTTAGACAATTCACTTGTGTGAATATCAAAGACTCATCCACGTCCCAGATAATTCAGAGGTTGAATTGATAATGAGTTCATTAGATACATAAAAGGCTGATCCGAATGTCATGAATGTTGACACCTTATTAACAAATGGATCAGAGTTTTGTGTTGTCACTCCACGGCCATATGTTGGAGTACTTGGAAGCAAGGGGGTGTATGAGAACATCAGAAAGGGTTGCTTCTGTCCTTGGTACTATTTACAATCAATAGGAGTGAATCCTTTAGCGTAGATACCCAGGACTACATGGGCTAGGAGCTGTTTTGTGCTGAGTGGAAGGTTGCATTTGATCTTGGCATAGGACAGGCCATTGTTCAGTGGTGGCTGGTGACATTTGAAAGTGGTGGGGCGTAAAATTATTGGCATACTACACCGCAGCGAGCGAGCGTAGCGAGCGAGCCCGAACAACCTAAGGGGAGTTCGGGGGGGTTCTCCCCCCGAGAAAATTTTGAAAAAAGAGTGGACAAATGGTGCATTTTCAAGCAAATTTGAGAAAGCAGGAAGGTTAATAAAGCAACTGTGAAAGTGCAGTTATTACATCAATAAAGAGATGTCATATAACATAGGTAGCTGCTTATTCAAGCTTTCTTTCACCCCATAGTCCAGCAGGGTCTTGATACAAGACAGATAAGAGAAAAAGCAGTGTGGTCCTCGACCAGGAAGACACTCATATTTCGTTGGTAAGAAGTCAAAGGATTGGTCAAATTGAAAACCTGAAATGCAATATGCAATCAAACAATTTGCAAGTACATCTCATCTATGTTCAACAAGCCATGTTTTACCCATGATTGGAATTGTGAATCACCAAATAAACTGAGCCACTGCAATCAAAAGCAGAGGGCCTCCTCAAAAAGTATGCCCTTAAGAGAGTTCTCTCATCTCATGTCCTCTCTATATTTTCTCTGGAAGTTGAAAACTCATCACATTCTACTGCACAAACCTGAACCCTTCTGCATATTCCAACACCGGAACTCATTCTTGGCCATTTAGTTTGGAGCCATTCATACCAGGAATACAGAAAATACCTTTAAATAGAGTAGAAGGTATTCCAAAACAAGGAGTGCTGAAATGTTGCTTAAGATAAGATGAACACACTAAGTACTATGGCCAAGAGCACGTAATGTTCAGTCAACAATAGGCTTAGGAAAAACCAACCATTCTGAGAGCACCTACAGTCAAGATCCTTCACCTGAGACTATGTGTTACCAAAGATGTAGTGATATGTTAACAGTTGTACGTAGACTTAAGGCCTTCTAACTGATGTACAAGGTGAAGGATCTTGATTGTAGGTGCTCTCAGAATGGTTGGTTTTTCCTAAGCCTATTGTTGACTCTTTCTTCCCCTCTCCCTTTGTCCTCTACACTGTCTCTATCTGTGCTTTTTTCCCTCACTTCCATTTGTCTATTTCATCACCTAGAGCTCAGTTCCTTTACTTTTTCTCTCCTGGCATCCTCTTTCTATGCTACTTTTCTTTATTTGTTTCCGACTTTCTCTTTATTTACATATGTGCTTCGTTTACTTTCTCTGTTGCTCTCATTCAGATGATTTCTTTTTCTGTCTTGCGTTCTTTCTTGCTCTTTTTCTTTCTTCCCTCCTTTCTTGCCATCATACCTGTCCCATCTCTTTCTCACTACCCTTTCTTTCACTTCACTTTCTTCATCCCATCTTTACTATCCTCTCTTTCCCTTACTTCTATTTACCCCTTCTTTGTTTTTTTTCCCTCTTCCCTTCTCTTTCTGTTCCTTTTCTTTCACAACTTTCTCATTTACACTCCCTTCCTCCATCTATTTCTCTTTACCTTTTTCTTTCCTTCACCCTTCTTTCCCACCATAGACCAATTCTTTGCTTAATTCCTTGTGCATTTCTTCCTCCCTACCTCCTTTATTTACACATGTTCTCCCTCCAGTTTATCTGTCACCCCTTCCCTCCTCCATCTTATCCCAACCCCACTTCTTCCCTTGTCCCTCATCTCCTTTTTGCTCTCCCCTTCTGTCGTGTCCTCGCCTTCTTCTTTACCTCTAGCTCTCCCCCTCTCGCCGTCTCGCTTTGCTTTCCCTCTCTTCAGCAGTTTTAATTTTCCAGGCAGTGCTCTGCGCCGGGTCAATCACAAACATTGTTCTTCCCTATTGTCACGGCAGCCCTCGCGCCCAGGCAGCGGGCTGCAGACCCAATCAGCTGCTCTATGGATTAACCATCCTTGTTTACTGCTGGGGACCATTGAGCAACTAAATGGCTTTATGTTAATGAAGGAGCTTTTTCACGTTCATTTTTCTTAGCCAGGCCCTGAAAGCCTCTGACAGGTGCTGCAAGCCACATTTTTAAAGGCACAGCTCCCTGTTCTTTCATCTTCCCGGGCAGCGGGGGCTCCCACAGAAGTGCCCACTGCAAGTGTGGCGAGCAGCACTGACAAAACAGCAACATTGGGGTTATGCACAAACATTTGCAATGCATTCCCCGCCATAACTACACAAGTAAACAGAGGCGTAAGTGGCACAATTTGGATGATAAAGGAGCTAAACCATATCTTGTGGGGGAAAGCGTCAGGGATTTATCCTCATGAAAAGATATTTTCCATGTCTCTTTGTCTAAGTGTCTGGGTCTCCCACCTCGACTGTCTCTGCCTGTTTTCCTTTCCATGTTTCAGTGTAGGCCTCAGTTTTGGGGTCTCCCTAAGTTACCACACTTCCCACTCCCATTGTCCTTGCCTGTCTCCCTGTCACAGTGTCAATTTCTATATGTTGCACTGTCGGTGTCTCAGTGTCCGTGTCTCTTTCCCATCCTGGTTTCAGTGTGTGTCTGTCCCATGGTTCGACGTCTCTGTGTCTGCCATCCATGTTCAAATGTTCACCTCCCTGTTTCTCGGTTTCCCTGGTTAAATCAAGTGACCAGCAATCACGGGTAACTATCCGGAGTCTTTGGTGAGTCTTTGGTGGGAGATTTAATAGATTTGTGTCAGTGGTCTCGTGAGTTGAACCTACTATGAGTTGCTAAATTTCCAATTTAAAAGTTATTCAATGCTTTTACTTTTTGCTTATAGACAGCAAAATAGTCTTCATCCAAACGTACATTCCAGTATGCCTCCCTTACCGTCTCTCTCTCCCCGTTTCCCCAGGGCCTGATTCTATCTATGTCTGTATTTCAGTAAACACAAGGGATCTTAGGGAACTCGGGCATGTCTATTTGGATACCAGTTATAGCCTTGGTTTTGGCACCTTCAACTCCCAGGAAAATTACTGCTGTCTGGATTTCCTATGGTGGATGCGAATACTGATGGCATACCTCCATGAGTGCCTGAATACAAGCACTTAGCAATTGTACATATACTATGAATGAGAGCCAAAGGAAACTCAAAAAAGGAATAAAGAAGGGAGCAACACTCAAACACAACTCATGCTCCGGAACGCCATAAAATTCTCTATGTGGCAAGTTCATCACCTATAGCAGAACACAGTACATTTAATGTCTCCCTCAGTTTAGCATATTAAACAATAGCAAGTGGTAATTCTTGAGATATGTACTCATCACTGTAGACTATTGTAGACTAGAGGTGGAGCTTTACTCTCAACATGAGTACTTGAGTAATGAAGCAAAGGACATTTGGCGGTAATGAATCAGCAGGACTTCTTAAACTTGTCGATGAGGAATGAGGTTGTAGAGGGGAAAGGCAAGAAGCAAGGTCACTGAGAGCATCCAAACACAACAAACATGTGCATGGCGGGAAGCTGAGTGCCAACTGGCAGTTGGCACTCAGCTTCCAGAACTAGTATGTTAGCAAAGGAGCCCAACAAGATGCATGATTTCCAGGTAAGGAGGAGCTGGCTTGAACTGATTATATACTGTCTCTGCTGGGGCTTAAACCGAAAGTAATGTGTCACATGCCTCCACCATCATGGATAGGGAAAATCTCCAAACCGTGAAGAACACCAATTATATATAGGTTTTAATAAAGTAATAAAGAGTGAGGATGGATTCCATAGTCTCACGGTATTTGATTCATGCCACGTGTACTTCAGGCTAAAATATTTTTGGGTGATTATTGGTGTCATGAATTCTAGCACAGCGGTGTGGGTGATCTCCAAGACGGGCAATAGGGTGAAAATAATTTAAATCATTTTTAACCCTGTCATGCTGTTACATCTCAATTTTACAATGTTTTAAATGCAAAACTGCCTTTGTAGAAAATGCATAAAATTTTCATCTCATTTTAATCGTACTTATAAAGTAATGTTTAATTCCTTTCCTGAGTCCTAGAATTAATATGCTCTTTAAATAATATATTTTACATTTTGTAATTAATCTTGGCTGTGCAGTTATTTCTCTATTGGTTGAGGCCCCAAATCACAAAACGCGTGGTCCTATGTTGCAGCAAGAACTCACGCCTAAAACAGCTCATAATTTGCATCTTTAAGTCTTCTAGATCAATATTTGTTGGAAAACGTTTCTATAGGTTGCATTTGTTTGCTCCACATTACTCTTCTATGAATCAGTTCCAAACCATGTTACTTCAAACTCTTATTAAACTTGCTTACACCTTCCAACTCTGTCCCAGGGTCTGTTTCTCTCTCTGACAGTCTTGTCTCCCTCTTCTCCCATCAGTCTCCCTGTTCCAGCATCAGTGTCACTCTGTCCCATTGCATCTCCCTCTTGCAGTGTCAGTGTCTCCCTGTCCCAGTGTAGTATCTCCCTGTTGCAGTGTGATTATCTCTCTGTCCCAGGGTCTGTTTCTCCCTGTGACAGAATCTTGTCTCCCTCTTCTCCCATCAGAGTCTCCCTGTTCCAGCATCAGTGTCACTCTGTCCCATTGCATCTACCTCTTGCAGTGTCAGTGTTCCCCTGTCCCTTTAGACACCAGCCTCATCTTCCCTGTGGGCCTTGGCGTGTCTTGCTGGACAGCAAGAGAATCTTCAGGCACTGGGCATCGGTTCGGTCAGCAGAGTCCCAGGACTCCTGCACCCGCTCTGCTTTTCACACGGAGTGAGCACAGACGCCAGATTTTAAAGCTGTGAGGAGTCAACTCGGATCCAAGTGCAAGCCAAGCCTTAAAGCTCTGCTGCGAAGTGAGACCCGGACCTCCTTTGGCGGGTCTGGTAACATCTCTGGTGAACCTGCTCAGCCCATAGAGAGCTTGAGACCACCATCAGCTCACTGAGACAGCGCGCGGTTCAAGCTCACTACGTCCCTCACTAAGGAGGTCCGAAAAGGCCTGAAACATGTCTGCAGACGCCTGTGCTCCTGATCAGAGAGAATGGGCCACGGCAAGACCGATTGGCATACTGCTGATCTTTTGTGACAGCACCGAAGAACTAATAAATGATGGAATGGAATGTTACCCGGAGAACTTCCATCAATCAAACCCCTGACGCACTTCCTTCCATCAAGCAGACAAGGCTGTGTCACAGGGACCTAAACCGTATCCCCCCTAAACTGCCACTGCATCTCACCGACGTGGTCCAACTAGGGCAAACATAGCCGGGGCCTAGACACCGGGTGGGCCTCTTCCTCTGAGGCAGAGTAGGGTCCGACATACATCCATAGTTCCTGTAATTAATGGCGCGGACAAACTAAACATGGAACAATGTCAGGCTACAAAGAAGTCCCAGTGGTTGGGATTCATCCAAACATTTCCCTCCGTTGCATTACTGACGTTCACTCAGTACCTTTTTCCCATTCACATTGTACTTCTGCCTACTTATCCCTCAGGCCCATTCAGTACTTGGCCTCCTTGTTTGGGACTCACTGCTACTGGTGTGTTGGTGATTGCCTACTCAACCTGACTTCTCTGCAGCGACCCCTCTACTGGGGAGCTGGTGGCTCAGACTTGCGCCATCAATCCTTGGCCTCAGTTGGACTATAATTAAACAAAAATTCGACTGAAGAACGGCGCACCAGATGTTGGCGAGCACTCTCCCATTGCAAAAACAGTCTACTCTCCGAGCAGGGAGCTGGATCGGGTATTGTGTTTGCATGCTAACAAAATAAAGACGTGACTGATGATTAGGATGTTGGTCACTTCTTTGGCTTTTCTGCAGACTGCATCGGCAATATTGCACAGTGCAGGCTCATGTCACCATTATCTAAGCCATATCAAACAAAACGCACAGAGCAGTTTTTCTCTGTCTGAAATGCTGGCCGGAGTGAGGAATGGCTCGCTTTCTCCTTGGCACTTTAGCGCTGATTGGACTCCCGCATTTTGCGCTGGTGTTTTGTGCTTGTTTGTGCCGTGTGTTATGAGAATAACTTTGCATTTTTACTGAAAGATACAGAGATATCTTGTCCTTCGCCCACAGGTGCTTCCCTGCCAGGCCTGAACTGGGCTGCCCGTGTGCGCACGTAAGAATGAATCTTATGTCCTTCTGTGCAGCCGTGAACGGGCTGCACGCCTCTGCCTAATCAATCATGCCAGGCCCCATTTGGGCAATTCCTTGGGGGGCACTAATGACTCATGCTGAGGTGAGGTGTATTAATGCAGCCCTCCCTGAAAGGGCAGCATATGGTGGCTGCTGTGACCCCAGTCCCGGGACGCCATCATAGACAGGAGGCAGCCGCATCAACATGTAAGTGCCAGAGCGAGTGAGCGATAGGGAGGAAGGGGGGGAGCGGGGGCTGTGTCTATGCACACGCACGCACAATGTGTACTTGTGAGTTATAAGGCCCACGGTCTTGAGCAAAGTGGCTAATAGCGTTAGACGAGACTACTAGTAAATTACCGCGCATTTCGACTCACTTTTATTCTCCTCCAATGGCGTCCAACGCCACAATGTACAAGCTCGTGCAGGAAGCAGTCTCAGACACACATCGTGTCTGCGCAGACTCGATTTCTGGTCTTCTCGCCTGCCACACCTTTTCCAACTCGTCACAGGGTGTGGTCCCACCTGTCGTGTCGTAGATGGGGCCCTACGAGGCTACCAATGAGACACGCAAAAGACAGTTATCAGTTACTTGGCCAGTCCGTCACTGGTCACGCCCAGCACGCCTGCCCCTTTTATTTACTCTCAACCACGCTAGCCAGGCGTACGCCGGGCTAGCCTAACAGGGTCACGCTCGAGGGGGTTTACAACATTCACCCTCCCTCGGCGTTTCACTTAGCGCGGTCTGGGCCGCGACATTACATTCCTCCTTTTTCCCAGAGGACTCCAAGAAATATCAAGCACAACTAAACCAAGAGAACAAAAACCCAAAACATGAACACATATATTAGTCCATAAAGAACAACAGTCTATCGGAACAGTCTTACTTGATCAGCAGGGTGCAGCGTCACCTTCAGCGGCAAACCCGGCAACAGGCCACGAATTCTCGGTACTTCTGGGATGGCTTCGGACAGGGCCGCAGACTGTATCGGCTTTGGCTGCCCCTTGCTGCGGGGTCAGACGGCACGCCCACACCTTGGCTGTTGTCCACGGGCAAATGTTCCGAGCTCAAGTCCAAATCCGGGGCACCCATCCGGGTGGATGTGCTATGTCCATTGTTCACAATGGGTAACGCAGGGTCTTCTCGCTCCAGCGATGTCTCCGGTGAACCTCTTGGGGTATCCGTCGCGGGCTCGCTCTCCGGCAGGGATCCTTCGTCATCATCGTCCGGAACTCTCTTGAAGAATGACACATTGCGGGTCACCACCTCATTTCCTCTGGACGCTGTCACCATCGTGCCTTTGACCTCGGTGATGACCCATGGATACAATTCGAACGGCAGCCTGAATTTCCCGCCTGGGTGGCGGTCTCGTACCAGTACTCGGTCGCCTACCACCAACTTGCTCTCCTTCGCATGACGCCTCCTGGACGCGTCTTGGTTCGCCTTTGTCCGTCTGGCAAGTGACTGGTTCGGGGAACTTGTGACTCAGCCCACACTGGGTGATGCGGGATGGTGTCCGTTACTGTCCGGCCAAAACACAATCTACTTGGGGAGATACCAGTGGTGCAATGGGGTGTGAGCCGGTACTCCCGCAGGAACTGATATATTGCTTGCTCCAGGTTCCGACCATCAGCTGTTGCAATTTGGATTGCCTTGTTCAACGTACGCATCAGACGTTCCACTTCACCGTTTGCTTGGGGCCATCTTGGCGTTACACGGCGATGCTTGATCCGGTGGGACGCGAGGTACTCGGCAAGCTCGGCGCTGGTGAACGGAGGCCCGTTGTCTGTCTTGATCTCTCCAATTAGCCCGTGGGTGGCCATGAGCTTCTCCAGCTTCGGGATGACTTCACTTGCCGCTGTGGAAGAGACAAACTCGACTTCTGGGTAACGGGAGAAATCGTCGACCACTACCAGCATGTATCTTCCTCCTGGCAGGCTACCAAAGTCTGCGCTCGCCCTTTCCCAGGGAGCTGTAGGGCCTGCTTCGGTGATGATCGGTGCGGGCCTTGTGGGCAGGCTGGTTGCTAGACATACGGGACAGCGTTGGACAACCGCTTCAATCTGCTGGTCTAGGCCGGGAAACCAGACTTTGCTTCTTAGGCGATTTTTCGACTTCACCACTCCCTGGTGTGCGCCATGCGCCAGGAGGGCCGCTCGCTGGGTAAGACTCTCTGGAAGGACCAGGCGTGGGCCTCGTAGGAGACAGCCGTCGGCTGACACGGACAGCTCGTGACGTACCAGATAGAGGGCTTTCAGCGTCGTCTGGGCAGCCGCCGTACGGAATTGAGTCGGGCATTGTAGCGGCTTCCAGTTGGCGGATGCAACAGCCTGGATGGCTATCTGGAGGCAGTCGTCTTCTTTCGTGGCTAGCACCACGTCTGCCAGCGACATCGGTAAGGGTCGGGAGCGCTCCACGATCATTCGGACGTAGTCTTCCGTGGCTGCCGCCTCAGCTGCTTCAGGCCCGGTGACAGGACGAGCGTGTCGAGACAAAAAATCCGCCGGATTTCGGGTACCGGGCTTGTACTCCACAGTGAACTGGAATTCCTGTAGCTGCAGGATCCATTTTTCAATGCGCGGTGGGGACGTGAGGACGACCCTTGAAACAGGGAAGGAGGGGTTTGTGGTCCGTAACGACGGTGAAAGGGTGTCCGTACAGGTAGATGTGGAAATGGCGGCACCCCCACAGGATTGCGATGGCCTCCTTTTCGATTTGGGAGTAGCGTTGTTCCGTGGGGGTGAGTGTCCTGCTGGCATAGGCGACCGGGGCCCATTCCCCGCCTTTCAGCTGTTGTGCCAACACCGCTCCTAGTCCAGTCGGGCTGGCATCCACCACCAGTTGCGACTCGAGTCTGGGGTCAAAAACACTAGCGTGGTATCAGCGGAGAGGGCTGCCTTAGTTTTCTGAAACGCCTCTTCCTGTTCTGTTTCCCAGGTCCAGTGGCTGGAGTGTCTCGTGAGGTCACGAAGCGGCCCGGTTAGATCAGATAGGTTTTGGATGAAGCGCCCGCAGTAGGTGACCATCCCTAAGAAACTGCGGACTCCGGACACTGACGTTGGGGCAGGAGCCTCCTGTATGTCCTTGACTTTGTCCGGGTCCGGGCCGATGCCTTTATCCGAAAACCGGTATCCAAAAAACTAATGTCTCGCCTTAGGAACTCGCACTTTTCACGGTGCAGGGTGAGGCCGTTGTCCAGTAGACGAGCGAACACCGCTTGGAGGCGCAGGAGGTGTTGTTCCAACGTGGGGAATGCACAAGGATGTCGTCGCTCACGTTCAGAACACCGTCTAGGCCTTGGAGGACGTTCTTCACAATGTTCTGGAACACCTCTGCCGCGCTGGATATTCCAAAGTTTAAGCGGGTGTATCGCCAAAGCCCAGCGTGGGTAGAGAATGCCGTGATGGGCCGTGAGTCCGGGTGGAGGGGGACCTGATGATATCCTGAACGGAGGTCCATTTTTGAGAACCACCGGGACCCTGCTAGCTCACCGATTATGTCGTCTACAGTCGGGGTCAGGTGGCGCTCCCGTTTGATGGCAAGATTCGGGATCCTCATGTCCACACAAATCCGGACTGCGTTTGGCTGCTTTGGCTTCTTTGCGACGACGATGGGTGACACCCACGGGGTGGGGCCAGTCACCCGCTCGATGACTCCAGCTTTTTCCAGCAGACGCAGCTCTGCCTCTACTTTGGGGCGGAGATGGAAGGCGATTCGCCGGTGTCGGAGGGCCACCGGTGCAATTGTCTTGTCGATATGCAGCCGAATGGCTGGGCCCTTTAGACAGCCGATGCCTTCGAAGAGGGAGCTGAAGTCCCGTAGCAGCCCGCTGAGGTCCTGGGCGTGTACCGTGAAGGCAAATCGGATGAGATTGAGGTCTTGGGCGGTGCGGCAGCTGAGCAGAAACCCGGCTCCTTCCTGGGACACATACACTTTGGCCTGCTGCTGGGAGTCTTCGTGGGAGAGGTCAGCCTGGAAGACGCCACACAGACGAAGGGGGGCTTGAGTCCCAAAAGCATAGACTTGTACTCTGGTCTCGCGGAGTGGGGGAGGATTTGATAATCCCCGATAGACACTGGCGGCCATGAGGTTGATCGTGGCACCGGTGTCAATGAGCGCGGCCACCGCCTGGCCTTGTACGTCAACTTCGCACATCGGCGTGGCGTGTTGCGGGGCTGACAGAGCGTGTAGCATCCGAACCACGTGGACTGTGGTCTCTTCGTCGTCGTCCATATCGCTGCTGTGTGGTTCGTCGGGGAGTGGACCGAGTGCTCGGACTTGCCGCCGTGGGCCTCTCGCCGTCCCTCTTCGTGACGAGCGGCATACTTTCGAGTAGTGGTTTCATCTCCCGCAAGCACTGCAGGTTTTCCCGCTCGCAGGGCAGGCGCCCTCATGGGGGTAAGGGCCTCCACACCACCCACACGGGCGGTTCCGCTGGGGCTGCTTGGACTGAGGCTGTTTGGATGGTGGCGGTGCGGGCATGCTGTCGTGCGCCCGCGGGTGTCGGGCGTCTGTCCGGATGGCGCACACCGGTTCTTCCTTGACCACCGCTGCAGGCTTGGCTTCCATATGTGCCGCCCTTGCCTTGGATAGTTCCTTGGAGCGGCCTAACGTGAGGATGTCCCTCATCTGCATGTTGTTGGCCTCCAAAACACGTTCCCGCAATTTCGACGACGCGCAACCCTGGATAAACTGCGCCCTCACCTCGTCGTCCTCATCAGGGAGGGTGCACGTGCTTGCTAGTTCCTTGAGCCTCGCGTAAAAAATATCTACTGACTCGTCCGGTTGTTGGCGTGCCTGGCGGAGCAGGAACCGCTCGTAATCCGGGTTGGCATATGGCTCAAAGTGGGCGGTAATGGCGTCGCGCATTGTGGCGTAGTTCCTGGGAGGGCCACCTTCGCGCACCGTCTTTGCTATCTTATGGATGTCGGCCCCTCCAAGGTGAAGCAGCATGGGGCGACGTCGCGGCGCCGGGATGTCCGCCGCGTCAAAGTAAGTTTCGAGGCGCTCCACCCACACCCTCCAGCGGGCCGCTTGGGAGGGCGGCGGGCCTGTGATGATGAAAGGCTCTAGGTGCGGAATGGCCGCCATGGGGACAGGTGATCAGGCGGGGTCGCCTCAGGGCGGGCGCTGGTTGAGAAAGACGTGCAAGGTGGCGCACGTGCTGGCGGGCCAGTAGGAATGTCCTGGCAGAGTTTCTCAGCGGTGGCTGCGGGTATCGCAGGAGCCTGTTGCTGGCGCTAGTCGGAGGGATGGCAGGGCTTGGGCAGCAGCGCTGCACGCTCACGGAGGCCCTGCGGCGTAGACAGGGAGCAGCAGAGAGGTCTGTGATGGGGTAGAGGCCAGCGGCTGGGGCACGCGGCTGCGCGCGTGGCAGCGCGATCAGGACACTCACCGGGGGCTGAGAAGCTGCAGGCCGTGTCGTGGTCGGTGGATTCGGCACTCAGCGCCACGGGGGTGAGCGGAGTCGCGGCCCGGCACACACGTGTCGCAGCGGTGCAGGCAGCGCAGCGGCTGCGGCGGGCCAGCGGTGACGGAGGCGGCGGGGCCAGCGGGGTGGCGCCGGGCACCGGTGTTCAGCCTGACGAGTTTGCAGGGGGACCAGGTGGCTGGCGTAAAGCAAACACGAGCGCTGCGAGGGTGAGACCACCTCGTCGCCAATGTCGTGTCGTAGATGGGGCCCTACGAGGCTACCAATGAGACACGCAAAAGACAGTTATCAGTTACTTGGCCAGTCCGTCACTGGTCACGCCCAGCACGCCTGCCCCTTTTATTTACTCTCAACCACGCTAGCCAGGCGTACGCCGGGCTAGCCTAACAGGGTCACGCTCGAGGGGGTTTACAACATTCACCCTCCCTCGGCGTTTCACTTAGCGCGGTCTGGGCCGCGACATTACACCACCCACACCCTGTAACGAGTTAGGGGAGGGGTGACAATGCTCTCTCTACTCCCTGATTGACGTGGAGGCTTGGCGAAAACGGGCTTGTTTTTAAAACGCCCGGGGCCAAGTTTACCTCCACATCATCAGGGGGTGGAGACTGGGCCTTAATGCTAGGTCTTTGCCGAGCTGATGACCTCACAGGCCTCAGGGCTGAGAGATTGTCAGCCCGGCAAACACCCGCCTGCCCAGGGCCGGGGGAGCAAGTAGTTAAAGCGCTGTCATGTGTCCGCATTGTTGTGGAGCACAGCAACAACGCCGATGTCCGTGAGTAGGGCAGACAGTGCCTCCATTCTAGAAACGTACATGGAAAATTGTTTTTTAATTAAAAAACTGATTTTAACCATTGCTGATAGCTTCATTTTTCTGTGATTGAAGGGGGGCGGAGCCCCGACGCCCGTGCACTGAAACCGCCACTGCCATTGACATAATCAGGAAGCTCAATATTCTTACAGCATGTACAATCATATCCTTCATAACCATCTGCTAGGTTTATGTAATGTAATAATGCGGTATTATGATTAAAGCGTCAGGGCCGAATACAGATATAGAATGTGTCATGGACAAGAGGGGAGTCAGGTAATGAAGAAGTCACGAGTGCCTCTGTTAGTTGTTGACATTGTGGCTCATGCCCCCTCTCTTGTGTACTCGATTACTAAACTCACATTATATGGGTTCCATGATTAATCCTACACTTCACTCAATGTTTATTCATACGCCCTTATATGACAGTTTTAATATTATATTCCCAGACTAATTTAGAATTGATGTCTTTTTAAAAATATTCACCAACAAGTATTTTTAATCTGTATCCATTTGCTAATTGTACTTTCGTCATAACATGTATTATTTTTAGTTCCCCTGTACAACATTTCAGTAAGGAATATGCAAAGACTAGTGAGATAGAAATGAAATATGATTTCTATTTTCTTGCATTACCAGATTGATCATGTCACACTGAATCAGCTTAACATTAAGAACATTTTCCCTAAAGGTTACTTTTTGTTTTTAGGCTGTTGAATTTATCATAGCATGCGTCAATGAGATATGTCTTATCAAATGTGTCAAAATTGACAAATGAGGTTTGATATAGTATTTTTAATGCAAGTTGACATATGGCTTCGGTTGTAAATAGCTGTAGAAGAGTGAGCAAATGAACAGTCCGCTGCTATGAAAGAACAGATAGCTGCAGTAGATATTAAAACCTGTTAAACAAAAGTGCAACATTTCAAAATACGTTTTACAAAGCCTACCTTTATTCATGTCTAGGTGAAAGTGGAAAATGATGGTTCTCACAGAAGTTCATCAAATCAATAAAGAAAGGAACGTGGAGGGAAATAGCAAAGACATATACCCTCCGCACACTAAAAAATCACAAAAGATGCTCCTTGCTTGGATATCGATAGCTAAATGAAGGCTCTATAAAGTTAACGTCATAATCCACGGAGAACAATGCAGCCGCAGGGCGAAAAGCCCCACCAACCCTCAGGTGGCAAGCTTCATCACTGGCCCATCCTGGGAATACCGGTGTGGGTTGCTAATGCTACCCTTATGAACGGGAGCTCATGAGGTATTTTCAAGTCGAAGAACAGGCCGGGCGCTTCTTGAAGAGCAGTTGTGGGTGTTGTATAAGGAAATTGAAATGCTGAGTAAAAAGAGCACGAGCTAAAAAAGTACCTATTGGTGGAAACCAGTCGATTCATTTATATCACCAATGTTATATTAAAAAGGAATGGGGTTAGTTCAACCTGTACAGAGAGGTCAACACGTTCCTTCACAAAAGACACCCTCAAATGGGGTGTACAGGTATTCTTCAGGACCATGTAACCCTCTCTGCTTTAAATAATCGTAAAGTAGCAACTACAAAAAGGGTAATGAGTTACAAAGAGATGTCAGACCTGATCCTGGCTAGTGATCTGTATCAGAAAGGAAACTGACAAGGTTACTGCAGGTGAACAAATCAGAGTCTCAAGCACACTATTCAGCCCAAAGGAGGTGTAAAATAGTGAAGACACTCATGTGAAGGCACACGGGAATAGTGAGGATGTGGGCACAGCGCACATATCCTAAAAAGGGATGTCTTTCTGAAAATGAGTCTCAGGCATGATTAAGCCCCAATAACGTTAATTTCATTCCAAATTAGAAGTGGTCCACTTGGCAAGGTGGGGAGAAAGGAGGGCCCAGATATGGTGTGAGCTGTGGTTGAGCACCAACACAACCTGGTCAGAGGACCAAACCAAACTTTCCTTTAAGGGTGTCCTGTGGATCTCCTGTGAGTAGATTGGCCGAACACCAAGATTACTTTTAATGTATTTTCTAGGTTTAAATAAGGCAATAATGCTTCAGCTATTTAAAAATTTCCAGACATTTTTAAATATATCGATAAAAATGAATGAGGGATAATGATCTCTTGGCTTACCTGGCTGTAGATAGGTTAAATGTGAAACAACAATTCTCAAGAGCAACAACAGAATGTGTCTCTTGGGATAAATATATCATAAAGATTTACTTAGAAGTTGAACAGAAAGATCAGGAACATTTCGTACCATAACTACTCTCTTTTCAAAAGTGCAGAGATTAGTGATTCTGGGAAAAAGTATATAATATTTACATAATAATAATGTTTGGCTCAGTCAATCTGTTCAGGACTAGGTCTAACAAACTCAGTCTACCTTAGAGATAAAGAGATGCAAACAAATTTGTCCAACACTCCATACAAACGGTTCAACGATAGAAACTTTCTACTTCATTTCAAATATTTTTTTATTAGGTTTTTCGATTAATCAATGTTGTATTACACAGTAATTCAGCTCAATAAGCATAATTTCACGGTGTACAATCGGAGAGTTCTTTCACATTTTCAGACACATGAAATACTATGTAATCAAACACAGGGAAAAAAAGGTTGGGAAATATAATTACAATCTCTTGTTATCACCTGTACATAATCTCTCTGATAGTGAGCCTCTATTATCCTCAAATATCTCATATATTTTGCTGAGCCAAATTTACATTACATCAGTTATCTAAATAGGATTAGGCACTAGGGAGTTACAACTTGGAGTGGGAAAACAAAGCGGAGTGCACAAGCATTTCATATAAGTAGGCAGTTGTGTATACGGGAGGGATCTCCTGGGCAGGGGCAGTCGATATCTAACTACCCACTGGGAAACGTACTTTAGGATGCATTATGGGCAGGGGGCTTCTCACCCATAAGTTCTTTAAATTGCATTAGCATCGTATCCCAGGCTGCTGCAATGGGGCGTTTCTGCATTCTTCCAGTGTAACACAGAACTTTCTGCATCACCCCAATGGTGCAAATCCCTACACCACTGGCCCAAAGACGGGGAGCGCTGCACCCGCCAATGCATGGTCAGAAGACGCTATCCCAAATGAAGGGCCAGATTCGCAGTGCGCACCCTCACCCTATCTTTATCACCTGGGAAATACACCCAATGCTGGTGCTTCCCATTAATTGAGTGTTGTGAGCTCTGTGACAGTAGCTAATACAGTGTGTGTAGAGTGCCAGAATTCGGCTATATTAGGGCATAACCAAAGCATATATTTAAGGTTTGCTAAATGGGCTAAACATCTGGGGCAAGTAAGATTGGCCTTTGGGAACATACGGTTCAATCAGAATGGTGTGAGGTAAGCCCTATGAAGTAATAAGTTGAATATTTTTAAAATGTGCCCCTATCCATTCGGGCACGTGTTTCCCCCTTATTAGAGCTCATCAGAGAGACATAGCTTTTTCCAGACACAGGGGAGCATCCAGCATAAGTCAAAGTAATACCATTTCAGGCCTAAAGTGGTGCACAAATTGTGCGAAAAGGTAGTAGGGAACTCTGGATAGTTCCCAAGTTTTAGGCGAAGGGCAGCTCCTGTATACAGAGTACTCTACAGCACCACACAAGATATAGTTGTATAAGTTAACCATAACTGGTGAATTTCTATGTTGTTAAGTTTAAAATGTTAAGTTTTAACTGAAATTTCCATGGAGAGAGCATTTTTTGGTTTACTTATAACTTTGACGCCGTTTGACGAATGTTCAGGAAACATTCCCAAATAAATCTCATGCACCTGAACGCCTTACTGGAAAGTGTCAGGGTGTTCTGTCAAGCGGGGGTCAAGAGAAAGGGTGGGTCCCAAAACACTTTCCCCCATTAATTCTTCAAAATGGCTGAAATGAATAACACCACATTTGGCAGAAAGCAAGATCTTGGTCAAGAAAGCAGTAGTGTCCGCTTGTATTAGAAAATGTTGGGACAATTACATATTGTTGTCGATTTTTTTCATTTTTATTCTTGATGAATTAGGTTATAATGTGAACAGGATGCAATTGCTTGTACTTGGAGTTTAGTTTTTTTGTGATTAACTTGTATGCCACACATCTGTAGAGTTATGTTATTTGATTTAACATAGCGTGAAACACTGACCATTATCTATATGACGTTTGGCCTCTGTATTGTGAATAAGTTGTCTATGCTTATGCCGGTTTGCTGATATTTCCAGCGGGCAGTTGGGCATGCTCATAACTTGACAAAGGCTCTTTTGAAGTCCAAATGTGTCGTTGGTCTGTAAAGGGCTTTTTTTTTCACTGATGGACTGCTGCTTTGTTTCTATGGAGTTGCTGACAATACTGAAGAAGGTGGCCCTGAAGTGTTGCGAGCACCGCTACTACTTGGTGGGGGAAGGTGGTGAATTGTGCCAGTTGCACGTAATATTGAATTGTGACAGTTGCACGGTCACCACTGGGTAGTTATAGTTAGGATCGAGTTTCCATTGGAAATGTCTTTTTTTGTGTTGATAATAACTTTACGCTGTTTGATGAATCTTCATTAAACTTTCCCAAAAAGTGCTACTTTTTGTCTAGTTTGTGTATGGAAAGTTTTGGGGTGATCTGTTAAGCGGGGGTGAGAAAAAGAGGAGGGTCCCAAAACACATTTTACCTATTCATTTTTCCATATGAACTTCAGACTCAGCTACAACTCAAACACCTGAACAATTTACACCAAATTTGCCAGAAAGCTAAATATTGGTACAGAAAGATAGATATTTGTGATTTGGTGAAAATCCATTCAGTATTTGTTGAGCAATTAAGGCTCTAAAACTTAGAATATACCACACAACGGAGGAACCTCAAAGCAAACATATCTCATGCTGAGATTTGATTGGCTTCCACCACATCAACAACGATGTGGTGGCAGCCATTTTAGGACTTGGGGCTCAGTCCCGAGTCCTTAGATGGCTGAGAGGAAGCAATAGCATGTGATGGCAGAAATAAGGTTAAAACTAAGAAAAGTTAAATCAAGAATGAACATTCTAATGGGCACAGAGGAACATTGGGGCCATAATAAGATTGCAGAACTATTTGTACATTTATAGGAGAGAACACTCTAAATAACTCCACAGCCCAATCATTGAAATAATCTAAAAAGGCATGAAAATCAGGGATCAAATGGGCAAAGAGCAATAAACGCCATCATCCATGAAATAGAAGACAATGAACATAGAAGAACATAGAAGAAAAATCATTGGATTACTCCTTGTAAAATATGTGAAGTAAGGATTCATACAGTACATATAGAAAGAAAATAATGCAATCCTGGGGATGATTGATTGAGAACTTTTCAGGACATGCCATAAATAAAGTGTGAAGGAGTACATCAGTGGCACCAGAGTGTAAAATATCATGCAGAAAATAGGGACATAATCCATTTTTTACAGGAATGAAAAATAGGGAAACCTTTGGAGTGTCTATAATTAAGAACCTCACAGGAATTGGCTCAAATCTACTTCCAATTAGTAGGCCACAAATTATAGTACAAGTAAGAACATTACTCATTGCGAAAAAGAGAAACAGTGATTAGGATACAATATAAACAAAAAGATATAAGGCATTCTAATGCTATTAAGGAGGAGAAACTTTGGTGGAGAAATTCTGTTAATGCTGCTCCTTCATGAATGAGTTCAGCCTGCGGTCTATCTATCTTTACTAGAAAATGTGGAAGGACTGCACAAGCACTTTAAGTAGACTTTCTGCAGAGGGGGAACTCTATGGTCCACTGAAAGGTGGAGAAGTCGAAATGTCTTGGCTGTAACTTATTTTGCACTAAACTATTATGGATTTATAGATAAATTAAGCTCTTAAGCCTGTGTAGGCACTACTGTGCAGTGCCACCTGCTTCAAGTATCGGGAGGGTGGGAAGAGAAGGCCATGTAGTTTTCTTTTTCTCCTGCCGGGTGGGAACAATTCTGTGTTTTTCCCTGCGTAAGAACATGGGCCAGGGAAAAGGTTGTGAGGTCCCTTCTGGCTGGAGTAGTTTTGTTCATCTTACATATCTACATATTGTGTCATCACTAAGGGACTTATTACAAGCTTGGCAGTCTGATCGCCAGAGAACCGCGTCCGAGTTGTATACTCCACCACTGTGCCGGCAATCTACCACCCATCACATTACGAGTTGTGCTGTCTGAAACGCTGACCGCGGCCACAGTGATCTAACCAGTGGGACTGCAACAGTCTACAATGTCGGCTGTGCAGTCAATGACACCGCCAGGTCTGCTGTCCACCCTCCGAGCGTATTATGATTACACAGTCCTACTCACGGTCTCACACTGGTGGTCAACACACTGCGGTACCCAACGGTGGTTGACTGCCGCGGTACGCAGCAAAATAAAATACACAAACGTGACCATTGGATGGATTTAAAAACTACGGGGCTTATTTACAAGCCCCTTGCGCCACCCGTACGTCACTTTTCCCATGTTAAAAATGATGCAAAAGTGGCGCAAGAGGCTTGTAAATAAGCCCCTACATACCTGATGTGCTTTGGCAAGTGGACACACCTGCAAATTACACTGTAAAACACACCCCATCCCTGGCCAGCATGCTTTGCTTACAAACTGAAGCACAGAAATACAGGCAACATTATTTTCTGCATTTTTAGATGAAGCACTCCTTTTTTCATCTTCCCATTTAGCACTCTTCACCACCTGTAATATTTTTGTTTCACCTTCTTACCGCTATCACTTGTTTGTTTTACATTCGTATACTCACTGACTTTTTTTTGCTCACCATGCCTGGGGAAAAAAAACAAGCTTCACTGAGCAAGACTTGACAGTCATGGTGGATGACATTTAGAGTAGAGCCACTCATTTTTGAAGCCCAAGTCCAGCAAACTCCTCTTAGTAGGAAAAATTAAATGTGGGACAGGATAGTCAACAGAGTGAATGCTGTTGGTACCACCCTGCGCATACAGGGCAACATTAGGAAGAGGTGGAACGCCCTCAGGCTGAGGGTACGTACCAAGTACAACAGCCACTACTTTGACACTCAGAAAACCGGCGGTGTCCCTCCCAGCACACCATTGCAACTCTTACCCTGGGAGGAGAAGGTCTTGGTCATCCTGCATACTGAGGGCTTGACACAAACAGAGGGGGGAGTGGACTCTGGTAAGTTACACTTCAATACCTTCCACAATATCACAATATCCTGTTTGCTCTCAACTCCGCTTTTGATATTCTGTTCTCTATCTACTTTCCTAACATGCAGTACTCAAAGTATCTGATATGTTGGTTTGTCTGTGGCAATGTGTATTGTTGAATATAAGAGCACATTTGTCCAAATCCATGACATGCCACATGATGCAATGCTGTTTGTAAGTGCATTACCATCAAAATATCAATCCAGAACCCATGAAATGTGTGAAAATGTAAATGTATGGTTCATTCCCAAATGCATGGTGCCAACAGCTATGGTATACTGATTTTGTGTCAAGTGTTGTTAAAGTGAGATTGAACTGACTACAATTACCATAAAGCCATGTCACTCCAACTCTAAGCAAGATGCTACACTCCTTTTGCCCCTTCTCACTGTTTGCCATTTTACTACTGATGTTAACTTATTATGCAGGTTACCATTTGTCAAGTGTTGCTGTACTGATCTAACTCATCATGGACTGTGCAATGTACAGACATTGCTCCACTCAGATATACGTCTAAATATTTGGTTGATTTTGTCCTGGACCCATCAACTGAAACTAATTATGGCATCAGTGACACCTTAACAATGGTGTGCCCCTAATATATTTCAGTAATTGAAGGAAACTTAGCTGATTAGCATTGTCAGGTGACCCCTTGACTCAGCACTTCTCACATGATGAACAATGCTATATATACAACCAAGCTGGGTGTTTGCCTGTATTAGATACAACCAGGCCTTGGCATGGAACAAGTACACATATTATGACTACATTGTGTTTGTGACAGAGTCCTTAAAGCATAAATGCCACATATCTGCACAGCTAAATCGCTGATGAAATCTACTACAGCTATTGAATGTCTACAAATGTCTAGTAACCAACTTCAACTCCACACAAATAGATGAAAATGCTAATCTCTATCTTTTTTGTTCCATTCTAGGTCCTCATTTACCTTTGTGGATGTAGATACCTCACTTCCACCATTACAAATGTTCTCTATCTTTCAACAGGTCGATTCACCACTGCACCTGCACAGAGGTTGGAAACCAAACAGAGTTCCTCTCCACCCCTGAAGAGGGGGATGACGGCCCTGGCTCATCTTGTCAGCCTGGACAGACGCCAACAGTGGGGCTAACTATGCCCACTACAACACATCCCACCACCGCTGCTACATCACAGCCAACCACTGCCCCCCAACCTGTGCACCTAGCACAGTCAGTATCACCACCCAGGTCATGAAGCACCCCAGGACCCAGTGGGAGGGTGCAGTCTATGCCAAGGGCACAGGGCCATGGGGGTAGGAGCAGTGGGAGGGTAACTGTGAGCCCGCAGAGTGAGCCCACTGATTCCACGGACACACAGGCTGTCATCACCCAAGTCCTGGGAGTCTGCCAGGACTCCCAAAGTGTAATGGGCCAGGTATTGGCAAAAATCCAGGTAATTAAGGAGCTGCAGAGGGATACATACCGGGTGGTTGCTGACATCGACACTGAGTTGGCCAACATCGACACTGAGTTGGCCAGCATCCACACCAAGGTAGCAGGCATTCACACCAAGGTGGGTTCCCTGGTTGGGGTGATGCGGGACATTAACACTACCCTCTACAGGGCTTTTCCACCTGCATCTACCCCTTCCTGTGGTCCAGGTATATCCACACCATCTACATCTGCAACAGCCACAGGAAAGGAGACCCTGCCAGAGGACGACAGGCCTGCATGTGTTAAAAGAGGCACTCACCTGAACTCCAGATTGTCTCACCTTGATGACAATTTCCCCAGATCCTCCTAAAACTAAAGGCGTGACACCTAGATAAACTCCCAGCGTCAGTCTGAAAGTCCTCGGGGGGAAAGGGGTTTGGGATGACAAGAGAAACAAGATACAGGAAGGGTCCAGCGGCCTTCTCTGGAGGGAAAGGATATTCTACGGGACTGGGCTGGATTCTGGATTCTGTGATCAAGATGTGACTGGATGTTCTAGGTATCTTTAGTCTTCCACAAGACTTCTAATTGTACAAAACACAGAAGGTAACAATGTGTAAATTCGCTAGTAAGTCTTTTTGTATTAACATAAATTGTAAACAATTCTCAGTAACCCTTACCTAACAATCATTTAAATTGTTACTGATTTACTGGTTGTTTTAACATTCTAATTGGAAGTTGGACAATCTGAAAATGGACAATCTGAAAATAGACAATGCAGTCATTAATATTTTGTAAACCTCCAATAACAAAAGTTCAAAAATTCTGTCACTTCTAATAATAAATCGGTACCTGAATCCTGTTCTGCACTGCTTAAATCAGGTGCCTCGATTCTTCAGCGATTTTTAGTACAGCATGAATCGCATTCTAACTAAATAATAAACGAATAAATGAAAGGAAGAAATACCAAATAATAAACAATAAGCACTGCAAGGAAATTAAATCTATAACACCTTTTTTTATATTGAATTTCCTTTGTGAGTTTGTTTTATAACAACCTTCCCTGTTATTTTAATAGCACTCCCGACAGATTTCAGTCTGTGTTTTGAAGTGTCAATTATGTCCAGGCAATACGGTAGTTGAATTTCCACCATAAAGTTCAAGAACTTGATTCCTCTCAAGTTCGAAGGGAAGTGTTAGACTTCTTGAAATATGAGTTAATTTCAAGTTCAGAGTCTGCTGTCCAATTGGTAAAGAATAAACTCACCGTTGAATGGTATTTTTAAAAATAGCTAGTTGACTGTTCTTTCTTTCTGCTCCTCTTTTCCAGGGAATACGGGATTGCGTGATGACAGGAAACCTTCAGAGAAGCCGCCGATCAGGAGAGCCGTCGTAGCAGCAGGAAGCCGAAATCACCGACTCTGAACAGGCGGGAAACCGGAGAACTGGAGCCAGGTAAGCGATCGGGTTGAAAGGAGGCCAAGCGCTGAATAGGGAATGGGAGCGGATTAAATACCTTCCCATTCACGTTGAGGGGTAATTTCCATACATGCGCTCTGGGCCTCGGGAGTTGCCGCGTGTGGAGCTTATGCATATTCATGGGGGCATTGAACATACTCGTGTTTTGGCAGTTACAGCGTGAGGAGCTTTTGAATATTTATGGGGGCATTAGCATACTCGCGTCTCGGCAGTTTACCACATGTGGAATATTTCGGAATATGCAGGAAACAACGGTCTCACAAGTATAGTACATAGCACAAAGTGCATAAACCAAGTGTCCTAGCAAAAATCAATTTGCAAATTTGTCACACACGTTGTTCAAGTATAATACAATATATTCTGTTACACTTTTGTCACACAAGTCACTTCTGTCACACAAGTGACCCAAAATAGTACAAGGAATTCTGTTCCACATTATATTAACTGTGTTAATGTTGGTGTTGGTCAATTCAAGGTGGACAGGAGAGGAGACGGGCATGGGACAGAGCACTCGTAACAGTTCCCCCCCACAAAGATCGCCTCACTGGCCTTGGTTTATCGGGATGCAAAGCATGAAATCACCTGACTAAGCGATCAGCATGGACATGAGACGCAGGTACCCATGATTGTTCTGAGGCATCATAACCCTTCCAGTCAAGGAGATAGAATAGTTTGCCTTGTATTCTCTTTGAATCAAGGATGCGTCGAATCTCAAATTCTGGATGATTATTGATAATAATCGGGGGTGGAGGAACATCCTTCCTTTTCTTAGGATAGTACGGTTTTAATAAGGAAACATGGAAGGTGTGGTGTATCGTTAAGTCATCAGGTAATTGTAGCTGTACTGTGACTGAATTTATAATCTGTTTTACTGGGAAGGGACCTATAAATCTAGGTTGCAGTTTTCTAGGCCTTTCTAATTGGATGTTGTGTGTAGATAACCATACCAAATCACCTATTTTGTACATGGGTTCTGGTGACCTATGCTTGTCTGCTTGTATCTTAGCCTGAACTTTATGTTTAGTGAGACTCAGTCTGGATTTTTCCTGTATGTCTCGCAATTCTCTGAGACGGTCAGTAACAGATGGTAGAGGTGTGGTGGGAGATAGGGGCAAGGTGGGGAGAGAACGTGGATGGTAGCCTGTCAGAAAATAGAATGGTGAACATCCTAATGCGGAATGAATGCTATTGTTGTAGGCAAACTCCGTTAAAGGGAGAGCTTCTTCCCAATTTGATGTCAGGGTGGATATTAAGCAACGTAAACTCTGTTCCAAATATTGATTGAATAATGTAATATATATATATTTACTTTAAAACCATGCATCACATAATGAAATAGCACTGACTAACATAATCAAAAAGTGATTTTATTTTGAAGGATTTCATAGTGAACAGACACTTTATGTGCGCTAATAAATGAATTAACTCCCATTAATGTGTAAGGCGTATACATGCTGCACAATTAATACTTGACTATAAGTGCAACATTAATGGAGCCATTCTGGCGGGCCTGCTACTCTGCAGCATGTTTTTGGGGCAGTTGTAATGGCATGTTATGTTATTAACTTATTGTAATTAATTCAAATGGCTCTGCTCTTCTCCAACTCCCTCTTCAATTCAATCCTGAGTCAAAACTTAGGGGCTGATAAAATCTGTCAGAGAGGATACTCCTTGTGGCGGATAACGGATATCCCATCTGTTATATTACAGTAGACAGTGCATAGATCAGAAACGATGCACTGTAGTACAGTGAACAGATTATATTTTATTTGTCACAGAAAGAAAGAATGATGAAGTGAAGTACTAGTAGATGACTAAGTGGGCACTGGGAAACACATCTTGTCTTCGGTTTGTCTGCATTGCAGACTTTGTTGTGCTGCACTGTTAACTGAAGCAGATGCACATTTCACCCACTATGCTGCAGCACAGAATTAAACCGTGCTGCAGTTTTTGGTGGTGAAATGCAGCTGGCAGGGAGGTTATAGGCGCAATATCTGCCTCGCCTACCAAATACAGTATTGTCAATAAGAAAGCATGGTGACTTACCACTTGTCCCTCACATCACTGGTATTGCGCCATCTTTCTCGACTGACTGAGAGTTCTCTAAAATCCCTGGCTGACTGGCACTTGTGGCTGAACTGTCATGTAGTTCCTATAGTACCCATGCAGGACCTGCGCGTTTGGATAACGTAAACTGTGGGCTTGGTGGCAGACTGATTCTGAACACCCCCACCGAGAATGTTAGCCTGTTTGCAAAAGCTAGCTCACAGTGCCACTAGTGTCTCCTCTTATCGGGGAGAGAATAGTTTCTGGCAACCTTAGAACATGACAACCCATATCCTTCGGGATCGTGGAAACAATATACTACTTTTCGCTCAGTCACTCGTGCTCACTTATCTTGTCTCAGAGATACACAGAATAAACAGCCTGGTTTATTAAACAGTTGTTATTCTCGTGTAGAATATATGAGCTGCAATAACCATAAGACAGTAGCAGAGATATAAGATTAGCAGTACTATGAATATAAATGGATAGTACAGTTCAACCATCTTGCAATAAGCATGATAATACATGAATATAAAATGCATTGGTGAAAGAAAGCGCATACTCCTACGATGCCTATCTAGATGTACCTAAGTGTACCTAGCATGTGAGTAGGTGTGAAAGCCAAGAATCCCTCTAGGATTTAGTCGAACCCCATTACCTGGATTGTAAGAATGTAGGAGCCCCTCTTGGTCTCGAGCTGGACACCCCGCAAGGGATGTTCAGACCACTGTCAGCTGGAGCGTCTGCATGCAGGAGCCTCAGCGTCTCTGGTCAGTGTGATTTTTTTTTTTTTTTTTGTGTCGGCCTGGAAGTCTCCGTTCCCTCTCCCTTAGCCTGGCAAGATGTGGTGTATTTATACCCAAAAGTGTCTGGGGCTTCTTTGTCCCTTGTGTGATTGGGGTGGGCCATTGTCGGACTGAGGAAGATGTAAAGGATGGGTTGGGGAACAAAAGATGCAGGGAGAAAATTAGGCAGGAGCTGGAAAAACAAAATAGCTGTGTATTTGAGCACCATGTGCTGCCATTTGCACTGATTTTTCAGTGCAGAAAGCACTACAGGCACTAAATCTCAGCACAAGCTTTGCAACATGCATTTTCCGCGAGCTCGTGGAACTCCAGTTTAAATAGAACTCTACAGAATTCCATCAAGTGAAATTCCACACATTTCATTCAGGCCTAGAAGAAACTTGGAAATGGCAGAGGCCATATCTACATTGATTTCTACTCATGTGCTTAAAGATCCTTCATCAGACTTATCAAGAGCTAGAGCACACAAAGTACCACCCTGGAACGATGTCTAAGGGCAGGAAAAAGCCTTGTACAATATTGGTGTACTTTCAGGACTTTAGGATCCAGGAGAAAGTCCTGCAAAAGGCTATACAATACAAATGTAGAGATGTGTTTCAAATCTTTCCTGATGTACTTTCATTATATTAAATTTACCTCATTGTGTGTATCAAAGATGAAATACCTGGAGGCATGGAGTGGCCACTCTGGATAATCTCCTGACATTACACCATGACTTTTAACAGCTCTGCTCTCACGTGCATTTCTACTCCGGCGGCAGGAGGCAGGAGACCTCCTATTTGGTTCCTACTCAAGCTCATGCTGGATGTGGGGTATGTTGGTTCGCAACACCCAGGTGAAGGATAAAGCCTATGTGAGAAAGCAGCCCCACTCTTGCTGCTCCATGCACAGTTCACATACTTCTCCAGGATCTGGTCACATGCTGCTGCGGGCAGAAACAGAAACTCAAAAGTTTCGCATAGGTGCAAGATTTTGCCCAGTCAGTTTTCCGCCTGGTGTGTGTTAGGAATATGCCTATGATACCAACAAATCAGACAAACTAACACCATATTGAATGCATGGGGTCTTCCAAAAGTAACAGGGCACTACCCGTGCGGAGACTGCAGTGTTTGCCACTTAACTAAACCTAACAAAAGCCTGGACTTAGAACCCGGCAAAACATGGCAAATACATAAACACACGAACTGCAATACGATTAATGCCATCTACCTCATCACATGCCCTTGTGGATTGAGGTATATAGGCATGACAAGTCGCAAAATCAAGACAAGAATTTGCGAACACAGAAGCAACGTCCGTTGCAAACGTAACACTACACGAATGACTAATCACTTTCTAGAAATGGGACATACAACAAATGATATGGAATGGGTGGTCATAGAGCAACTTGAGCACAATACCACCAACGTGCATCAACACCTTCTGGAAAAAGAACAGCGTTGGATATACCGCCTTTCCACCCATATACAGGGATTAAATGATAATATACCATGGAACAGTCTGAACAAATGAATATGTCACTTGACTTGTCCTGGCCTCCTGCAAGTCAGATTGCACATGATCAATCGGCTAATAATCATGCAGAAGTAAAACCAAATCTGAAAGAACATAAACACTTTTGAAATAAGTGTCTTTTGCTCTAAAACACAGTAATATGGAAACACTCATGTAAGACAATGACAGGTCGCCCTGATTTCTGCACTCTTTTCTTTATGTCTATTTTTATACCATCTAGTCAGCAGGAACGCTATAGCAGTAACACTCGCTGACCATAACAAGTAGTTCCCCTTTACATAGTGATCCGTAACATGAGCCCCAGTTTTCCATTCTCCTTTTGTTAACCGCGGGGACTACGATTTTAGATCTTTATTGGCCGATCACAAAACATTGAGCGCATCGCTCTGTTACTTGGCAGCAGCTAACTCCGTAAGCACGTCCAACTACATGTTATGTCATCATACAGCACCCCATGAGAACTTAGAGACGCAGTCTAGTCTTTCACCAACAGGCACGCGTCACCACGCATGCACACGTCATCGCCGTCGTGACATGCACGTCTCCAGCTGCCCCGGAGTTTCCCTCGATCATGCGCCTTAAAAACAACTCCGGTCTTTATTATAGGTATCATCAGGATCCCGAGGAGAGCAGAGTAGGTGGATTTGCGGGTGCTCTCCCTTGAAGAAGTAAGGTCTTTTTTTTTTTTGCCTTGGGGGCTGCAATTCTGGCTGTAAAACTACGTGCTTGAACAGAGACCTTTGCCTCTCTCAAGCAGCGTGCTGATAACTATCAGCTGTCTGCTAGGATCTTAATTCTCGTCTTTTTTTCACAGTGTTTGACTAAAGGGGTACGCCCCTCCCAGGACCAGAATAGCTGCGCAATTCTCGTAGCTAAAGTAATTATATCCTCAAGCGATAGATATGCACATAATTGATTGCATTTGGGCCGTTTTAACGAGAACTATCGTTACTATGTTTTCAAGCTATCACTGTAAATTAATGAGACTTCACGTTAGTCGCTGCGCCACATGTCACACGCAGCAGCTCTCTCTTTTTTAGTGTAACACCTACTATCACTAGACATAGATGATAGTCCACGTGAGTCACTGCGCCACCTGACTCACGCAGCAACTCGTATTATATGTTCTACAACCTGAAGCATGCTTGTATACAAAAATGACACATGCATGTCTTAGTGCTTATTAAAAGATGGTTGCATGGAACTGATATGAATGCTGACACATGAGTACGTGACACTGAGTGCCTTGAACCACCCCACAAAATGAACAAATGATGAACTTCCCTGAGGAATTGAACAGCATGAATTATGACCAAATTCATCTGTTGTTTGTCTTTATTACTTGTCATTTCTTCTTACAGGTAATTTCTGCCAGGTAGGTCGCTCCCCCACCACACAGCTCCGCCTGTGCTGTCTGCCCGCTGCTCCTGTAGGTAAGATCGCCCTCCGCTTGTGGCCCCGGTGCCCGTTTTGTCTGCTCTCCCCCTGTTTTTCCTTTCTGTGCCCCTCGCTGCCCCACTGTTGTTGTGCCCGTGATTTTGTCTGCTCTCCCCCTGTTTTTCCTTTCTGTGCCCCTCGCTGCCCCACTGCTGTTGTGCCCGTGATTTTGCCTGCTCTCCCCCTGTTTTTCCTTTCTGTGCCCCTCGCTGCCCCACTGTTGTTGTGCCCGTGATTTTGCCTGCTCTCCCCCTGTTTTTCCTTTCTGTGCCCCTCGCTGCCCCACTGTTGTTGTGCCCGTGATTTTGCCTGCTCTCCCCCTGTTTTTCCTTTCTGTGCCCCTCGCTGCCCCACTGTTGTTGTGCCCGTGATTTTGCCTGCTCTCCCCCTGTTTTTCCTTTCTGTGCCCCTCGCTGCCCCACTGTTGTTGTGCCCGTGATTTTGCCTGCTCTCCCCCTGTTTTTCCTTTCTGTGCCCCTCGCTGCCCCACTGTTGTTGTGCCCGTGATTTTGCCTGCTCTCCCCCTGTTTTTCCTTTCTGTGCCCCTCGCTGCCCCACTGCTGTTGTGCCCGTGATTTTGCCTGCTCTCCCCCTGTTTTTCCTTTCTGTGCCCCTCGCTGCCCCACTGCTGTTGTGCCCGTGATTTTGCCTGCTCTCCCCCTGTTTTTCCTTTCTGTGCCCCCGCTGCCTCTCGCCACTCCCGCCGCTGCGTTCCCTGCGGCCCCGCCCCCCTGACTGCCCATTCGCTGCCCCTGCCTCCCGCCTCCCAGCTGCTCCTCCCTCCCACCTCCCCATAAATGGCGGCCGCTGCACGGTGAAGAGAGCGACCCTTGACCTTGCCAGGTAGGTCGCTCCCCCACCACACAGCTCTGCCTGTGCTGTCTGCCCGCTGCTCCTGTAGGTAAGATTGCCCTCCGCTTGTGGCCCCGGTGCCCGTTTTGTCTGCTCTCCCCCTGTTTTTCCTTTCTGTGCCCCTCGCTGCCCCACTGTTGTTGTGCCCGTGATTTTGTCTGCTCTCCCCCTGTTTTTCCTTTCTGTGCCCCTCGCTGCCCCACTGCTGTTGTGCCCGTGATTTTGCCTGCTCTCCCCTGTTTTTCCTTTCTGTGCCCCTCGCTGCCCCACTGTTGTTGTGCCCGTGATTTTGCCTGCTCTCCCCCTGTTTTTCCTTTCTGTGCCCCTCGCTGCCCCACTGCTGTTGTGCCCGTGATTTTGCCTGCTCTCCCCCTGTTTTTCCTTTCTGTGCCCCTCGCTGCCCCACTGTTGTTGTGCCCGTGATTTTGCCTGCTCTCCCCCTGTTTTTCCTTTCTGTGCCCCTCGCTGCCCCACTGTTGTTGTGCCCGTGATTTTGCCTGCTCTCCCCCTGTTTTTCCTTTCTGTGCCCCTCGCTGCCCCACTGTTGTTGTGCCCGTGATTTTGCCTGCTCTCCCCCTGTTTTTCCTTTCTGTGCCCCTCGCTGCCCCACTGTTGTTGTGCCCGTGATTTTGCCTGCTCTCCCCCTGTTTTTCCTTTCTGTGCCCCTCGCTGCCCCACTGTTGTTGTGCCCGTGATTTTGCCTGCTCTCCCCCTGTTTTTCCTTTCTGTGCCCCTCGCTGCCCCACTGCTGTTGTGCCCGTGATTTTGCCTGCTCTCCCCTGTTTTTCCTTTCTGTGCCCCTCGCTGCCCCACTGTTGTTGTGCCCGTGATTTTGCCTGCTCTCCCCCTGTTTTTCCTTTCTGTGCCCCTCGCTGCCCCACTGTTGTTGTGCCTGTGATTTTGCCTGCTCTCCCCCTGTTTTTCCTTTCTGTGCCCCCGCTGCCTCTCGCCACTCCCGCCGCTGCGTTCCCTGCGGCCCCGCCCCCCTGACTGCCCATTCGCTGCCCCTGCCTCCCGCCTCCCAGCTGCTCCTCCCTCCCACCTCCCCATAAATGGCGGCCGCTGCACGGTGAAGAGAGCGACCCTTGACCTTGCCAGGTAGGTCGCTCCCCCACCACACAGCTCCGCCTGTGCTGTCTGCCCGCTGCTCCTGTAGGTAAGATCGCCCTCCGCTTGTGGCCCCGGTGCCCGTTTTGTCTGCTCTCCCCCTGTTTTTCCTTTCTGTGCCCCTCGCTGCCCCACTGTTGTTGTGCCCGTGATTTTGTCTGCTCTCCCCCTGTTTTTCCTTTCTGTGCCCCTCGCTGCCCCACTGCTGTTGTGCCCGTGATTTTGCCTGCTCTCCCCCTGTTTTTCCTTTCTGTGCCCCTCGCTGCCCCACTGTTGTTGTGCCCGTGATTTTGCCTGCTCTCCCCCTGTTTTTCCTTTCTGTGCCCCTCGCTGCCCCACTGTTGTTGTGCCCGTGATTTTGCCTGCTCTCCCCCTGTTTTTCCTTTCTGTGCCCCTCGCTGCCCCACTGTTGTTGTGCCCGTGATTTTGCCTGCTCTCCCCCTGTTTTTCCTTTCTGTGCCCCTCGCTGCCCCACTGTTGTTGTGCCCGTGATTTTGCCTGCTCTCCCCCTGTTTTTCCTTTCTGTGCCCCTCGCTGCCCCACTGTTGTTGTGCCCGTGATTTTGCCTGCTCTCCCCCTGTTTTTCCTTTCTGTGCCCCTCGCTGCCCCACTGCTGTTGTGCCCGTGATTTTGCCTGCTCTCCCCCTGTTTTTCCTTTCTGTGCCCCTCGCTGCCCCACTGCTGTTGTGCCCGTGATTTTGCCTGCTCTCCCCCTGTTTTTCCTTTCTGTGCCCCCGCTGCCTCTCGCCACTCCCGCCGCTGCGTTCCCTGCGGCCCCGCCCCCTGACTGCCCATTCGCTGCCCCTGCCTCCCGCCTCCCAGCTGCTCCTCCCTCCCACCTCCCCATAAATGGCGGCCGCTGCACGGCCGCGCAGCGGACGTGCGCAGCGGGCGCGCCGCTGGCGCGCCGAGGCGCGCCTAAGGCAAGCCCGTCTGCGCCCGTCCGCGACTGGACCGCGCCCAGCGCCAGAACCCCTGGAACCCACCAACGCAACACTACTCGACGGACCTACGACGCCGCCACACTCACCGCACTCAATGCTGGCCGGAACCCTGCCTGCTACCGAGCCTCACCGAGACGCACCCACGGACCCTTCGCCTGCCAAGCCTGCCGATTCACCTGCCCCCGGACGTGCACCACCTCCGCCAAGTCGAGCAACAGCAGCAACCACCTGAAATGCATCCTGCTGAACACCCGCTCCGTCCACAGGCACGCCGTGGAACTCTGGGACCTGCTCGACGCAACAGCACCGGACATCGCCTTCCTCACCGAGACCTGGATGAACGCCTCCTCAGCGCCCGACATCGCCATAGCCATCCCGGATGGATACAAGATCACCCGGAAGGACCGCGTCAACCAGACGGGAGGAGGCATCGCCATCGTACACAAGAACACCATCCGCATCTCGACTAACTCCGACGAGACCTTCTCCGCCGCCGAACACCTACACTTCCAGATACACACTGACCCCAAGACCACCCTCCGAGGCACCCTCATCTACAGACCCCCGGGACCACGCACACTATTCAGCGAAGACATCGCAGACTTCATCAGCCCGCACGCCATGCCCTCAGCCGACTACATCCTCCTAGGGGACCTCAACTTCCACCTGGAGAACAACAATGACAGAAACACCACCGCCCTGCTGGACAACCTCGCCAACCTCGGACTCAAGCAACTGGTGAACACGCCCACCCACTACGCCGGCCACACGCTTGACCCCGTCTTCTCGTCCAGCAAGCACATCTCCTTCAGCCACGCCACCGGACTCCACTGGACCGACCACAGCTGCGTCCACTTCAGCTTCAGAAAGACTGCGACCCACCACCACCCGCAACAGGCTCCCCGCCGGAGCTGGAGCAAGATCACCGCCGAGCAGCTCACCGCCTCCCTCAGCCAGAACACACCCACCAACACAACGGACCCAAACGAAGCAGCCAGCAACCTCGCCAAGTGGCTGACCGCCTGCGCCGACGACCTCGCACCACTAAAAAACCGTCCCAGCAGACCCGGAAGCAAGAAAACCCCTTGGTTCACCAACGAACTCAAGGAATCCAAGAAGAACTGCCGCACTCTCGAGAAAACCTGGCGACTTGACCAGACCACAGACAACAGGACCGCCCTCAAGCACGCCACCCGCAAACACCACCAGCTGATCCGTGCCACCAAGAAGTCGGCACTCAAAGAACGACTGGACAACAACGCCCATGACAGCAAGGAACTTTTCAGCATCGTCAAAGAGTTCTCCAACCCCAGCGCCGGAAACAACGACATCACCCCCTCGCAAGACCTCTGCAACTCACTCTCCGCGTTCTTCCACCGCAAGATCACCGACATACACAACAGCTTCGACGCACAAACAACGCACCCTACCGCCGAACCAACGCCCGCCACCACCACCCTCTGCAACTGGACCCCGATCAGCACCGAAGACACCACCCGCACGATGAACTCCATCCACTCCGGATCACCAACCGACCCCTGCCCACACCACGTCTTCAACAAAGCCGACGCCACCATCGCACCCCATCTCCGGGACATCATCAACTCCTCCTTCCACACCGCCACCTTCCCGGAGAGCTGGAAGCACGCCGAGCTTACCGCCCTCCTGAAGAAACCAACGGCGGACCCCACCGACCTCAAGAACTACCGTCCCATCTCGCTCCTTCCGTTTCCGGCCAAAGTCATCGAGAAGACCGTCAACAGACAGCTTGCCGCCTTCCTCGAGACGAATGGATCCCTCGACCCCTCGCAGTCCGGGTTTCGGGCCAACCACAGCACCGAGACCGCCCTTATCGCAGCCACCGACGACATCAGAACCCTAACCGACAACGGGGAAACAGCTGCCCTCATCCTCTTGGACCTCTCTGCGGCGTTCGACACCGTCTGCCACCGCACCCTAGTGAAGCGCCTCAGCAACATCGGAATCCGAGAGAAAGCACTGGAATGGATCATCTCGTTCCTCGCCGGAAGAACCCAGAGAGTCCGCCTCCCCCGTTCAGATCCGAAGCCACCGAAGTCATCTGCGGCGTTCCACAAGGATCCTCACTCAGCCCAACCCTCTTCAACGTCTACATGAGCCCCCTCGCAGCCATCGCACGCCGACACAACCTCAACATCATCTCCTACGCCGACGACACCCAGCTGATCCTCTCCCTCACCAACGACCCCACCACCGCCAGAGCCAACCTACACGACGGGATGAGAGACGTCGCCGACTGGATGAGGAACAGCCGCCTTAAACTGAACTCAGACAAGACGGAAGTCCTCATCCTGGGCTCATCACCCTCCGCCTGGGACGATTCCTGGTGGCCCCCGGCCCTGGGCACCGCGCCCAAGCCAACGGACCACGCACGCAACCTGGGCTTCATCCTGGACTCCTCCCTGTCGATGACCAGACAAGTCAACGCCGTCTCATCTTCATGCTTCAACACCCTGCGCATGCTCCGCAAGATCTTCAGATGGATCCCCACTGAAACCAGGAAGACCGTCACCCAGGCACTCGTCACCAGCCGACTGGACTATGGGAACACCCTCTACGCCGGAACCACAGCCAAACTTCAAAAGAGACTCCAGCGCATCCAGAACGCCTCCGCACGACTCATCCTGGACATCCCCCGACACAGCCACATCACCGCGCACCTGAAAGACCTGCACTGGCTCCCCGTCAGCAAGAGAATCACGTTCAGACTCCTCACCCACGCACACAAGGCCCTCCACGACCTGGGCCCAAAGTACCTCAACGACCGCATGACCTTCTACACGCCCACACGCCAGCTACGATCAACCAGCCACGCCCTCGCCACCGTACCACGCATCCGCAGAACCACCGCCGGAGGAAGATCCTTCTCCTACCTGGCAGCCAAGACCTGGAACTCCCTCCCCACTCACCTTCGGCGAACCCAGGACCATCTCTCCTTCAGGAAGCAGCTCAAGACCTGGCTGTTCGAGCAGTAACTTACCCCCTCCCCCAGCGCCTTGAGACCCTCCCGGGTGAGTAGCGCGCTCTATAAATGCCGTGATTGATTGATTGATAGCAGTGGACCCGTAAGTACGGTCATTCCACAGCATGCACAGCACACCTTAGGGCGTGTGCTGAAATATCAAAAACACGTGGCATAATTTTTACCACTTTCATTTTTTATCACCCTCTCACTTTAATGTGGTCCTGAAGAAAGCCTTATAATTTTTTAATAAGGCTGAAACATGTTGACCAACAGGATAATAAAGACCAACTACCAGTCTTCATAGATTATCCACATCTCTGTTTTTAGTATACCCTGGGTCGCTGGGAATAAATAATCAATCTGTACGAATTCCCAGAGGTATTTTTAATTCTCACCACTTCACCACACACACCAAAAATCCAGCTCCGCTGTAATCAGGCGCAGCAGCACAGCTGGGTAGCATTCGGCTACTCAGCTGGGAGCCCGATGATGAAGCATGCCACCATCTAGGTTGGTGGGAGAGGGTTCTTCTAATAAAGCCTAGTTGTGCCTGGCACTACAAGCATTACAGAGTCATCAGTATTGGGTCCGTCTAAGTTGGTTTTGGCTTATTCGAACAGCCAGGTCTTGAGGGACATTTGGAATTCCGAAAGTGAGATGATGGTCCGGAGGTGCATGGAAAGTCTGTTCCAGGTCTTTGCTGTGATGTGGGAGAAGGGGCGTCCTTCGCTTCTGCTTTGGTAGATGCGGGGAGTATGGGCAAGTGAAAGGGAGGTGGAGCGTAGTCTGCTCAATGATTGGTGGAAGTTCCGGCAGTGGTTGATGTAGGTGGGTCCTTGAGGTCGGGTGTGATGTGGACTTGTCGGGGAAGGCCAAGAATGAGTCTGGCTGTGGCTTTCTGTATAGACTGAAGTCTCTGCAGAAGGTGTGCAGCAATTCCTAAGTAGAGGGCATTGCCGTAGTCCAGTCAGCTGGTGATGAGGGTTTGTGGTATGGTGCATCTCTTGTGTAGGGGTAGCCACTTGAAGATCGCACATAGCATGCACAGAGTGAGGAAGCAGGCGGAGGAGATGGTGTTGATCTCTGATTTCATGGTGAACTTGTTGTCAATGATGATTCCAAGGTTTCTGGCATGGTTGGAGGGAGTGGGTGTGGGCCCTAGGTCTGATGGAGACCCGGAGTCATTCCTTGTGTTGCTGCTGTTGCAAAAGATCAGTACTTCCATCTTGTCTGTGTTCAGCTGCAGACAGTTGTTCTTCATCCAGTCGGCAACGTTTTTTTACATCTGGGGTAGTGGGTTCAGTTAATCGGTGAGTG